>CM052547.1:43778625-43797356 GCA_028533065.1 Trachops cirrhosus | reverse complement strand
GGGCTGGAAAGGGAATAAAGGATAGAAACTGTACTGAATAAACTAAAATAAAAATTTAAAAAAAAAAAAAAAAGAAAGAAAACCTCTATAAGGATAGTCTTAGCCACAAATATAAAATAAAGCCTAAATCCATGGTTTCTTAGTGTAAGTGATAAGAATGCTTTTATCATACTGATAATTTTATTCAAATTGTAATCTCCTTTAAACAACCCGAAATAAATAATTACTTTTGATTTAATAACCCCTCTTTAAAAGACCCAATTTGAACAGTAGGATGAGTCATCTGGCTACTGTCACAATAATTCCACCTTCTGGGAGTTGTAGACAGAAACTATTGTCAGTTGTAATATAAAAATAATCCACCTCATTTCCCTCTGGACAATGGAAATGTTCTCTACAGAGTCCCAGCTGTTACTAAGAAGGTGCAGGGGCTGCCACCATTGTTTACCAAGTGACAGTTCACTCAGCAGCTGATGGGCTGTCTGCCCTGGTCTACATTATTTTGCCACCCAAGATTATCACAGCAGCTCTTTCACAGAGTGAATACAGAATGGATGTGGAAAGTGGCATGTCAGGGAAGAATAGGAATGCTGTCCACTTTAACCTTTCCAAAGAAAAGCTGGGAGGAACAAGGGCCAGAAGAGGGAAGGAGGAGCTGAAGCACTTCAGAACTGTTTAGCCTTGCCTCATAGGGTCCCTGTCTCAGAGCCAGTCATCACTTAGAATCCACGCAGTCAAATTTAACAAAACTCTTTCAGAGCTTGAAACTCAGGAGACGACCTGAAGTGAGAAACAGAATGGGTAAAGTTGGATCAGTGATGATGTACTGCATCTTATAAAACCAAAAAGACCTTACCGAAGCACTCCCTAAGGAAATCATTCCTCTCAAAGAATTCAATTTATTTGTCTTTGTACCTAGCATTGACTTACTTTTTTCAACCAAAAATAATTCTTATGAAGTAACTGAGAAAGCAGAGCAAAAATAAGAGCACAGCAATCCTTGCCGATTCTATAGGACCTCCGCACTCCGGAGTACGCTATTTGAGAGCAAGGGTGGGGGTCTTTTGAGTGCATCACCAGTACTTTGAAAAGCATTTTCAAAAGAGACCAACAGACTCAGAGTGATTAAATCCCCCTGAAAAGCCTCTGGAAACAGATAACATAATTAATATGTTCACAATGAGCACTAAAATTGCCTGATTATCTCAGAGTACTCAAGCAAAACACAGTGGTGGCAAGCAGGCAGGCAGTGGGAAACCAAAACCATTTTGTAGAAGTCCTCATCATTAAGAAACATGTGTGGGTTTGGTTTGAGAAAGAAGCAAAGGACTTTTGGTAACTGAACTGCTCACCTTAATTTCTAAATACTTCCAAATATATTCATGTTCTCCAGAGGTAAAGGGACAAGAGTGCTCTGCTGACTGTGTTTATGAAAATAGAGTGAGTGATTTTTACATTTTTCATCGAGTCACTTTGGTGTCCTTCGATGAAGGTAGAAAATGCATAGAAAGCTGGGTCAGGGACAGCCCTGTATAGCACAACGGGAGGCATGCACTTCTCTGTTGACATTTTAGAAAAATAGCAATCTGGCTAAAAACCAAGAGAATTCCACTTGAATTCACCAATTAATGGGACATCCTCCTACGGTTTTGCAGGCCTTATTTTTCTGATTTGTTATCCCATGTCATTCTAGCTCAGAAAGTGTGGCAGTCTCATACAGTGATGATGACAAAACTGACTGGGGAAGGAATGTAATACTTAATGTGGTCACATTCCTCCAGAATATAGTGAAATAAAATTTCTGGGCTGAGTCTCTTCTTGTTAGATAACATTTGAACAGAGATGCTCTATCCAATCACCAGAGTTCTGGGCAATAGTCCCTAGGAAACAGTACTTTTATCTACCAGTTAAAAAAGTACCATTGAGCAACAAAAGCAACAAAAAGAAAAGTTCCAACCTAAAACATGCCTGCTTTAAACACCACATGCAAAGGGCATGTCTGCTCCCTCTACCCCATGAGGTCATAGATGCTCCCTGACCAACTTTGCTTAAGTGAGCAGGCTTACTGACCTTCAAAATTAAAAGTCTAGCAATCACCAGGATTGCTGTTTCTTTTCCAAATTGAACTACTGTAATTTAAGCTTTGGAATGACCAAACATATAACTCACACATATATTTGTGATCATTCTTACACATATATCTGTAATGGTTGTTTTGGTCTCCTCTCCTTCAGACCTCCTCTAACCACTCCTCTCTCCTGCTGTCAGAGAAAGGCTAGATGGACTCAAACACAGTAAACAGTTGGTCGTGGTATTTGCTCCACAGGAAATAGCAACTGAACATTTCCCACAAATTAAACCTTGCCAGTGGGACTTACATGACCATTTGGAGAGATGTTCACTATAACCCTTTCACCTAAAAAGAAAATAGATCCCCTAGGAAAGCTAAACACTGGGAACATTTTGAGCGAATACAACTCTAGAGCAAGCAGCGTACTCTGAGAAAAGCAACCCTGCTGGAAAGAAGATGCAGAGCAGTGCAGTGAAAAGAGCAGACTCTGGAGGCAGGGAAAACAGAAGCTGCACCACTTATCAGATATAACCTTGGGGAAGTAATTTCAATTTTCTGGGTCTCAGCATCCTTGTCTGTGAAATTGGGATTATGATAAATAGAACAACAACCATACCCATGTTGCTGTGCAGATTCACTGAAATATCAAATATACCAGACCAGACTCCAGGGTCAGATTTCTATTCCATTCACTGAGAAACTAACAATGTGAAGAGATAAACGAAATAACCAGTTACCCAGGAAGGAACACTGAAATGATGTCAATTGCCTACCTCAAGATCAAACATGTATCAAGTAACATCTTAAAGCAAATAATTTTTCTTACTTAGCAGTCATAATTTGGATAAACATAATCAGAAACACAGTGGGTTAGGAATTTTGCTATGAGTTGGGGGTTACAAAATTTAACAAGATTATCTGTCCCTGCCTTAGGTAGTTTGAATTTGTTAAAGATTTACCAAAGTGCTGTTTTCAGATAGAATCAGACAACATAAGCTGCCCTTTCTTTTCAACACCTTTGAATTTCACCCTGTTGTCTGTTACATAAGAGTAGGTGACAAAAGCAAAAGCACTTCTTCAAAACACCTCACTCCAAGTCCCAGTCTGCTCTCTTTCCTCAGGTCTCTTCTTAGCCTCACTGTTACCTCTCTGCACAAGATAAAATAAACACTGGGCTCGGCTAGTCAGAGCAGCTTCTGATAAAACGTTTAGGGTGAGGAACACTCAATAACTAACTGACTCCAGTTTGAGCGGCACACTTCATTACCATTCACCATGAATGCCCACACCTTCGGTCGCACCGGCCAGAAATCGGGCCTCCACCAGGTAGGTTGACCATTTGGGGAGAAAACGGTGCAAATCATATAACCCACTGATAAAGGAGGGCCACTCCAGTGGTTTGGGAAGATATACTCATACATTACCATCTTAACAGAAGCATGAATATGTTTGTATCACTAGAGCTATTTACTAACCTGAGGATTACAATAAATTAAAACCACTGCCCTTAATAGTATCCCCCTTATTTTCTCTCAAATCACCTCACACCTCAATTTTCTTAACCTCACCCCTCCCCCAACATTGCCTAAGTCCTCCGTTCTGCGGCCAGACCTTCTCCTCCAAGAAAACATGGACCCAGATTCATTGCCCCAAAGCTAAGAAAACCCAAGAGGCCACTGCTCACTGGCCCTGCCAGAAACACCCAGAGACAGGGCGGCAGAGGTTGCGATTCCCTCGAAAGTGCAGGTGTGTGGAGAGAATCAAGTGGCCTCTCCTGAAACGGGAAAACCGGTTCATGGACGCTTACAGAAGCCCGAGAAGCAAAACACTGGTGTCCCTCAACCCAGGCCCTGTTGAAGGGACCCCAGGACCTAAATAAGGTTTATCACTGAAAAGGTGGTCCCCTTTACCTGCGCTGCCTGCACCCCCGAGGATGACACACAGAGCGCCTGATTTTCTGTAATCACGAGAAGCACCAGGCGCGCCCGCAGCCGGGCCTCCCCGCCCCCTCCGGGGCGACCCGCGCGCAGGTGGCGGGGACTAGAGCTCCCAGGCTAGGGATAACCTGCCCCCACAGCTGCGGGTGGGCACCTATCCTGGGCGGGGGCGGGGGTCGGTGTGTATCCAGAATGTGACTATAACCACTTTTCCCCCAGCACAGCGACAGGGAAGATATCAGGACAGAAAAGGAAGACTTCCAGAAACAAGAAAAGCTAAGTGGGTTGAGAAGCTGCCCACAGGTCTTGTGCTCCTTCCAGAAGTTTTGGCAGAAGACGCCCAAGCCCAGCTTGTTCTGGGCATTAAAGTTAAAGAACACAAGCGCTCGTCCGGACGGGAAAGCTGGGCTCGCGGGTCCTCGCCTGTGACCAAGCCCCCTAGGGTCGCCTCGGGACCCTGCTGCAGAGCAGGCTGCTCACCTTGAGATAGTCATTCTCCGAGCGCAGCTCCTCGATCTCCCGCAGCAGCTCCTCCTCCTCCGCCGCCGGTGCCAGCGGGGGCTGCCCGCCCAGGCCCGGCTCCCTGGGGGTTCCGGAGACCGCTCGCTCTGGCGGCGCGCGCCCCCCGGCATCCTCCGCCCCGCAGGGCCTCCCACCAGGGCTGCTCCGACCCCCGGGGAAAGCGGCGGCTGGGGCTGCGGCGAGAAGCGCCGGGGGCTCGGGGCTGACACGGGGCGCTCCCCGCGCCGCGGGACTAGTCGCGAGGGCTCCTCGCAAGGGTTCGCGGTCGCTCGATCCCGTGCCGGACTCGGCGTCGCTGCTGACAGCGGGAAGCAGGCGCTGCTCGTCCGATAGGGGTTCCGAGGGGCAGTCGGAGAGGTCCGAGCTGCTGTCCGTGTGGCTGATGCGGGAGCCAGGGGCCAGGGTGCTGGTCACCGAGGTCACAGCGAGGACCACCGCGGGGAGTGGGGCGGCAGGGATCGGGGGCCCGGCGGCACGGGCTGGGGGGGGCGCGGAGCAGCGTTTGGTTTTGCGGCCCTTAGCGGCAGCGTGCAGCGGCTCGGAGGGCCCAGGCGGCGGCAGCGGCAGTTTTCCAGCCCCGGGCAGCGGCTCGGCGGGAGCCGCACGAGACGCCCTTCTGGGGCCGGGAGCGGCCTTGGCACCGCCTGCTGCCCTGGCCGCGGCGCCCGGCGGCGGCTTGTCCTTCGCGCCCGGTGCGCCGCCACCGCGCCGGGAGAGGCGGCCCGGCGCGGCCAGAGTTCCAGGCGAGGGCGTCGCCTTGCCTGCGAGGCTGGGCGAGCGCGGAGTGGCGGGCGCCGGTGATCGGCCAGCAGAGGGGACGACCGGAGCCGGGCCGGGCGCCGCGGGCCGGCCTTGCAGGTCCTTGAGAAACGGTCTGGCGGGCGAGGGTGCGCGGTGCAGCCGCCTCCGCTCAGCCAGCGGGTGGAGGTGGTGGTGGCGGTGGTGCTGGCCGGGCAGCTGCGGCTTAGCGTCCGGAGCGCCGCCCGCAGGGCCATTCAGTGTCTCCATGGCCGGGGCCCCGACCGCGGGCAGCAGCTCGGGCGGCAGAAGTACCGGGTGGCGGCAGCAGCGTTCAGCCTCCCAGCTCGCTGGCTCATCACTGTCCACCAACCCCGCCCAGTCTGCGCCCCGCGCTCCCGTGCATCCGCCCCCCACCCCGCACCCTTGGCCCGAGGATCCCGCGGAGTTCGCCGCCGCCTCGCTCTCCTCTTGCTGAGGTCGCTGCCGCTGGAGTTCTCTGGACACAACAGCGCAGCGGCTTCCTGCAGCTGGCATCTACTGGACGCTGCGCTCCGGGATCGCGGGTGAGCTGCTGCAGCCTCGCACACTGCACTCGTCAGGCAGCACTGGAGGCGCTCTCCTCGCTCCGCTTCCTGCTCCCCGGCAACGATTGGCCGCTCCCCGCAGCGCCTGTCCGCTCCGGCCCGCTCAGGCTCCTGGCAGACCGAAACTGCACGCGCGCTTCCCGGCCTCCCAGCTCACTGCGCCCGGCCGCGGGGTGCGCATGTCAGGTCAGCAGCCTGCCGGCGCCCCGGGTGGGGGCAGGAGGGCGGGGCTTTACTCGCCTGGGCTAGAGCGCAGGCTGCGGAACCCCAGCTGTCTTAGGAGTCCTTGGGACCTTACTTGCTTTTTGAGTCCCTAGAGACGGTACCTGGTACTAGGAAGGGAGAGCAGTAGGAGAGGTGAATGGGGAGTGGGGTGCGGGCACTGGCAAGTCAGGACGCGTGGGTGGGCCCCTCTGTGGCTTGTGCCTTCGGGCTCCTCTTTCCCTCGGTTGACCGACGTCCCCTAGAGGCCCCTCCATCCAACACGTGCCTCCCAGGGCCGCTTAGCTCCCTGCCCCAGTGTCCTCTCAACGTTGTCCCTGTAGCACGCACACACTATTAAGGATTGCTCGTCCCAGAGGCAAGGTATCGTGTCAAAACAGGCACAGTGCTCCACAGTTGGCACCCTCTCTCCGTGGCCTCCGGAACTCACAGAAGGAGGAGCTGCTGTAGAAATAGGAGACCAAGCTCGCCAAGGTTGGAGTCAGAAAGAGGACTCAAATTTATAGTTCCGGCTGCTAGCCAGACAACTTCATAGGCATTGTTTTATTTCATCCTCATAACAAGCCTGAATTGGAATTACTGTCTTCTTTAAGGTTGAGGACACAGGTGCAAGGAAGTGCAGTTGGTGCCTTAGCCAGCCCTTGGCTACGTCTGAATTTACACCCAAGTCCATAGAATTCTCAGACCTACATGCCATCCCCTCAGAGAACCAGGACCTTGAGTATCCGGTCTGCCACTGGAGGGTCTAACGTGAGACAATGAACTCTTTGGGCCTCAGTTCCCTTTATAATTCCCTGTAATTGGAAAACACTGCTACCTGAGTGTTTGTGGGATTAAATGAGGAAGTATGCGATAAAACTGTGTAAATTATAAAGTGCTTTTCAAATACCAGCGAGCACAGTTTTAGTCCAAGGCACTCAAATGAATGAGGCCCAGCCTGTGTGGTCTAGACTCGACTTTGCTGGGAGGTAAAGGGGCAGGCAATAAATATGAGCTTCTAGGGTGGCCACTTACCTGGCCTGAGGAGATTGGAGCTTTCCTGGAAGTATGGGTTTGCCTTGTGGGGAGTGCCTAGGACTTGCCAGAGTAGAGACTGTAGGTGAGATGACTCGGGCGAATGGATGGGACCACATCTTTTGCTTCGGAGTTTGGACATTATCCCCGAGGCTGGAGGAGCCCTTAGAAGAGCCTGAGCATGACTGATCTTACTTGCTTAGAAATATCTCACTGAGGAAGGGGAGGCTGGGGCGGAGAGAACTGGTGGCTGTAGTGATAAGCACAGATGAGGAGCAATGATAATAAGGATAGAAAAAAAAGGACAGATTTGTGAAAATAAGATGAAAAAACACTTCAAAGTCTGTAATCTTAACCACAAAGTACCCTACCTAGCCACCTCCTTCAAAAAATGCAGAATAAAACGACTTTTTAAAAATCCTGTAAGTTGAGAGAACCACCCTCCCAGAAGACATCCTGCCTGCATCCTTCTCACACGCCCGTGCCTCCTGGACTGAGCTCTGAGCACGCTGAAACCTCGGGGCTCTGGCTGCGGTCTCCATTTTCTGTACGTTCCTAATCTGACAATTCCTCTAAATGTGTGACAGCACACACAAATTATAATCTGTACTGAATCTCCTTTGGTGCAGTATTTAACAAGACCACAGCCATATTTCAAGGAGCGTTGGGGAGAGAAAGTGTCCTGGTCGTGGCAACACTGCAGAAAGGCTTGAAAGGTGCCCACCCACCAGGCCAGGGGCCAGCTCTCCTCCAGAGGACACACTAACTCTCTCCTTTGGGAGACTGCCAGTTAATCAGAAAGTGGCAGCTGTCAATCCCCAGAGCACAACTGACTGGAACTCAGCGTCCAGGACCTTCACCTGGAACTTTCTCCAGAGACCCAGAAGTCTCCAACGCCCTCACATTTCTGAGGAATTATGTCCAGGACTCTCAGCACAAACTTGCCAACTCCTTAGACCATATGTAACCATGAAAATCACCTTAAAAATGTTTCAGTCAGTTTTCCAAAAATATGAGCCCGACGATCATACAATTTGTAGCCAGCTTCCCTTTTCCTTATTTTTTCAATGTTTGGGGAGTTACAAGTAGTATAAAGAGATATATGCTTGCATAATACATGTTTTTCAAGTCACATACAACAAAAAAAATTTTGTGTTGTTCAATCAAGTTGGCCTAAAGGTATTAGGGAGTATACTAATTAAAGGAGCCTTGCCCTGGCCAGTGTGGCCCAACTGGTTGGAGCATCGTCCCTTAAACTGAAAAGTCTCAGGTTCGATTCCTAGTCAGGGCCTGTGCCTAGGTTGCAGATTCAGTCCCAGGTCAGGATGTGTACAAGAGGCAACCAATCAATGTTTCGTTCTCACATCAATGTTTCTCTCCCTCCCTTACCCTCTCTCCCAAATTGGATCTGATAGACTCATCTTTATATCCACCTACACTAAGACATGCATTCTTCATTTTTGTTTAACTCTTTTACATGTACCTGAAGTAGAAGACTATTAAAGAATATCCACAGCCCATTCATCCATTCATTAATTTATATACTCATTCATTTAAAGATTATTTATTGAGCACCTTCTAAATTACTAGGCTATATATAAACATTGGGTATAGCTGGGATGAAAAACATGGCATCTTACTTTATGGGACTTATAATCTCATATAAAAGTATTATTAGAAGGATAAAAAGCTGTCCCTGATACCCAGAACTGGCCTCCACTATCACCTAGGCCTCTTGGTTCCTAGGATCGAGCCTGCCTCTCAAAACTAGGCCCTGGCTTTCTCCTCTTAAATGTAAACAATGCCATAGGACCTCAGCATCAGATGAGGCCAGACTAGGAACAGGATGGATCAAGACAGAAATGAGACCACTCCATAGTCATGTCTGAACACAGCTAAAACACAAACATTTTCTAAACTACAGAAATGACCAAACCCTTCTCTCCCAGCTACTTTGAGTGACTGCTGCTTCTTACCAATTACAGCTTTAGCCTTGTTCTAGTTGTCCCTCTTTTTAGATATGATTTATAAAGATAACCAGTCATAGAATTCTCCCACTTTCTGACAACTGATCCACAGTAAAGTCACGCTTCATTGAACACCCCAAAATCATCTAACGCAAGTCCAAATCCATGTCCATTCAAACACCCTTACCCAGGGCTCCCAGGGTGTTATCTTCCCTCACTGCCATGAGCAATAACTAACTCTACCCAGATGTGTGTGCTTCTGGTGAGTTGATAATTATGACTATCAGCATAGGCAAGATGAAACTGAACATAGCATTAGTTCTCTGTTTTACAAATATAGGAATATGTGAAACATAGTTTTTGTGCTTTAATGGGTCTTTTTTCTCCTTGAAAAAGGCTGCATAAATATTGAAAAAGCATTATTTATATATTTAAAGGCCATAAGTCTCCAAGCAGCTAAACCACCTTGGTAGTTACCCAGATCAAAGCCTACTTTGGAGATAATGCTGAAGAGAAAGTCTTTAGCTCCATGAATTGATTTTATTCTTCAGTGAAACAAGGACCTTATCTTTTGTGCCAACATAATGTCATTTTATAATCTAGGCTACAGCATCCTACAGCTATTTCATGCATTCCCAAGTCCTCTCTGCCAAACAACTGAATTTGTGTTTATTTCTATTTTCTCTGTAGGATGCTTCTCAAATATAATCAGGGAACTACTAATGTGAGTTTGAAAATTTATCAAGTAATGAAAAATGAAATAATCATAGAAACATAGAAAGAGGAGATGAAATAAAAAGTAATTGCTTATTCAACATTCCAAACATTCTGTGTTTCATTAATACAGTATTTGGAGGACATGATTGTTTTCATCCCTGAAAAGATTAGTGAAATAGAATGGACTAGCTGTCTCCAAAAGTACAAATGCAAGTACTCTGGAGGGGAGATGCCTAGGCAGATGCCCATCTTTCAAAGATGCTACAGAGAAGATTCTTATTGGGCAAAGGGTTCTCTTTCAACTCCAGAGAGAGAGTTCTTGCTCTCTTCTGTAGAGTGTAATCTTCTCTAGTACAGAGCCACAAGGCAGGCAGTACAGAAATCTGCACACAGTAGCTAGTTAATGTATCTTTACCTGATATATAACTAATATAACTCTCCAGTGGAGCAAGTAGTTGTCAAGAGGGAAGACAGCTAGGAATTTGTAGAGTTGGAGAGCTGCAAAAGCTGTCACTGTTACTATGGTTTCCTTCTGGTCTTTACTCTTAAAGACAACAAGAGTAATGTCTTTGTCCTTGTCTAGCACCTTAAATGTTCTGCACACATTCCACAGTCTTAAAAGTTGCCTTTTTCTTTTCTTGCTCCTACTCTTAAAAGTTTCTACAAATGTATCATCAAATTTAAGGGAGTTATTATTTAGAACTTAGAATTGTCTTTGGCTTAAATCCCTTCTATGGGATGATGCCCTTCCATCTATTCACTCTGCAGGATTCTAGAATCTTGGACAACATTCTATCAAGTAGAACATTCTGAATTTCATTTTTGCTTTATTCACTGAAAATTATGGAGACCAAGGCTTTCCTTTATACTACTTCCACATATACATCCAGCCAAAGAAGAGGAACAAGAAGTATAGTTATCTTAGAGCTTTTTCAAGTTAAAACTCATTTTAATCTAAAATAATGAAGTGTGGAAAAAGTCCAATCAAAAGCATCAGCAGTTAATATCTTCTAGATGTCTGGAGCTTTTGAAAGTAAACTTCAAAGCAGATTCATACCCTTTTAAGAATTTGTAAATTCAGGAACTGCTGAGAGCAGGCAAGTGCTCCTCCCCATTTTGAGGGGCATGAAAAACAAAGAATCACAGTGTAATTTTTATATGAATTTTGTGTCTTATTCCTCCTGAAATGAATGTAAAGTGGGTTGGACGATGCAATTAAGAGATAACTTTCTTAACTGAACCAAAGTTTCTATTTCCACTACCATCTGGTCCTTAGTGTGAAACTTTTAAGAAGTCCAGAGCACTTGTATTTCAACTGAGAATCCACCAATCCCAATATTCCTCTTGGGAACACACACACACACACACACACACACAAAACCAGAAAAGAAAAGAAAATACCTCAGCCAAATTAAACCATTGAAAATTAACAAAAGCTCACTGAAGTGGAAAATACAAATACTAAACAAATTGTCCTGGTGTATGAATGTAACTAATTCTCAGTCACAGAGTACTGAGACTCACTGATTGATTTTTGACTTTGTGACCTGGTCTCTGAGGACTGCTGATTGGAAAAATAACTAAGAACTGCTCTGTAACTCATTCTTTAAATATTTGTTACTCGTCAACCCTCTGTATAAGAGCAATGTCACTTTTAAATGCTACAACATGAGGCTGGGTAACTCAGTTGGTTAAAGCATCGTCCTGATAGGCCAAGGTTGCAGGTTCCATCTGTCAGGTCACATACAAGAGTCAACCAATGAATGCACAAAGAAGTGGAACAGCCCTGGCTGGCGTGGCTCTGTGGATTGAGCACTGGCCTGCAAACTGAACTAGTTCTTTCCCAGTCAGGGACATGCCTGGCTTGTGAGCCAGGTCCCTATCTGGGGATGTGTGAGAGACAATTGATTGATATTTCTCTCTCACCTGTATATTTCTCTCCCTCTCTTTCTCCCTTCTTCCCCCTTTCTCTAAAGATAAATTTTTAAAAAAGAAGTGGCAACAAAAATCTATTTTCTCCCCCTCCCCCATCTGTTCCTTTCTTCCTCTCGGTCTAAAATCAATAAGCAAAGAAATTTAAAAAATAGATAAATGTGACAACATGAGTCATAAAAGTTACACTATTTGTATTTTGAATCTCATATATTTATATGTATTTTTTCTTGCCAGCACAGTGGAAATGCTGCCCAAAACTAACTCAACTGTTTTTACTTTGCCTCTTGATATTTGCACATTACCTTTTACTAGTAGAGATGAATGTATGAGGCAATGTATTATTCCTTTGTAATACCAACATCTCTGAGTCTATGCCCACCAACCGACTTTCTGACAGTAGTTTAGCTTCCTATATAAATCTGTTTATGGGCAAAAAATGTGCTTGACAATTCATTTCTCGCTGGAAAACAATAAATAGGTATTTTGTTTTGCAAATCGAAAAAAACATAGAGGGAAATAATTAAATCTGGCAAGGTTTTATAGTGGAGATGGCAAATGAGCCTTATCAAATGGAAAAACAGGTCTTAGGTATCATTGTTCTCTCAGTTTTACACATAAAGAAACCAAGGCACAAGATAAAGAAGTAATTCACCAACCACACAACACTGTGAAGTGGCAGGGCCAGGCTTTGCACTCAGGCTTTGCACCTGTGCTAGGTCAATGCACACCCCACCACCATACTCTGAACCACCTCCCAGCACATGTTGCTGCCCTCTCCACCTTGGGTGTCAGGCACCCATCAGTGTTGCCGGTGAACCTTTCCTAGGGGTGAAACGGAGCACCCTTTTCAAAACATGCAGGAGAACTGCTAGAGAAGCAGCTGGAAGGGAGGAACTGGTCATCAGGCAGATGTCTTTCTTCTTCAACAGGAAGTTTTATTCTAGATAGCTGCCCCCTGGGTTCAAAAAAACCAAGGGCATTTTTAGAATTTCCATTCATAAGTGAGTAGATGGTGGAAGGAAAGTTTTATATTGAACAGAAATTGGAGGCTTTGGGAGTACATGGAGTCACTATAGGAAGGATGAGTTCTGTTCAAACTAATTCTATGTAAGTTAACATTTGAAAAGGTGGAAGCAGTTTTTTATTTTTATTTTTAAAATATTTTATTTATTAATTTTAAGAGAGAGAAAAAGGGAGGAAAAAAGAGAGGGAGAGAAACATCAGTGTGGTTACCTCTTGCGTGCCCCGACTGGAGACCTGGACTACAACCCAGGCATGTGCCCTGACTGGGAATCAAACCGGTGACACTTTGGACCACAGGCCAGCACTGAATCCATTGAGCCACACCATCCAGGGCAGAAGCAGTTTTTTAATTAAAAATTTCATTAAGGCCATTGAGTGTGGAGCAGCACAAACCCATATAGTGATCTAAGGAAAAGCTGGCCTTAAGTTCCTGAAATAATTGATTATGTTCAGATCCCTTTGGAAGTTTAAATGTTCTGGGAGAATGTTATTTGAGAGGGTCAAAGAAGGAAGCAATTAGATGTGGGAAAGCAGAGCCTACTTGTGAATTTCCAGTGTTGGTTCATTGACACTAGTGTGTTTGGACCAGTTTCCCTTTGTGCTACACAGTGAATCAACAGTGGACAAGGGCCAGCCTGCCAAAAATGCCCTTGAGTTGTTTCTATGTGCTATAGGGTAAGTAAAAAGCATGCCTTAGATCCATGCTTTCAAAAACTGTAAGTATCTTAGTCTCAGACATTTATCAAGCACAGAGACAGGATGATAGGATCAGATGCCGATTTAACAAGATGTTTTAGGAAAGGCCTTGATATAATAATAATAATATAATCTTTAATGCAAAATATCATGTTATAAAGGTACATTAGGTTATTGATGATTTTGTATGTGTATGTATGACTGGTTTAGCTTATTAGGGTCACAGATTTAGACATCGTTAGCTCCTTACCTTCCATGGCAGTTTTCCCATAATAATGATTAGGGAGAGAGTTGCAACCATCCCAGTCTTCCTGTTTGTCTATTTGGAAGATATTGAGCTTTACTGGAGCTGTGTCTGTCCACAGGTTGACCTAAGGAGGGGGGAAAAAGGACAGCCAGGACTGGGCACCAGAAATTCTAATAGGGAGGCACTTTTAGAGGACAGAGGAACAGGCTAGTGCTTAGTAGAGAAGGATCCAGAAGGATCAACTTCACCCTCTTTCTTCTTCCTCAAAGACTTCTAAGCCATCTGTTCAGAGAGTACTTTGTTGCTGAGCATCTACTGTATGCCAGGCATAGTTATCACCCATCTCCTTCATTTCACAATGCCCCTACCTCAGCCCCTCAGCTGTGCTCCTGTACACTATCCAAGTGCTGTTAAGGACTCTGGGTCATAGCTGACTCCAAATTCCCTATCATGGAAATCTGGCCAGCTTCAGGGCAAAGCATGGGGAGGAGAACGCCTAAACTGGGCTTCTGGCGTACAAACACAGCACTTCCTTATTTATCCTGCATGAACAACCAGGACAAGAATGTGTAAAAATTTCAGGTAAGTCTGAGAGAGGCCCTGCTAGCTGCTGAGAAATTTCTTGAATAAAGGAGAAATCAATTAATCCATGGATATATTTTGCTATTGAAAGGTATAAATATACCTCTCCAAATACGTGAAACTGAATGTTTACTTATTAATTTTTTTCATTAAGAACAGAGAATATATGCATCTATCACTGCTAGATACATTCAAATGAGGGGGAAAATGAAAAAAACACACTTGCACATTTCTTTTGCTCACGATTCACAATGTTAATTAAATCTTTGTTGCAATTTAGATAACCTCTGAATGGAATGAGGCACAAATATTTTGTTAATAGTAAGTTTGGTCAGGACCAAACTAGAAGGTTAACTTATATTTATAGATTATAGAGGTTTTTTTCTGATATAAATTACCAGCCTTTTATGTAATAATGGGAACTAGGCTATACATATTCTTTGCTGGTTTAAGAACTGGGACACCCTACCCTGGCTAGTGTGGTTCAGTGGTTTGAATGCTGGCCTGCAGACCGAAGGGTCACCGGTTTGATTCCCAGTCAAAGCACATGCCTGGGTTGCAGGCCTGGTCCCCAGTTGGGGGTATGTGAGAGGCAACCACACATTGATGTTTCTTTCCCTCTCTTTCTCCCTTCCCTTCTCTCTCAAAATAAATAAATAAATAAAATCTTAAAAAGGAAAAAAGACTAGGGAACAGACTGATCTCAGCTGAAACCTCAGCAGACCTCAATGGATGTCTCACCTCAGTGGATCTCTCACTACTAGCAGAGAGGATCTTGGCATGTTGAGGCTTAACTTTTCTCTATGTGGTTTCCCTTCTTCACCAACAGCAGATAGTGGTAATAAAATACTCACCCAAGAGTGGTTGAGAGAATTAAATGAAAGATTGTACATAAGACTTTTTGCACATTCCCAAAACACAGAAATTTCTAATTAATCAGCCATGTGACCTTTGAGCAAGTAACTTAACCTCACAGGGTTTCAGTTCTCTCCAATTCTAAATTTTCTTTCCAAACAGCCTACATAGGTTATGGAGTATTGTGATTAGCATATCAAACACCAGCCTAATGTAGGCCAGCTCCTGCTATCACTGCAATTACACTGTTTATATGTAAATGACACTCAAAGTCCCCAAACAGCCACTCAACTAAGAAAACAGTGTCTCATCTTATTGATCCTCCCCCTTCCTCAGCAAACTCTTGTTCACTGAAACACAAAGGTGCACTTCTGACCAGTCTCTAAGGAACTGACAAGGTTGACAAAGGGCAGTTTGAAATCTCAAGATATTTTTGCAGTTCTCTGATGGGTATAGAAATGACCCTGCACATCAGCAGTGCCTTCCAGTGTTGTCTGGAATTAAGGCAGCGGAAGCAAATTCTATTTGGATGAACTATTGCAATTAGCTATGACAGCCATTTGAAGCTCTTTTAAACTGAAAAGGTATTTTAAGTGATCTGAAATTGTTACCAGAAAGGAGACCTGGCCCTGAGTGAATCTACCTAGGGCTGGCTGGTAATATGTGGGTTCTTGACTTCATGCAGAAAAGATTTCACAACTCAAGTCCAGCTGATTTTTTTAAGGACGTTATTAAACCTGGGGGCAGTGAAACAAGGAAAGGCCTAGGATAGAAGAAGCAAAAGAAGAGAGACTAGGTGGGGGAATGAGTCTAGGATGGGCTGCTTTGGCTCAATAAAAAGTTAGAGAAAGGGGGGCCTTGGGAACAGGGTCCAGGGGTTAGACTGGGACGAGCTGCTGCGGCCCATAGCACCCAGGTTGCAAGTCTCATAAGGTCCCTTAGAATTTAGGAGATGCACGCCTGTGGGAGGCAAAGAGGGGAAGAGGAAAGGTACAGGCATGCTTCCTGGAGGGAGAGCAAAGAGGGACCTTCATTTTTGAAGAGTTTTAAAGGCTGGAAGTTTAGGGGAAGCCTTGGGGGAGGGTTCTCAATAGAAATTCATCAATTTTTTGCTGATGTGCCAAAATGAGATTTATTTCCTTAACTTCATCCATCCTTGAGTGTGGTTGGCTAATAGCACTAATTGGACTTCTGCTATCTACCTGAGTAGGGTGATTTAAGCTACTTACCCTCTGGCTGGGGAGAAGTATATATCATTTATGCTTTTTTTAACAAACCATTTACTTTTTAAAAATATTCTGTTTATTTATTTTTAAAGAAAGGGGAAAGGAGGGAGAAAGAGAGGGAGAGAAACAGCAATTGGTTGCCTCTCACGTGCCCCCCACTGGGGACCTGGCCACAACCCAGGCATGTACCCTGACTGGGTATCACACCTGCAACTTTTCAATTGGCAGGCCAGCACTCAATCCCCTGAACCACACCAGCCAGGGCCCAGTTACTCTGAAGTGCCTTTGGTTTCAGGAAGGTAGGATTTACTAGATGGCTCCAAATTGCTTGTTTAACTATTTGTCTCAGTTTTCCTGTTCCACTTGACTGGCTAACTAGCCTGTCTCAAAATCAACATCAAGATATGTGTGTGCATGAGTGTGTACCTGTCCAGCAGAGATTCACAGAGTCAGGAAGGTTTGACTTAATAGGTCTTAGGATCTGCTAGCTGACTTCATTTCCCACCAAACATCTGGATCAGTCTAGTTAAGGCTCTTTCATTCAGCAAATAAATTTCGCCAAACACGGAGAATACAAAGATGACTAATCCTTGCTTTAGCACTCGAAGAGTCTTTTTAAGGAGCCAGTACATAAGCAAGGATAAGGTATGTAGTGTCAGCATGAGGCAGGCTAGTAAGAAACTAGGAAAATTCCTTAGCAAGTGGAACAGGGAAACTGAGACAGATTGCTGAAAAATAAAAATTAAAAAAAAAATAAACCAACCTGGTTGAGCAGTTTACAGGCAGATAGTAGATAGCAGGGTCTTATCTTCCCTAACCAAGGACACTCAGGAGCAAATGGTTTACACATTCCAGAACATGCCAGGGCAGACCCTCCTTGGTTCTTTGGTGACATTCTTTGAAGGTGAAACTTTCTAAAGAATGACTCTGACCCCTTTATATGCTCATTTTGATGAATCAGCATATTGAAAGACATACCTGAAGAGCTGATAAATATTTTATTGAAACCCTCGCCTGAAACATCTTCTAAAATTCCCAGTGTTAGAAAACACATAAAGACTTCCGGCCAAGATGGAGGCATAGGTAGACGCACTGTCCCTCCTCGCACAACCAAGATAGGGACAACAAATTTTAGAAACAGAATTACAACCTTAACTGACAGAAAATTGAACTGTATCCAAGTCGGTGACGCAAGGACACTTTCATCCAGACTGGTAGGAGGGGCGGAGTCGGGCAGCCAGGTGCAGGCTAAAGAGCAGAGAGCAGAGAGCTTGGAACTGGACCCTCAGGAGGCAACCTGGACATGCAAGGCAACCGGGTGGCGCACAAGACCTCAGCTGGCAGACCCTGGGCGCACAAGCAACAGCTGGCGCCCCCACCAGGGCACTACGGACGACTCAGGGTCCCAGCACCGGGAAATAGACCCTTGGGGTACTGATTGAAAAGGAAGGCCCCTCAGGGTGCACAGGCCCACCCACACAGCAACTGGCACCAGAGGGGCCCAGTTTGCTTGGGGAAAGCGGCTAAAGGGACTGAGGTCCTATGGAGAGCGGAGCAAGCACCATTGTTCCTTCCCGGACCCCGCCCCCACATACAGTGTCACAACCCAGCAACTGGGGTGCCCCACCCTGGTGAACACCTAAGGCTCCGCCCCCCATAGGTAATGGGCGCAACAAGACCAAAAAACCCAAAGAGATGGCCCAAACAGAACATCATTTGAAAGCCCCAGAACTCATCCTTTTAAGTAACCAAGAGATAGCCAACCTATCAGATGCATAGTTCAAAGCACTGATGATCAGGATGCTCACAGAATTGGTTGATTTTGGTCGCAAACTAGATGAAAAATGAAGGCTACAAGAAGTGAAATGAAAAATGCACAGGGAACCAACAGTGATGGAATGAAAGATGGGTCTCACATCAATGGAGTGGACCAGAAGGAAGAAAAAAATATACAACCAAAAAACAATGAAGAAATAAGAATTCAAAAAAATGAGGAGAGGCTTAGGAACCTCCAGGACATCTTTAAACGTTCCAACATCTGAATTATAGGGGTACCAGAAGGAGAAGAGGAAGAGCAACAAGTGGAAAAGTTATTTGAACCAATAAAGGAGAACTTCCCCAATCTGCAATTACACTGTAGGCAAAGGAAATAGACTTCCAGGAAGTCCAGGTAGCTCAGAGAATCCCAAAGAAGTTGGACCCAAGGAGGAACACACCAAGGCTCATCATAACTACATTACCCAAGGTAAAAATGAAGGAAAGGATCCTAGAAGCAGCAAGAGATAAGGAGACAGTCACCTACAAAGGAGTTCCCATCAGACTGTCAGCTGATTTCTCAAAAGAGACCTTACAGGCAAGAAGGGGCTGGAAAGAAGTATTCCAAGTCATGAAA
>CM052547.1:43746619-43778125 GCA_028533065.1 Trachops cirrhosus | reverse complement strand
ACAGAAAATAGACAGGGGGAGGGAAAGAATAGTAGGGGAAATGTAGAAGCTAAAGAACTCATGACACATGGACATGAACTAAAGGAGGGGAATGTGGGTGGGAGAGGGTGTTCAGGGTGGAGGGGAATGAAGGGGGGTAATGGGACAACTATAATAGCATAATGAATAAAATATATTAATTTAAAGAAAAGAAAACACATAAAATCCTTCAAGATAAAGAAAGTTGTGCTCTCCTTGGAGCATGCCCACACCCCTTTTTTTCTCCAGCATATACTTTTACTCTCTTTCTCCTAAACTCTATGGGTCCCCATAAGACTTTCAGTCAAGGAAGGTACAGGCAGTGGAAGCTCATCCCAGGCTAACCCCCTGGACCTGTCTCTAAGGCCCCCTTTTCTCTGACTTTTCAGTGAGTTCAAAGCAGCCCTGCTGTGGCCAGCTTCTACCATTGTGACTTTTACTTCTCAGTGAGTCCATGAAGTCCCATGTGGCTTACTTCTTTCCTACAACAGGCTAAAACAGCCCTGCCCAGGCTCTCTCCTGTTGCTTTGTCTATCCTAAGCCATCAGTATTTGTTTCACTACCCTGAGCTCTCAAAATCACCTGGACTCATGTTGTGAAGTCTTTCGTGTATGAAGTCAAGAACCCACACACTACAGGTCCACCCAAGGCAGACATGCTCCAGACCAGATCCCTTCCAGTGACAAGAGGAGATGGTGCTGCAGTGGGGACGCAGCTTTCCCTTGATGAAGGTGGAAGGAGCTGGTGAAAAATGGTGAAGAATGGTCTAGAAAGGAAGTGACCATTTTTGTCTTTTCCAAAGTTGTATGTTCCCAATTATTAAGGATCCATCCATACTCCTTATTCTAAAGAAAGTGCTCTTGTCATCTGTCAAATTTGAG
Source organism: Trachops cirrhosus (assembly GCA_028533065.1). NCBI lineage: Eukaryota > Metazoa > Chordata > Mammalia > Chiroptera > Phyllostomidae > Trachops > Trachops cirrhosus. The sequence continues at coordinate 43,777,226 of CM052547.1, read as the reverse complement.
GCCTCTTGGGAACATGACATTATCTCAAACTAAATGTGTCAGTTGAGAATCTGTGTGGCTAATAACTGTAAGCAAATCAGTTTTGCTGAGTTGCTTCGGCATATTCCCTGTGAGTTGAGCTCAGCTTGGCCTTCTCATTAAACTCCTCCTGAGTGGGGAAACCAGGTTCAGCTAACAGCTTGGGGTTGCCATGGGAGCAGGTAGAGCAGCAATTGATCATCTTCCTTAAACAAACCCCCACAGTCTACAGTGTAAATGGTAGGTAGCTCCTGTCTTCAGGATAATCTGTTGTTAGAATGAGGCCACTTGTGAGCCAAGAAGAATATGGAAAAGTGGTTTGTGGAAGGGTCCTCTCCACTTCCATACAACCCAACCCAAAGGCATCCTCAAAGGAATCCAACCTTTATGAATTTCGGAGTCCTCAGAGCAGTGGTTCTTAAATTTCCCACTTACCAGCATCACCAGGAGAATTTCTTACTCAATAGGTCTGGGGTGGGACTTAAGAATTTGCTTGTCTAGAAAGTTCCCAGATGAGGCCATGTTTGGTCACCATGGCCTCAGAGAATGACTGATTGCCCTTGCTAAAGCATATTTTCAGACAATTTAGGTATGAGACTTAGGGCAATCTTGCATATAGAGGTAAAGGCCTCTAGTAGAATAATACAGTTTACTCTTGATAGGGACATTTTACAAGAAAAAAAGTTATTAGATGATCATTGTTAGACCAGATACAATAAGAAAAGAATATTTGCTTAAAGATCACTTTTGTCTTAGTTGACTGGGTGGGCATGTGGGTGACAGGTTTCCTATTAACGATTATCCTTATATTGCTTTAATTTTTCAAAATCAAGAATGCCAATTTCTTCCCAGAAAAAGATTGAGAATTATGTCTCACAAAATTAGGGTTCTTCTCAGACTGGGTTTGGGACATACACTAAGTTTCAGTCCTTACTTAAGGTTGTAGACAGGTTTTGTGACTTTGAGCCAAAATAGGTATAATGAAACCAATTTTACTATAGACAACTAATTGATATAAACAGAAGTTCCTATGGCATGTCATTAACATTAAAACAAAACTATATTGAAGGAAATGACATTACTTGAGGACCTGCTGCATATTCTTTTATACCAGGAGCACAAGCCACTTAATATAAGTAAAAGATAGTTTTAATAAGGCTTCAACAGCTACTCCCTCAGGCCTCTAAAAAAAAAAAAAAAGAAAGAAAGAGATGGTGTTGCCTTGACTGGTGTGGCTCAATGGACTGAGCACTGGCCTGGAAACCAAAAGGTTGTGGATTCAATTCCCAGTCAGGGCATGCCTGGATTGCCAGCTGGGTCCCTGGTTGGGGGTGGCCAAGAGGAAACCAATTGATGAATCTCTTGCACATTGATGTTTCTCTCCCTCTCTTTGTCCCTCCCTTCCCCACTCTCTAAAAATAAATAAACAATTAAATAAATAAATGGAATCTTAAAAAAAAAAAAAACCCAAAATGGAAATGGAGTTGAGTCACATTGCACCAGAAAATCAGAGAGGTTCTGTATTTTCCACAGCAATGGAGTTCCTTGTCTCCACTTCTCCCTGAAAGCTATCTGTCTTGTGGCTTTTCTTCTCACTGGTACTTTCCCTTTGTGTGTGTGCGCGTTTGGTCTCCTGCAGTGATGGCTTAGGCTATTCATGATCACAAGGAAGTTTACATTCTCCTCCCCACAGCTCCTTCCTTTCGTCACTACCTGTGTTCTGGAACTCCCTAGAGAGATAATCTGATTGACCAGCTTGGGCCAGGTGTCTGCCTCTAACCCAATGGAGGGAGCTATCAGCTGCAGGAGCAATGAATGGCCAGCCTGGCATCCCTGAAAGAGGAGTCTGGGTGGGGAGGCAATGATAGATGCGTATCATTCAGCTATATGCAAAGTTGGACCATATACATTCTACCTCATAGCTTTGTCATACATAGGATTACCTGTGTAAAACACCTAGCCAGACACACAGTAGACACTCAGTTAGATTAGTTGCTTCTTTACCTCATTCTGCTTCCTGAGAATTCACTAGGGATTTAGGACATGAGTAGAAGATTCTCGTTAACTGTGTCTAGCAGGGTAGCTAGGTTGGATGGTTTTCTGAACTCTTTATCCAGCTCCTTATAAGCTGCACAACTAGCATCCTCTCAGGGCTGGAGCACATTATCAGCCCTTCCCCTCCCCGACCTGTTTGGTGAGGTGGAATCTTTAGGTCTGGGAGCTCCGGACACCAGGAAATAATCACACACCTCTCCTTCACACTCCAGAGAAGTGTGACCGTTTGTCAAAGTTTTTTTTTGCAGAAAAGGTGACAAAAATTATGGATGTGTAAAATGGTACCTTGATCTCAAGGGTCTAAACCAGGGGTGTCAAACACATTTTTAGCGGGGGGCCTTATCAGCCTCCTGGTCGCCTTCAAAGGGCTGAATGTCATTTCAACTCCTTAACAGTTAAGGGGTAGTTACATATATACAGTCTTAAAATTATTTTGGCCCTTTGAAGACAACCGGAAGGCTGATGTGGCCCCCACTGAAAATGAGTTTAACACCCCTGGTCTAAAGCATATCATTAACTGTAGTCCAAGAGCTTGATTGGAACTGTGGAATTAATAACATGTTACTTTGGGCCAATTTATGGGGTGAAAACATTTGTAATCCCAACAGAGACAATGGGTTTTAAAAATTAGCAGGAGGGGATTATAAAGATGTGCCATTTAATTTGGTCTTTGTTTGGGCACATTCACTTCTGGGGGATTGCTTTCTTTTCTCTTCATCCCTCTGCTCCCCTCCCCTGCATTCTTCTTTTGTTTGCTTTTGAATTTAAATTTTACCCATATTTTTAGGACTTTCTGTCAATATAAGTTGTGTTTTATTGGCACTATTTTGACCCATCATAATATAACAGGGTGCAGCCAAGGGGGTGGGGGGCCAAGTAGGGATTTGGAATGGGGATCAGAACTCAAGGTGTCCAAGAAATAATAGAAAAATATGTAGGATGTCCTTACCCCTCCCCCTGCCACAGGTTTGAGCTGGGGGAAGGGACACATGGAACAGGAACATGCAGAGCTGTTTTGTACAGCAACAACTTTGCAGCTAACCTCTGGCATGGTCATTTAACATATCTATAACCTTTAACTGGTTTCATAGATATGTTAAATAGCTGTGGCCAAGCTTTGAGCCCAGGAGAAGGGAGTGACTTCCACCCAAGATGTAAGTGGGAGGCAACTCCCCCTGGTTACAGTGCCTGCCTGAGAGCTTGGAGATGGCTGGCTCCATGCCATGGGGCCACACCTGCTCAGACTTACAATGGCAGCCCAGTAAAGCTAGAAGGATACAGGAATGCTGGTAGGTGTAACTGATTGTGGGAGGAGTCAGAAATGGGGCTGCAGAGGAAGATTGGCCCAGGGATTTAAAACCCAGGTGAGGGGAGAATGATGAGGCTTTGGCAGAGTGAGGACCACGTGGCTTTGGGGTGCTCCTTTTTGCCAGTGGCTTAGGAAGCAGGAGTGACTTTGCCTGGAAGAAGAGGGATGAAAGGACTCTTGCTGGTGGGCCATGAGAAGGTGCCACATGGCATTGGATTAACTGGAGATCGTGGCAGTGACACAGCTGATGGTGCCAGGAGCCTGAATCACAGACTTCTACTTCTTTTCCTGAGATACAGTACCCCAGACTGGGCAGAGGGAGAAAGAAGGACCGTGTGCGTCTGTGGGTACCCTAAAGGACTTTAATATTTTAATAAAGACATTAACTCACTACTCTAAGTCTGTATAGCTTTAAATAAACATTTCCTTTCCTTTTCACAAATCTCTGGCATTCAGAGACATCTTTCCTCTGGCAGCAGGCATAGCGGACCTAGTTGGGGGTCTTTTTGGTAATAGTATATCGTACACTCCCCTTGGGTCTGTTCTGTAACTATAACATAACTGAAATGCTGGATGGGGATTCAATGCTGCACTAAAAGGTCACACAGGACATTGTCGTCCGACTGTATGCACGCACCGCCCCTCACCACAGGTCTACAGTAAGACAATGCTGGGAGAATGACAACACTGTGCAGTTCCTGTCATCGCAGTGTGTCTCAGGCCCAGGGAACTGTTCACTCCTGCAGGCAGCAGGCTCTGAGGCTGCCTGGTCTATTTTAATTTCAAAGCACTTGAATTTTTTATTTGTAACATAGTGAACTGTGCATTGGTTTAACATTTATTATTTCCTGAAGGTAAAAAAGAAAATTCTTCATTCACAGGTTTTTAGCTACAAGAAAACTGCTATTATTCACCACATGTCAAATCAATCATGAGTACGTAGGCACTGTAAATAAGGTCAGAGTGAGGTAATTCTGACTACTGTTTTCAGTCATCATCATGTGGGAAGGAGAGAAAGCCCTTAAGATATATTTCCCTGTGTTTGCTCTTATTAGAGTTTTCAGTATTTATACCAGTGATTCCTAAAAGAATTTAAGTAAGGAAAACTGCAAAGTGAAAAGTTCCAACTAAAAAGTAAGACTTTCTCTTTTGGATTAGCTATAGTTTTTCAAACTGTTTGACCAAGTTATGGAAAGTAATATTTTACCCACCAGTTATAATTAACATTTGTGTACTTGCTGTGTCCATGCATCTTCATTTATCTTCTCATACATTTTAGGAAGAAAAGCTTTTATCCAGCATTTTTCCTATCAGGTTTTATTTTATATATTTCTGCTTTGAACTGGTGTCCAGAGATACTCATAAAGTCTTCCTAATTTGAAAATAAGTTTTTCTTTGGAAGTATGGGGCAGTGGTTCTCAAACCTGAGCGTGCATCAGAATCCCCAGCACATTTGTTTCAACACTGATTGCTGGAGCCCTTCCCCAGTTCCTGCCTCAGCCGGTCTGCTGAGGACCTGCATTTCCAACAGGATCTCCGCGATGCTGTTGCCGCGGTCGCTGGCCCAGTGGCCGCCCACCAACAACCGCTAGTGTACATGGAGCAGCAGCGTTTTTCCTAACTGCTTGCCTCTCTCCTACCTTCAAGGACTTGACACTGGGGGGCTCCAGAGAGGAGGAGCAAGAGCTTCTCATCTAACATCTTTTTGCTTTTCCTTTTTACTGAATTTATTGGGGTGACACTGGTAAACAAAACCTTTATAGGTTTCAGGTGCACAATTCAACAACACATTGTCTGCACACTGTATTGTCTGTACATCACCATTTATCCCCCCATATCCTCCTCTACCTCCCCCAGCCACCACTACACTGTTACCCATATCCATGGGTTTTTTTTCTTTTTTGCTCAATCCCTCCACCCACCCCTGCTCCCATTCAGCCCCTCAGTGCCCACCCCTCCACAGCTGTCAGCCTGAAATGCGTGTGGAACAAGTTCAGAATAGGGTGTGGGCTAAGAAGCCCCCTGGGAACATAGTAAAAATAAAAGAAATCTCAAAGCCTCTACAGCCAGGGCTGGGGGCTGATGGCATCCTCCAGGGCTGGAGGAAGCTGATGGACCAGTTGAAAGCTACTTTGCATATCAATAACAGCTGGCCAGTGTTATAGTTATGTTAAGTAGCTGCGCAGCAGCAGCAGCAGCAGCAGCGAGAGCTATGGGCGTGACTTTGATTCAAGATTTAGCTGAGAGGCTTAGAGGAGACTGTTCTCCAGTACTAATAATGGCAGTCAGAGGAAGGCGGAAGATACCAGAGGACTGACAGATGTAGCCGATTGTAGTGTAAATGGGGTTACAGAGGAGGTGCCAGGATTTAAACTAGATGCGGGAGCCATTCCTCCATCTTGGTCATGTGGTTTGAAGGAGAGCAGTGAGAAGGGAGAAGTAAACAAACAGCTATGTAGTTTATAGGAGGTAGGAGGCCATTCGGTCTGGACTAATAAGAAAGGAGATGCTGCTGCTGTGATCGTGCCTGCTCTAGCTGACTCCAGAGCCACCAAGGACTTCCTTGCAAGACCGTAGTCTGCTGCACCTGGTTTTACCTGGACTTTTAAGACCTGTGCTTTTCCTGAGTTTCACCATGATCCAGAGTAACACTACACATGCTTTTCTGGGCTTACATGGAGGCTGATGACAATGTAGTCCAGTGCACAGATATGGACATGGGGAACATTTGGGGATGTTTTTGGCTACTAACCTGGCGGGGAGCATGGGAACTGCTGGGTCTAGTGGGAAAGAAGGGTTCTGAGCTGAGGTGCTCTGAGCCCCTGCAAGGTTGGAATGTTGTAAATAAAGACCTGCTCCTTCCAGCATTACTTGGGTCATTCGCCAAGGCACCACGTGGACAGGCCCCTGTCTGCCCAGTAACAAGCCTGCTCTCTATCTAGGAATCTGTCTCTGTTCTGATAGTTGAGTTTGTACATTAGATTCCACATGAGTGAAATCATGTGGTAGTTGCCTTTCTCTGATTTATTTCACTTACAGTCTTCTCCAGGTCCATCCATGCCATTGCAAAGAATAAGCCTTCCTTTTTACAGCTGAGTAGTATTCCATTCTGTAAATGTACAACCGCTTTTTAATTCACTCATCTACTGATGGGCACTTGGGCTGCTTCCAGATCTTGGCTATTGTAAATATTGCTGCACTGAATGTGCATATATTCTTTCGAATTAAATGTTTTGGTTTTCTTCAGATATATTCCCAGAAGTGGAATCACTGGGGCATAAGGCAGATCCATTTTTAATTTCTTGAGGTAACTCCATACTGCTTTCCACAGTGGCTGCTGCACCAGTCTGCCTCCCCAGCATCAGTGCACAAGGGCTCTGCTTTCTCCACATCCTCATCAACACTTGTTTGTTGTATTTTAGAATTTATATGAAGACTGTCCATTAGTGTTTGGTTTATACCAATTTTGTCTTAACTAAGTTTGACATGGGGTAGGCTCTCCGTGAGTTACCAGGTAAGGGCGAGTGGTATTCACCAGATTGATATGGGTTCAAACTTGGAGTCAATGCTGAGTCTGCAGCCACTCAGCATAAGTTCCCGGGTATACCAAGTCTAGGCCAGCAGAGTTTATCAGGATCAAACAGACCGAGATTTGGCTGTGTGAAGAGGAGGTTCTGCTCAGGTCATGCATGCAAGGGAAAAATGGGCCCTGTTCTAGAGCCGCACAGCTCAGTCCTCCCATATTCCACTGGGCGGAGGAGCTTGGCAGGGGAGGGCTACCAGGAGTTGGGAGGGTGGGGCTAGTGGGTCTCCCTTGAGGGAGAGGTACTGGCCAGGGTTTGGGAAGGTGGGGTTGTGGCCCCTGCCCCAGAGCCATATTACTTAATCTATCCTAGATTTTTCCGCTGGGGTAAGGCCTCCAAAGGCCCTTCAAAGTGGTAAGGCCTCCAGAGCTGGAGCCAGAGCCCGGAGGGTAGTTCTAGCAGATCTCCCACAAGGGGCAAGCACCAGTCAGGTTCATGGGAATGGGGGAATGGCTTCAACTCCAATGCCATACAACTCAGTCACTTATACCTTCTTAATCTGCCCAGACCTCTACACCTGGTGAAGGCAGCTGACTCTTCAGCAAGGCCTAAACTCCACAGGGTGGGGCTCTTGCTTTCTCCGAGGCAGCACAAAGGGGAGTGCTCCATCCAAGAGAGATGGCATCTGTGGTCATGAGAAAATGATTCAGTGCAGGGATCCTGGCAGCTGTCCCTTCAGCTCTCTCCCTCCCCAGAGCCACAAACCCCAGACTCATGCTCCTCTAGTCTGCTCTGCTCTCCCTCTGCCAGAGCCCAGGGTGAGTGGCTATGAAAGAAATTTTGTGCATTGGCTGTGTCTCTAGCAGACACCTGTCTTTTCCTGGTAGACAGAATCCCTGCTGATTTTCACAGCCAGATGTTATATGGGTGCCTCTTCTCAGCTGGGATGCTCTGGGCTGCAGAGCCCAGCCTGGAGTCTAGACCCCACGCTTCTCAAGGGGAACCTTTGCAACTAAGATATCCCTGCAGAATCTTAGCCACTGCCCCTGCCTGTGGAAGTGAGGCCAGCCCTTTTCTCATCTCTGCCCTTACTACAAGTCTCAATATGGCTTCTTCTGTAAATCCTTGGTTATAAAACTTGTCTTCAGCTAATCTTCAGTTGGTTATTCAGGGTGGTTGTTTTATAATTTAGCTGTAATTCCAGTTTGGTCCTTGGAGGTCGTGAGTATAGCTTCCACATACTCTGCCGCCATCTTGGATCTCCTAATCCGACATTTTATATGGGAAATAAATCTCATATGTAAATCAACCTTTCAAAAGTTTACAGCTGTAGGAGGGGGCCCCAAAAAGGATTTGTAATGGGGTTCAGAACTCAGGGTGTCCAGGGAATATTAGAAAGACATATAGGATGCCCCCCCAACCACCCCCACCCCCGCCACAGGTGTGAGTCGGGGGAAGGGACACATGGAGCAGGGCCATTGAGAGCTGTTTTGCATAGCAACAGCTTTGCAGCTAACCTCTGGTGTGGTCATTTAACATATCTATTACCTTTAACTGGTTTCACAGATATGTTAAATAGCTGTGGCCAAGCTTTGAGCCAGGGAGAACAGAGTGACTTCCACCCAGGATGTAAGTGGGAGGCAACTCCCCCTGGTTACAGCACCTGTGTGAGAGCTTGGAGATGGTTGGCTCCATGCCATGGGGCCACACCTGCCCAGGCTCATTATAGCAGCCCAGTAAAGCTGGAAGGATATGGGAGTGCTGGCAAGTGTAGCCAATTGTGGGAGGAGTTGGAAATGGGGGTGCAGAGGAAGATTGGTGAGGGGATTTAAATCCAGACTCAGCAGCCATTGAAGAGAGGACCACAGCCAGTGCAGAGAGGACTAAGTGGCCGTGGCAGTGAGGAGAGCCACGCACTTTTGGCAGAGTGGAGACCCTCGCAGCCTTGGTGAGGGAGACCACATGGTTTTGGCCAGAGCGGGGATCCCCTGCAGCCATGAGAAGAATCACCATGCAGCTTTAGCAAAGAATCACCACACAGCTTTAGCAGACAACCACCACTGGGCTTTACCTGGAGATCCCGGCGACACAGGTGATGGTGCTGGGAACTGAGGGAGGCCTAACAGCTGACCACGGATTACTGGGAAGAACCCAGGCTGCCTGAGCCATGGACTTATATTTCTTTTCCTGAGATACTGTACCCCAGACTGGGCAAAGGGGGGAAGGAAGGACTGTGTGTGTTTGTGGGTGTTTTAAGGGACTTTGGGATTTGGATGGAGACATTAAGTCATTACTCTTAAGTCTGTATAACTTGAATAAATAATTCCTTTCATTTTCACCAATCTCTAACATGGAGAGGTATAATTTTCTGGCAAAGGGAAAGGTGAACCTAGTACAGGGGGACCCCAGAAGAAGGGGGGTCAATTCAGTAACATTGTGGGACCCTCTTCCCTGGCAGCCAATCAGGGAAAATCATGGGAGACCACATGTGCAGTAGCTTTAAAGTAATACAACTACTTTACATGCTCAGTAAAAGCCTGCCAAAACTAGCCAGGATGGATCCACCCTATAGGAATAGAGTCCCTCTAGGCTGTGAGGTCAATCTCTGCTTGGAGTTGGCCTGCTCCCATGTTCTCTGCTATAAACTCTGGGTGTTCGGTTCAATTCCTTGTCCCAATCACCAAGAACCTGGTTACCTGTTTCCAACTGTGACACAGCCACTCATTAAATTACAGAAAATTTTTTTAAAGATTTCATGCATCATATATGCCCCCTAAATTTTAAATGAGAGATTTAATCATTTATAAATCTCACTGTAAGTCTCCCTATCTCTGCAACTTTATTTTCACTACATCTCACCATCTCCCATTTATTAAGGCATCCTCTTTTCTGAGAATTTCTATAGGAAAAGGGGAACATTGGCTATCGAGTTCCACTTACAGAATTTCAAGGGACAATGAAAATTTTGTTCTCCAGAATTGAGATTTTTTTTGTAAGTTTCCCTTTCCCTTTTATAAAGAGAAAATGGCAATTGTGCAAATGAAGGACTAAGAAATTTCATAAGGTAAATATTTTTTAATCAGTTGGAATTTAGTCAACTACTAATTTAAGGAAAAATTCACATCCTATTTTATATCAGCTGGAGAAACTGACAACATGCATATTTTCATTTATGAGTATAAAAATTCAGCCCTCTTTCCTCAACTTTATTGAAGTTGAGAACTTTATCACTAACACTTCCTGGATTAAAACTATAACCACCCAATGTTGAGACAATTAATTAACCAGTGGAAATTTACAGCATTACAAATTTCTTTAGTTCAGAAATAGAAACAGAACAGTGTGACAGAGGTAATCTTTTTCAACCTTGAAATACAAATGTATAGAACAGAAGTCAAATGAGGGATACATAGACAAAACAACCATAACTTATTTTTAAATTAAAAATGGAGAACAAAAATTCTCCCCAGAGATTTGCATACATTTCAGGGCAATGAAGAAAAGAAAATGTTTCTCTTTGGAGGGGAGAATGAGTAAGTGTGCCTTCTAAGACGGGCTCTCCTGGGCTCAGAGTGCCTGAGCTGTGACACAGATCCCCCGCAAGGCCCTCATTCCCTGAGGCACCACACAGCCCCCAGGCACTGTGAGGGCAAGAGGAACAAATCTACTGGAAGCCCACGAAGCCATGAAGCATGCTGCGCCATGAGAAATATGCTCATTGTTGCCTTCTTCCTGGCCACAGCTATGGATGTGTGGCAAGTCCCCGGCAGCTCCCACTGTTTAGGGACTGCATGAGTGCTTGTCACTCTCTTGTGAAACTGCTTTTCATTTATTTTGCCAATTTTCTGTGTTTTATGTTTGTAACAATTCCTTATATATTCTGAATGCAAGACCTTTGTTATTTAAATATAATTTAGTATCAGGAACCTAAACAACAAAACAAGCACAATATAACCAAAGACACTGAGATAGAGAACAGGCTGACAGTGACCAGAGGGGGGGCGATTTCCAGGGAAAAGGGGAAGGGTTTATAAGAACAAGTATAAAGGACATGTGGACAATAACAAGGGGGAGAATAACAAGGGGGTAGAAACAGGAGGGAGATGGGGAGGGCTGGAGCGGTGGGCTGGGATGGGAGTAAAAGGCAGAAAACTACTTGAACAATTAAAATGAAAATTTAAATAAATAAATGTAATTTAGTGTGTGTTTACAGATATACCAGCACAAATCTTTTTTTTTCTAGAGTATAATACTTGGAGATAAAAGTACACAAACCATAAGTGTACATCTTGATGAATTATTACAAATTGAATATATCCAAGTGTCAAGAAATAGGACCTTACCAGCACCCCAGAAGCCTGCTCATGCCCCCATGGTGGCCTGAATTTCAGGGCCCTCTCCTGTCTTCATAGTTCAGTTTGGGCTGTTTTGAACTTTATATCAATGGAAACACTCAGTGTATTTCTTTTTGTGTCTTGTTTCTTTTGTTCCTTGTGCTATGTCTCATATATACATAACCTCACTCTCACTGCTGCATAGAATTCCATTTTATGACTGCCATGATTTTTTTATCCATTCCTCTGTGATCATTACATTTTGGGAACTATTCAGAAAAATGCTTATATGAATATTCTTTGATGCACATGCATAAGCAGTCTGCTGGCTATAATATAGTAGATAAAGCAAAATAATTTTCCAAAATGTGTGTGCCAAATTACAGCCCTGCCAAAGTGTACGAGAGTTACTGTCACTCCCGTATATGGTGTTATTCTCCCATATGAATTTAAACCATCTGAAGTTCCAGTAAACACACATATCCCCACAGAATACACACGCATTGTTTAAAAGTTGCACTGAACATACTGATCTCTCTATCTTTCCCTCTCTTGCTCTCTTTTCTTCTCTGTAGGGTTAACATGATCAGTATTTGCTTTTAAAATATTCAATTTCCTACCTAGGTTTGGAATGAGAGATGTTTCTGAAATGTTCTATTCTCATAAGGTAGTTGTTAATCATCTAGTTCATAGACCCCTTTAAGAATAAAACTTACAAACCTCCTTCTCTGTAAAATGCATTTATGCACAAATGCCCATAAAATTCTACCTGAGCTACTGAGGAGACTCAGCCCCCAGAAGCCCTTCAGTTCCTGGACAAGGTCATGGACTGCCTCTTAGGGCACTGGCTTTAGCAGAGTAGCTACTCTTAAGAGATCTTCCTGTTTTATTTCCTGCGTTTTCATTTCCCTCTTTGACTCCAGTGGAGAAAGTTGTGGACTCACAACTTTTTCCTTTGAAAGAGTTATACCTCATTTCAAGGAGACCAGGCTCAGCCTCCCTTGCACTGGCAGCAGGAGCTGGAAGACCCTGAGGGAAAAGCTAGTTTCTCATGCTGACCATCTCTTTCATTGCTCCCTCCCTCTTCACTCTTCACCAGCCCTCTTCTCTGCTCTCTCACAGCTGGTGTTGCCCATAGAGCTAACTCACACATATCCATGGTCCCCAGAGCTCCATCACTCCACCCACCAAGCTGGCTCAGTCTTCCCCATCTCCACATTTCCAAGAAGGGAATATTATTTCCCAATTTCCACATTTCTAGGAGAAAAAAAATAATTGGTCAGAAATCATGTGCCAGTGGGGAGGGTCAAATTGGTGCAGAGCCCTTGCATGAGCTGCCCATTAGAATCCTCAGAATACTCATGCCTGGCCCTAAGCCACTGGAATTAAATCAATGTCTTGGGAGAAGAGCCATGCATTGGTATATTCTTAAAAGTTTCCTTGGGTAATTCTGATGCTCAGAGAAGGTTGAAAACCAGCTGTGTTGGCCAAGGCCTGTTGACCATCTTTGAGTGAAAAAGTATACGGGATTGGAAAGCATTTCTGCAAAATCTAGAAAGTCATCTGCAGGAGTATTATATTCAGAATACTTGGAGGAGTGAAGTCCCTTCCAAATTTCATCCAAACACACTTCTAGCTAAGAATCAAAGGCAAAAAAATGAGGTCCTCACCCTCCCACTGGTTTATTTTTTCTTTTTAAAAATTAAATACTTAGTGTTAATGTTTTTCTCATTAAAATAATACATACTCAACAAAGACAAACCTTTTTGAATGCACATTACTTTATATCATTTAAAACCACAAATTATAAGAAACTAGAAGTTCTGCTGAAATCAATGCTATTGTCAAATGTAGTCCTCTTCAGCTTTTTCTGTTTATATGACTCTTGCATTTTTTTAACTGTAGTTATTATCACACTATGTCAATTAAATTTTTGGCTTTTTCTTTAAAATTCTAACTAGGTGGTTTTCTTGGCTATTCTGTAACCTTAAAATATCATTTAAATTATGTTTACTGTTTAACATTATTTTAAAACATTGTTCAAATAGGAAGCCACAGAGGAGACTCTTTTTCTATATGTATTGAATCCCTGTTTAGAGCCACAGAAAACAAACCCTTGGCATTGCTTTGAATGGGAAAATCTTTTTGCTTTTTCAGTTTCTCAGTGTCTCACTTTTCTTAATTTTTCTCTTTTCTCCTATTTTCTTTTTTAAGTATTATTGATTATGCTATTACAGTTTTCCCAATCTCCCCCCTTTATCCCTCCTACACCCTGCACCCCCAACCCTCCAGCATTCCCCCCCTTAGTTCATGTCCATGGGTTGTACATATAAGTTCTTTGATTCCTATACCATTTTTAGCTCCCCCTGTCTATTTTATGCCTACCAATTATGCTGCTTCTTCCCCGTACCTTTTCCCCCATATTCCTCCCTTCCCCCTCCCCACTGAAATCCCTCCGTGTGATTCTGGTTGTTTGCTTATTTTTTGTTTTCGTTGTTTTTCTTTTCTTTTAGGTTTATTTGTTGGTAGTTGTGAGTTTGCTGTCATTTTACTGTTCGTATTTTTTATTTTCTTTTTCTTAGATAGGTCCCTTTAACATTTCATATAATAAGGGCTTGGTGATGATGAACTCCTTTAACTTGACCTTATTTGGGAAGCACTTTATCTGCCCTTCCATTCTAAATGAAAGCTTTGCTGGATAGAATAATCTTGGATGTACCATATTTTTCAGACCATAAGATGCACCTAGGTTTTAGAGGAGGAAAATAGGAAAAAAATTTTTGAAGCAAAAAATGTGGTAAAATATTTAATAACATAAATAACATAATATTTCACCAATACAAATGTAAACAGAACTCAACAACAGCATTAACAACCATTATTCCTCCCAAATTTTGTTGGGGGGGGGGAGGGAGAGAAAAAGGGTGCATCTTATAGTCCAAAAAACACAGTAGGCCCTTGCCTTTCATGACTTTATATTTCTTTCCAGCCCCTTCTTGCCTGCAAGGTTTCTTTTGAGAAATCAGCTGATAGTCTAATGGGAACTCCTTTGTAGGTAACTGTCTCATTTTCTCTACCTTCTTTTAGGATTCTCTCTTTATCTTTAAACTTGGGTAACTTAATGATGATGTGCCTTGGTGTGTTCCTCCTTGGGTCCAACTTCTTTGGGACTCTCTGAGCTTCCTGGACTTCCTGGAAGTCTATTTCCTTTGCCAGTTTGGAGAAGTTTTCCTTCATTATTTGTTCAAATAAGTTTTCAATTTCTTGCTGTTGTTCTCCTGCTTCTGGCACCCCTATAATTTGGATATTGGAACATTTCAAGTTGTCCCAGAGGTTCCTGAGTCTCTCTTCATCTTTTTGAATTCTTGTTCTTCCTTTTCTTCTGGATGGATGTTTATTTCTTCCTTTTGTTCTAAATCATTGCTTTGAGTCCTGGTTTCCTTCCTGTCACTGTTCGTTCACTGAATATTTTGCTTTATTTCACTTTGGGATCCTTCATTTGTTTTTTCATTTTTTGGCCAAGCTCAATCAGTCTGTGAGCATTTTGATTACTAGGGCTTTAAATTCTCCATCAGATAGGTTGACTATCTTCTCCTCACTTAGCTCTCTTTCTGAAGTTTTGCTCTGTTCTTTTCATTTGGGCCATATTTCTTTGTCTTGGTGCACCCAGTAAGTTGTAATGGAGCAGGGCCTTAGGAATTCACCTGAGTAGGGCAACCCTCCTTGCTGTACGGCAGTGCTGCCTATGGGGGAGGGGCCAGAGAGGGAACAATGCAGCTCGGCCGCTGGTCCCTAGAACACTTTTCAACAGATTCTCATGAGAGACTGTGAGTTTCTCCCACCATGGCAACCACCATAGTCCACAGCCAGCCCTTAGTCTCAGTTTCCCCTTAAGTCAGCCCCACCTGTGCAGCCAGCCCCGCGCACCTGGTCCACCGCCTCACCGTGGTTTTTCTGAGTTGGCCCTCGAGGTCCGTGGGCTTACCAGTCTGGTTGTGCTGTTTGACTCTTTCTTTAATTCTGTGGTTGTCGGAGGTCCATGCAGTTTGATCTTTCTGGCACTTCTGGTTGTTTATTGATTTTAGATTGGTTGTTATCCTCCTTTTGGTTGTACAAGGAATTGAAGGGTTTCTACCTATGCGTCCATCGTGGCTGGAACTCTCCTGTTTTCTTTATATAGGTGTGGGCCACACAAGGGCCTCTGCTTTTTATTAGCATGTATCTTTGGGCAACTTCTTAACCCTCTCTGTGCCTATAAAAGAGGGATAATAATAATAATGCTACCTATTTTCCATTTATGTATTTATTTGGTTTAACAAGAAAATATTTAGCACGTAGGATGCACCAGGTAGTGATGTAGACACTTCACAAACATCCACACATTTAATCCTAACAAGGTTGTGAAGACTAAATGAATAAGTCATAGCAGAGCTCATGGAGCAGAGGGCATCCTTATCCTCCACCTGCTCATTCATTTCCTCCTCCAGATCTCTCTAGCCTCCGCTGACACCTGTGAGGGGGCCTCCTCTCTGCCACCGTGTATGCGCATTCTGCGTGAGGGCTTACCTCTTTTCTGATGATTTTTCATCTGAATGAGGTATAGATTTTCTTTTCCATGTGCTTATGATCTTTATAACTGAGGTTAGTGCCATTTTAGGGAAACTCAAGAGTGAGAACAGTCGGCTCCTGGTTAAGCAGTGGCTTTGAAGGCTGCATATGTGTCTCTCATCCAAGGGAACAGGAGTGAAGTAGGGACATAGGGGATGGCACAGCCCCATGTTTGAGAAGTGGTGAGGATGCCAGTGTAATGGAGCATACAGTGTAGAGGAGGAGACTAGAGACGAACCTCTCACGGAGATGGGGAAGTGTATACAGACTAGAAGTTTGCCTGTGATGGCCTGGCGCAGAAGGCACTCGGGTCCACACCAAGGAGTTTGCACTTCCCTGTCTTCTTCAAAGCTTCCTTTCCTTAGGACATTCCTTTTTATTTTTAACAGCTTTATTGAGATGTAATTCACATACCAAAAATTTACCCATCTACAGTGTACAATTCAGTGTTTATAAATATATTCACGGAGTTGTACCATCACCACAACCTCCATGAGCCTCAGAGGAGCTCCCACGCCATCAGCAGCCCTTCCCCATTCTGCACCCTCACTCCCAGCTCCAGCAGCCACTAATCTACTTTCCATCTCTGTGGAGCTGCCTCTTCTGGACATTTCATATAAATGAAACCACATGATATGTAGATCTTTTGTGACTGGCTCTTTTCACTCAGCATGTTTTCAAGGTTTATCCATGTTGTAGAATGTATTATTTTTATGGCTAAATAATACTGCTTTGTAGAATAAATGACATTTTGCTTATCCATTTGTCAGTTCATGGATATTTGGCCTGTTTCCATTTTGGCTATTATGAAACATGCTATGAACATCTATGCTTCTATGTGGGCATGTTCCCATTGCTCTTGGGTATATATCCAAGAGAGTAGAATTGCTGAGTCGTATGGTAACTACATGTTTAACTTTCCGTGGAATTGCCAAAGTTTTTCCAAAGTGGCAGCACCATGTAACATCCCTCCCATCATTGTATTAAGGTTCCAATTTCTCCACATCCTCACTAACACTTAGGATGCTGCATACTTTTGAGTATAGCCACCTTTATGGGTGCAAAGTGGTATTTCCTTGTGGTCTTGGCTTGCATTTCCCTATTGACTAATGATGTTGAGTTCTCTTCACATGTTTATCGGCCATTTGCATATTTTCTTTGGGTAAATGTCATTCCTATCCTTTGGCCATTTTTAATTGGGTTATTTGTCTTTTCATTATTGAGTTGTAAGAGTTCTTTATGTATTTTGGGTATAAGTTTTGTATCAGATATGAGTTGTAAATATCTTTATACTACACTGATCTTAGCCAAAAGGCTGAGAAGCAATGCAAATATTTTTATATAGGCAACCTCATCTTGTGGATTTTTTTCACTTTCTTGATGGTATTGTTTGCAACATAAACATTTTTAATTTTGTTTTAGAGATTTTATTTATTTATTTTTAGACAGAGGGGAAGGGAAGGAGAAAGAAAGGGAGAGAAACATCAAGGTATGGTTGCCTCTCACACTCCTCGCACTGGGGAACCTGGCTTGCAACCCAGGCATGTGCCCTGACTGGGAATCGAACTAGTGACCCTCTGCTTTGTAGTCTGGCACTCAATCCATTGAGCCACACCAGCCAGGGCCAAACATTTTTAATTTTAATAAAGTCTAAATTATCTTTTGTTGCCATATCTAAGAAGTCATTATTTAAGGTCTTGTAAATTTACTCCTACATTATATTCTGAGAGTTTCATAGTTTTACCATATTTTTCAGACTATAAGGTGCACTCCCCCCCAAATATGGAAAGAAAAGGGGGGGATGTCTTATAGTCCAAATGTAGCTTACCTGGCTTGCCGTGGGGGGGAGGGGTGGTGGCTTATGTTATGTTATTAAATATTTTACAATTTTTGCTTCAAAAATTGTTTTCCTATTTTCCTCCTCTAAAACCTAGGTGCATATTATCGTCTGGTGTGTCTTATGGTCCAAAAATTTCAGTAATTCTTGCATTTCTCACATTTAGGTCTGTGGTCTGTTTTGAGTTATGCTTGTGCATGGCATTCTGGACGTCCCATCTTCATCACAGCCTTGAGCATCTCTTACTAAATAATAAGTGTTTTAGATGTTTGACAACCATGCTTGGATTTCACAGTGGGAACATGGGCTCATTATCTTTGAGACAGTTAACAAAAAAAGATAACAGGTCATTATTCTTCATAGTGAAAACAAATAAAACCCTGATCTCTTAATCTGCTAAATATTTCTTCTTTCCTATCTTTGGTTCTCTGTTATTTTCTCTCCTTCTCTCAAAATTCTTAACACTCCAAATGCTTACCTCTTCTTTATTCCCCTTTTCAACTCATTTATTATGTTTCAATGTTGTAGGCACATTGAAATATTAGAACACACACACATCAGTTGCTTCTCCATACTAGCCTTTTCTTCAGGCTGGCCCGTGGCCATGCTCAGCTAGTGGTACTA
Organism: Trachops cirrhosus; assembly: GCA_028533065.1. Classification (NCBI taxonomy): domain Eukaryota; kingdom Metazoa; phylum Chordata; class Mammalia; order Chiroptera; family Phyllostomidae; genus Trachops; species Trachops cirrhosus. The sequence goes on along the minus strand of CM052547.1, from coordinate 43,758,917 downwards.
ATGACATGGCTCTCCCATTGTATATCTTTTTATTTCAAACTGAAACCTCCACCAAACTTATTTTTTTCATCCTAATCTGAGGATATGTCTATTGCTTTTTAGAGAGAGAGGAAGGGAGGGAGAACATGCAAGGGAGAAACATCAACATGAGAGAAAAATCAACCAGTTGCCTCCTATATGTGCCCCAACTGGGGATCAAACCCACAACCTTTTGGTGTGCGGGACAATGTTCCAAGCAATGGAGCCACACTGGCCAGGGCCAAACTGTTTTCAAATTCGGGTTCTGCCATGTAGTAAATGTGTAATTTTTGGGAAGTAATGTCCACCTCAGGCCTTGTGTGTAAAAGGGAGAATTAGATAAAATCAATCATGTTTAAGAAAATGATTTCATCAAGTTCAATACAAATTCAAATTCTGTACTACTCAAATCACTCGCATTTGATTTACTTCCCTTAGTAATGCCTGACCAATGCAAATTAGTCAGTAAATGCTAACTATCCTCATAGTGCCACCCACTGAACCCACTGAAGCAGTGTGTGGCAGAGGACACCACTGGCTGCTGCATGGGCCTGGGAGAGGTCCCATCTCTGGGTCCAGCCCATGCGTTCAGGAGGCAGGGTAAGCTCAGAAGGGTGATGCAGATTAGGTACAACTCACAAGAAGCACTATTTTTTTAATCTACTGCTGTGTGTCAACAAATGTATTTGCATAATTGGATCTAATCCTTACAGCAGACTGCACAGCATATCCTTCACCATCCAGGCTGTTTTCCTTCCTCTTAGGTGAACAAATGGGGTTAGAGTGGGGTGCAGATCCCTCTCCCAGGCTTTGTTTATTGCATAAAAAGGTAGCCCACGGTGTAGGAGGCCCCTTGCCTCTTTAGCAGAGCATCCCTGTGCTCAGGGCAGAGCTGGGCACTGGCAGGCATTCATAAAACACCCACTAAATTCATTAAGTAGCTACAATGGCCACAATGGAATATTATTTGGCTGTGAAAAAAGAATGAAATCATGCCATTTGTGACCATGTGGATAAAACTTGAGGGCATTATGCTAAGTGAAACAAGGCAGACAGAGACAGGCAGATACAGCATGATCTCACATATATGTAGAATCTAAAAAACAAAACCAAACAAAAATGAACTCGTAGATACAGAGAACAGATTTCGGGTTGTGAGAGGCAGGGGCTGAGGGTGAAGGGATGGTTGAAGCTAGTTAAAATGTACAATTATAAAACACAAACTTCCAGTTATAAGGTAAATGTCATAAGATATAATGTACAGCATGGTAACTATGTGTCACATATTTTAAAGTTGGTAAGAGAGTAAATTTTAAAGTTCTCATAAGAGTTGAGCCGAGCTGGTTGAACCTCTGAAGTCCTAAAAGTCAGGGCCCAGGGTTTGGCATTTGTTGACTGAATTCTGCCAATGGGAAGCCTCTGCAGAGAGTGCTAGCGAGATGGACGTGGACAAATCCATTCATTTATTTTTTTTAAATCCTTATTGATTGATTGGTTGATTGATTGATTTTTTAGAGAGAGGGGAAGAGAGGAAGAAAGAGAGGGAGGAAAACATCAGTCAGTTCTCTCACCTATGAGCCCCAACCTAGGCATGTGTCCTGACAGGGATTGAATTGGTGAACTTTTGCTTTGCAGGATGACGCCAAACCAACTGCACTTACCAAATCCATTCCTTTTTTAAAAAAGTTATTTTTTATTGTTGTTCAAGTACAGTTGTCTCCATTTTCCCACCACCACTCTCCCCCACCTCCACCCTCAATCCTATCCCCCTTTGGCTTTGTCCCTGGGTCCTTCATTTGTTCCTTGATGACCCTCCCCTCCTCCTCTGGTTACTGTCAGTTTGTTCCTTATTTCAATGTCTTTGGTTATATTTTGCTCACTTGTTTGTTTTGTTTATTAGGTTCCACTTATTTTAAAGCTGTGGAACAGGACACCCTCTGATATAAAAGAGCTTGTCCTGGACAACTGTCATTGGAATGAAGGCAAAATCAAAGTTTTCACAGATGGATAAATTTGAAAAAGTAGAGTCTTTTTTTTCCTCACCTGAGGACTTTTTTTTTTAATTGCTTATAAAGAGAGAGGAAGGGAGAGAGAAACATCGAATGGTCGCCTCCCTCACATGTCGAGACGGGATGGAACCTGCAACCCAGTTATGGGCCCAGACCAGGAATCAAAACAACAACCTTTCTGTTATAGGACAATGCTCCAACCAACTGAGCCACATTGGCCAGGAGAAACTAGAGTTCTTAACTACAGTCTGGGTAGGCCTTAGCTCAGTTGCAAACTTACCAAAGTTAAACAAACTTAAGAAGCTCGAACTAAGCAATAACAGAATCTCAGGGGCCCTGGACATACTGGCAGAAAAGTGTCCAAATCTCACACATCTAAATTTAAATAGCAACAAAATTAAGGACCTCAGCAAAATAGAGCCACTGAAAAAGAAAACTTCATGAGCTTAGAAGTTTTCAGTTGTGAGGTACCAACCTGAACCACCACCAAGAAAATGTGTTCAGGCTCCTCCTGCAATTTGCTTATCTCCATGGCTACCACCAGGCTGACAAGGAGGCTGACTCAGATGCTGAGGGTTATGTAGAGGGCCTGGACAGCAAAGAGAAGGACAAGGATGAGGAACAGTATGATGTGATGCTCAGATAGTGGAAGACCAGGAGGATGAGGAAGAGGAGGAGGAAGGTGAAGAGGAGGATGTGTGTGGAGAGATAGAGGATGAAGGTTATAATGACTGAAAAATAGATGATAAGGAAGATGAAGATGAAGATCTTGGTGAAGAAGAGAGGGGTCAGAAGGGAAAACAAGAATCTCGAGCTGAGGGAGAAGGCAATGATTAAGTGGACAACCTATTTTGAACCGCCCCCAGTCCTGCCCCATGTAACTTATTTTTACTGATCATAATGTTGCTGTGGGAACGAAAGAGGAAAAGTATACTGATGATTGTGGGGGGAGGGTGGGTGGGAGGGTGTGGAATAAAATGCTGTTTTTACTACCAAAAAAAAAGTTCTCGCCACAAGAAAAAATAATGCAACTATGTGAAGTATTGGTATTGAATGTCATTATGGTGATATTCTGAATATATACAAATATTGAATCATTATGTTGTACACCTGAAACTAATATATGTCAATTACACCTAAATAAAAAATAAAAATTTTAGGATAAAAAAATCATTAACTTGTTCGTTGTTTTCATGGGTACGAGACATACAAAATCATCTCTTTAGACAAGTGTCTTTTCACTTGGGTTCTGACTGTCCACACAGTCTGGTGCTGCCCTTGGCCTTGCACACAGTGGGGCTGTGGTCAGGGGGAAAAATCAAGGACCAGGAGTGCCAGGTGGGAAGGGCGGCATGGGCATGAGTTAGGGGCAGGGGGCTGAGGGTCAAGGAGTCAGGACAAATTCTGACACTTCTGTGCCCGTGGGTCCTCATGTCTAAAATCAGAATACAAACAGTACCCATCTCCTAGGTTGTTGTAAGAATTAAGTCGTTTCACACATACGAAGTGCTTAGAATAGCACCTGGTAGCTAAAGGTGTTAGCTAGTTGTTGTTAGTACATGTAGGAAGGAGGGAGGAAGTAGAGGAAACTGGTGCTAGAGAAATAATGCGCTCAGCGCCTACCCTGGGGACCCCACACTTTGCATACAGCTGGAGCACAGTCTCTCTCCACAGAAGCCACCTGGCACACAAAGGAGCAGAGAAAAAAGCCGCTGTTGCCAAAGCCACAGAATAAAGGTTTACCCTGCTGACAAATGCAGCGTGGATCCCTATTGTCCAAGCACACTCTCACAGCCCCCACCCCACCCCCTTTAAAAAATTAACACAACTAACTGGGAATCTGAGGCCTTTGTCTTCATTTCATCTGGTCTCTAGTTCAAGGTTAATCTGCAACCTCTCTGGGAAAACGGTGGGGGAAAAAGGTAGTTAAAGTTAGAAATCAGGGCCCACGCACAGTTACAATCTAGAGAGCATTATTATTGTATTAAAATCATTTCCAAAACAAAAATACTTCGCAGACTCCTCCTTTAGGAAAGTAATGGGTGGGTGTGCTTAACAGTTTAAACAGGCTTGGCCCAGGCAGATCCTCAGCACTGTGGTCATCAGCGTGACCGGATTAGCTTTCTGTCCTCAGGAGAGGTCACTGGGAGCCCAGCGGCAAATGCAAATCTGCAATGAGAAAGGGCAAGGTCTCCAATCTCTACCAGACAGAGTGAGAAACAGTTTCCTAGGTGACAGGTGATGCCATTTTCCTGGGTGAAACCACTGGGAGAAAGAAGTCAAAATAAAAATAAAAAAGAGCCTGAACAATGAACTAACCTTGTTAACTAGTAAAGGCTTGTCCTTCACAAGCAATCACTGAGAATTGCAGACCATAATTCTAATCTGTTTTCCCTCCCTAATCCTTCCTCGAGTCAATATCATCAATGGCAAGATATATTATTCAGCATTTATTATTCAATTTGTATTAATGGGTAAAACAGGGTGAAACAGAACAATTTGTGTTTTCACAACTAAGTTACAGTTGCTTTTTGTGTAGTAATTAATGCTAAATTTTCAAGTTACAATATGACAATGAAGTTTGAATGGGTATAAAGACTTTCTTTGTCTCAGAATTAGAAATAGCAATTCTTCAATAACTTTGTAAATTTGTGATTTAAATGTTATCTATGACTTAAATCAACAACCTACACAGAAACACACAGCTATATACAAGTACACTATATTAAAGAAAAACCCCCACAGATTCATGAAGCACTTAAAGCCAATTAGATCTTCAAATTTACTAGGCTGGATTTTTTTTTTAATAATTGCTTGCTTCCCACCTCCTCCCCCACCCTCCCCCTTGTCTGTCCAGGCACGCTTATTGTCAGCATACATTCACTGAATGTTTGCTCTGGGTCAGAGACTCATGTTCCCTGCCCTCCAGTACTTAACAATCTAATTGGGGAGACAGACACAAGTAATTATAACTCAAATATCAAATAACCATCAACCTGTGGAATCAAGAAAGTCACCATAACGTTTGCAATCCCAAATTCCTGTTCTTGCCCCTACCTTCACACAGAGCCTCCTCCCGGCTTTTTTCCTCTCCCGTGTGGCTGACAGCTAAAGGAGGATAAGCAAAGAAATTAACAAATAAATAAAAACGTAAATATATTCCAATCAGGTATGTCTTCATATACAAGGGTTGGCAAAAGCAGGTTTACAGCTGGGAGTATGCAAAAGTTTATTTTTGTATTATTATTTAATTGTATTCTTTTCCATACCAACAACTGTAAGCCTACTTTTGCCCACCTTTGTATGTATGAATATGTTCCTTTCAATTGAATCAATTGAAAATTGATTCAATTCATTTTAAATCACATATTTTAAAATGCAGAGAGGGACCTTACTAAAAGCAATCTGATAGTGAATCATTTTGCAAAGCAAGGGGATTACCATCATTTTGTAATGACCATGATTAACCAACTTTATTTGGTTTGGATTTTCACACATGATTTTTTCCCTAGAGAGCACATGTTTCACAATATCTAAGAGAATTGTCCTATTACAAAACACACCCAAAGGGGGTGTACGATATACTATTACCAAAAGGACCCCCCACTAGGTCCGCTATGCCTGCTGCCAGAGGAAAGGTGTCTCTCAAAGCCAGAGATTTGTGAAAAGGAAAGGAATTATTTAAAAGCTATACAGACTTAAGAGTCGTGACTCACTGTCTTCATTAAAATATTAAAGTCCTTTAGGATACCCACAGACGCACACAGTCCTTCCTTCTCCCTCTGCCTTAGTCTTAGGGGGTACCGTATCTCAGGAAAAGTAGAAGTCCATGATTCAGGCTCCTGGCACCATCAGCTGTGTTGCTGCCACAATCTCCAGTTAATCCAAAGCCATGTGGCACCTTCTCATGCCCCACCAGCAAGAGTCCTTTCACCCCTTCTTTCAGGCAAAGTCTCTCCTACTTCCTAGGCCACGTGGCAAAAAGGAGCACCCCAAAGCCATGTGATTCCCCACTCTGCCAAAGCCTCCTAGTTCTCCCCCTGCATGGCTGCCACGCCTGGGTTTTAAATCCCCAAGCCAATCTTCCTCTGCAGCCCCATTTCTGACTCCTCCCACAATCAGTTACACCTGCCAGCATTCCAGTATTCTTCCAGCTTTACTGGGCTGCCATAGTGAGTCTGGACAGGCGTGGCCCCATGGCATGGAGCCAGCCATGTCCAAGCTCTCAGGCAGGCACTGTAACCAGGGGGAGTTGCCTCCCACTTCATCCTGGGTGGAAGTCACTCTGTTCTTCCTGGCTCAAAGCTTGGCCACAGCTATTTAACATATCTGTGAAACCAGTTAAAGGTTATAGATATGTTAAATGACCATGCCAGAGGTTAGCTGCAAAACTGTTGCTATACAAAACAGCTCTCAATGGCCCTGCTCCATGTGTCCCATCCCCCAGCTCAGACTTGTGGGGGTAAGGACATCCTATATATATTTTTCTAATATTTCCGGGACATCTTTAGTTCTGGACCCCATTACAAATCCCTATTTGGGGCCCCACTCTTGGCTGCACCCTGTTACAATACAGGAAGCCTTACAGAAGTTGAGACACCTGGAGGCCAAGCACAGTTCCTCTCAGGCATTTGGCAGGAAAGCTTCCCCCCCTCCCTCCACAAGGCTTCTCTTTCAGAAGTTGTTCCTGAAGCTTAATAGGCTCCAATACCAGAGCAGATAGAGATAAAGCCAGTTTTGTGCAAGTCCAACAATAGGATACCTTATGTGATCATTAGTATAATATTCAAAACTGGGAAGCTGGTCTGCATTGGTAGAAGGCAGGAGGTGTCTTTGGAGGGGAGGGAAGAGCTATGCAAAATGGACCTAGATAAAAGCTTCCACAGAAGTGCAAAGTGCTGAAACCAGCCTCGGGTGGGAAATACTAGGGGTGATGAAGGAAGGAGGGAAGCATTGCAGATGTTCCTTTGAGCTGGGACTCTGGGTCTTGGTCATCACAGGGGTGCTGAGTGTGAGTGTCCTCCACTGTGAAGTGGGCTCAGTTACCTACCTACCCATCCACAAGGCTCTCTCTCTGGACAGCTCAGTGACAGAAGTGCAGCAGAGGGCCAGGGAGGCTCCAAGAGCACTATAGCTGTGCTCAGTCTTCAATTCCAGCTCCAACAAAGTCACATTGTTCCTCCCCTGACACTTCAGAATCACCTTTGAAGAGCCTCCACATGGCCAATAGTGAATCCCTGAAAGTCAAGGGCAGCTCCAGTTTCTTGTTGAGGAGAGGGGGCCAGTCACCTGAGGGTGGGGAGGGAAAGACGCTGAAGAAGTCATGGGTGTGCAGGACAGCAAGAATCCAACCCTACTTCTGCAAGTTTGCCTGGCTATCAGGGAACAGGCCTTTTATTTTTTTATTTTATTTTATTTTTTTTTGTCACCAAATAAGGGAAATTTGAACACTACAACCAGAGCCTCAAGAGCTTTACATACATGCTCTTATCCTCCTCAGAATCTCATTTTATAGATGAAGGAAAATTGAGACTGTGAGAAGTCTGATGAATTTACCAAATTAATAGCAAGTCGCATGCTTAAATCTAAAATTGAGATCTGTTGGAGTTCAGAACCTCTTCCTAGTGAGGCAGTGGATGTCGTGGGTGAGCTAGCTTTACCCACCCCCAGGCAGGCAGCTGCATCACCAGCCACCCGGTCTCCAGTCCCTAGTTCTTCCCTTTGCAGCCTATGAGGAAATTGAGTTGCAGCTTGAGCATGGTTATTAATATCAGCATCATTAGTGGCAAAGTCACACAAGGTAACAAATAAGCCCGTTTTTACTTCATGAGCTGTAAGTGCTCAGACAACCGACGATCAATAGGGTTTTATCTTAAGGTCAGACTGTCGGCTGCTTCTGCAGCGGAGGCCACAGGCGAGATCAGCACAGCTGTGGCAGCTTAGGCAGTCTCCCTTCCCCCAGCTCCCTCCCTCCTCCCTGCTCCTGCCTCAGGGAGCTGGCTCTCCAGGAGACTAGCGCCAGAGATCTTTTGTTACAAAGTGCTTTATAGGTGATTATGGATCGCTCTGTGTTGTGTGCAAGCTAGTTTATAGAGAGGCATTCAAGAGAGAAATTCCACAGGGTGCCATAGGAACCCTTCCTGAGGAGGAGGAGGAGCTGTTCATGGGAAGAATGGCAAGATGTTAAAAATACAGTAAAAATTGCCTCTGTAAATGAGATACAAAATCTGTCTGGTTTTTTCCCTCCAATTTCTCAGGCCTCTTCCCTGTACTCAGCCACCAAGACCAAGTGGGGGACCATCATTTCAGCTTCAGACATTTCATTCATGATTTTCAATAAGCCTACTCTGAAGACAGAGGGATGACTGATTTCCTGGCAGAGAAAATACTTACAGTTTCTGTGGACTCTCAGCAGGCACAAACTTCCTGAGTAGCTGCCAAGACAGGTGAGCACAGTGGGCTGGGAGATCCTGCTGGGACTTGGTGTGTTTCTGTAATGCTGAAGGAGGGTCTGCTGGCTGGGCCAGTACCCAAGCCACAGCGAGCTCACCCTTAACTAGCTGACTCAGCAGGATGATGGTTGCCATGGCAACAGAACAGTTACATTTCCCTCCCCTCCTGGGAGGAGTTCTAAGAAGAGGAAGGCCAGGGGCAGCTATTAAATTTGCTAGCAGGGGCATGGTGGGTTCAGCAGTTTGGGAAAGAGCTTCAGGTATATGTAAGACTTACAGCACTTGTCCCCTAATGAATGAAAAACACCATAAATTGGTGATGGTGGAGTAAAAGAAAGATAACGCTAAAAACTTGAAGAGACCAGCTGCTGGGCATTATAAAGGAAGGCATGGGATAATGAGGAAACAGTATCGTGGTGGAGCTAAAAATCCTGCCCAAGGAGAAAAGGCAAAGGAAAAAAGGAGCAACCTGGGCCTTTTGTGCCAAGGGAGGAAGAGAATGAGATTGGGAGGCACCTCCCTCAGCCTGCAGCCCAGGGCAGTGAGTGACCAGGCAGGGTCAGGGAGTGACCTTGGCAATGATAAAGCCAGGCTTTCGTTGCAGTTGGAACTGCTGCAGCCACCCTCAGCCTACAGGACAAAACCACCAGTTTTATATCAGTGCTGGTGATGGCTAGAGGTTTTGCACGGCCTTGAATTTAAAGTATTTCTTCCTATAAAATCAGACCTTTCTTGTAATGTCAAACTGGACTTAATTTAAGTGGCAGTTTGTGCCACTTAAATTATATGCCAGGGCAAAATGCAAAAAAAAGGTCAGGCTGGCTTTGAGCAGGCATGATTTATGGTTAATTTAGGCCAAAGCAGCAGGTTCATAGTTCTTATCAAATCTGATCTCCAAATGACCACCCTTATCCATCAGGGGAGAGGTAAGCTCTTCCAGGTGGCCAGTCACGTGAAATAATAGGACTAACAACAGGACATGTCCTGAGGAGCTGCCCACACAGACACCAAAACCTGTCTCGAGCCCTCCTGACTATTGAAGGTGTGGATGAAAAGGGACCGTGTACTAAACCTGACGAGCTCAGGGGAGGCCTGCACGGAGGGCTTACAAACTCAGAGAGAAAGTAACCACATAGGATGGTGTGAACATAAAAATTCCTAACAAAAAGTGAGTTGTGGCAGGTAGTCATGTTCTAGACCTGTGGCTTCTGAGACAGAGGAGACAAAGGTTATCTTTACCTTAAGTGAGCCTTTCTATTGTCTTTGTGCAACTAAGGTAACATATCTTTAAAATGCAGTCATATTCTCCTCCAGACCCCTCAGGGCACAACCTACCACCAGAGGGCAAGGCCAGAGATCCCTCACTGTTGTCTTGTTCCCGGAATTCATCTCTGTGTGCTTTTAATGTTAAATATTAACTATGCTGCACCCAACAATGTAAAAGATGTGTGTCTCATTTTACTTTTTATCCAGTCCCAAGGATTTCTGTGCTTTGCTTTCTCTCACCCCCATAATCTACCACCAGTGGATTCCGTGTGACCCTCCTTATGCCGCCTCCTTTTAGTTTAATGTATAAAATAAGGTGCAAAACCGCCATTCTCTGGAACATTTCTCAAGCCGTTGAGATTTTGCTTCCTGGCGATTGTCATCAGTTTGGCTCAAATAAACTCATAAAAATTTTCTACAGGTTTAGACAATTCTTTTTTTAAATTTTTTTTATCCTTACTTGAGGACATTTTTTCATTGCTTTTAGAGAGAAAGGAAGGGAGGGAGAGAGACGGACAGAAAGACATTGATGTGAGAGAGACATCGATTGGTTGCTGTTAGGGTGGTTGGTGATGCGGGCTGTGGAAGAATTCACAAAGAGAAGAAAGTGTAGAGAATAAAGTTTTCATTCACTCTCCAAGTTTTCCCTCTCTTTCCAGAGTGGTTTGGCGAGGGAGATAGACCAGCACTGAGGGGTGGGGTTCTGGGCCTTCACTGGATTATAAAAAGGTGGGGGAGTTGCTGTCATGAGGCCCCTGGGCTGTTGGGGACCTTGGCTCACAGGAGGTTTTGGGTGGTTTTGCACAAGCTGCAGTTTGCTCCAATGTTATCTTTTGCCTGTGGCTGTGGGAGGCATTTAGTCGCGTTCTGTTCTTGCTTTCCAGTAATTTCCAGTCCTGAGGACAGAAGCTCAGAAGAGTGAAACAGCAGGTGTGTCGAACAAGGTCATAGACCTGCTGGACAAAGTGGTGCCACAATAGCAAATGGCACCAACTTTATCCTTTCGGTTACCTTCTCACACACGCCCCAACTGGGGATCAAACCCACAGCCTGGGGATGTACCTTGATGTGGAATCAGATCTGCAACGTTTTAGTCTGGGGACATGTTCCAAACAACTGAGCCACACTGACCAGGGCAGTTCAGACAGTTCTCACATCAGACAGAGGAGAGCAGAGACTGCAACCTCAAAGTGTGCGTCTTTGGGATATTTTAGGCTGGTTAATTTTAAGAAATGGCACGCCTGAGAGAGGCTCTAAAAAAAACAGCAGAATTTACACTTTGTAAAGAACACTTGCATTTGTAAGAATGACTCCCAGAGAGCAGGGTCTTAAATCTTACCTTGTTTGCTATGCTTTTCCCAGTAGCCTCCCATAACTGACTCTCCACCCTCAGCATCTTCTTTTGTCTTTAGGGGAAGGTGATGTTTGAAGTGATGCCTTCCACCACCCTGGTGAGTCACTCAGGGTTCCTGGGTTCCTCCCATGTGTACAGGAGGCAGCCCTGTTTTTAAACTTTAATTTGTTTTCTCCTGCTAACCTGTCTGCTGTTAACTTGCTTGTTAGTCCAGCCAGAAGCTTGATGGGTACAGTAAAATTTCCCTCCCCAACACTGTCTCACAGAGGCTGACCTGAAAAGTCCAAACTCTTGAGGAACAATGGCCAGTATACACTTTATAAATTCACTTGAATTTATAAATCAAAATTTATAAAATTATTAGCCCTATATGAACCTTTCTAGCTTTGCCAATAAATCAGGGAGACCAGAGCTTGAAGGAGTGCCTCATTCCAGAACTTGCTCTCAAACACTCTGTGGCTTTCTTTAAAAGATGTGACAAAGAAGTTATCCAGTAAAACACAAAGTCATATATTCTTTGGCTTCTTTTTCTTTTATGCAAATACTTTGTAAACCACAAAGCTCATGATAAATAACAGGTTTTATTATTAAAAGATAAAAGCACCAATCCTATTAATATACCTGTTAGAACTTCTTATGCTGTAAGTGACAGAACCTAATTCAAACTGGCTTAAACCACATGGGGGCAGTTTGACTTTCTTAACTAAAAAGGGCTAAGATGGACCTGATCCAGGGAAGGACGACATTCAAACCATGGCAACAAGGGCCACTTCTTTCTCATCTCCCACAGTGACTGCAAGTCACATCTTACCAAAATACCATCTAGCAGGGGTGTCCAACCCTCAGCCGAAGGCCCATGCTGCCCAGGATGGCTGCGAATGTGGCCCAACACAAAACTGTAAATTTACTTAAAACCTTTTTTTTTGCTCATCAGTTTCCATTAGTGTTTGTGTATTTAATGTGTGGTCTGAGACAACTCTTCTTCCAGTGTGGCCCAGAGACACCAAAAGGTTGGTCAGCCCTGATAGAGGAAGGGTGGTTTGCTTTCCAGCAAGTTCTGCTGAAGAGGAGCTTAGGGGGGAAGATGGCGGCGTGGTAGGAGGGAACACACGCCACCTCCTGTTTCAAAAGACAGAAAAACCTAACCATACTACAGAGGACATTGCAGCTTACATGAAAATAAGAAATCAAAATTGTAG
>CM052547.1:43714745-43746119 GCA_028533065.1 Trachops cirrhosus | reverse complement strand
TTCCATCACTATTGGTTCCCTGTATATTTTTCTTCATTTCACTTATTGTAGCCTTCATTTTTTCATCTAGTTTGTGACCAAAATCAACCAATTCTGTGAGCATCCTGATCACCAGTGTTTTGAACTGTGCATCTGATAAGTTGGCTTTCTCTTGGTCGCTTAAAAGGATGGGTTCTGGGGCTTTCATTTGTTCTGTTTGAGCCATCTCTCTCTCTCTCTCTCTCTCTTTTTTTTTGGTCTGGTCATGCTTGTTACATATGGGGGTGGAGCCTTAGGTGTTCACCAGGGCAAGGCAACCCAGTTGCTGGGTGGGGGTGGGGTCTGAGAAGGAACAATGGTGCTTGCTTTGCTCTCCGTCGGATTTCAGTCCCTTCCACTGCTTCCCCCAAGCAAACTGGACCTTTCTGGTGCTGATTCCTGTGTGGGTGGGCTTGTGCACCCTGTGGGATTTTCCAATGACCTCTCCAGTGAGGCTGGGAGTCTCTCCCTGTGTCTCAACCCCAACGGGTGTTTTCAGTTGGTGCCCCAAGGCTCTATTTCCCAGCGCTGGCATCCTGGGTTGCGCACAGTACCTTGCTTCACGATGGCCGCCTCTCAGAGTCTGCCGGTTGCCACCCCTCAGCTGGGGTTTGCCAGCCACCGCTTGCATGCCCAGGGTCTGCCCGCTGTGGTCTTATGTGCTGGGTCCCAACGCTCTTTGTGCGGCGCGACCCATCTCTGCCCATCTCTGCCCAGCTGCCCGACTCCGCCCCTCCTACTGGTCTGGACGAACATGTCTATTTTAACTCCTTGGTTTTCTAACTTCCATACAGTTCAATTTTCTGTCAGTTCTGGTTGTTATTCTGTTTCTAAATTGTTGTCCCTATCACGGTTGTGCGAGGAGGCACAGTGTGTCTACCTATGCTTCTATCTTGGCCGGAAGTCCTATCGTCATTTTTTAAGCACTTTTTTTCTTTTGCTGTTCTGAAGGGATATTGTCTGCTACCTTGTCTGCCAAATTACTGATTTGATTCTCTGCTTTATCTAACCTGCTGTTTATTTCTTCTAGTATATTCTTTTTTTCAGATGTTATATTGTTTATTTCTGACTGGTTCTTTTTATGTCTTCAATGTTCTTTTTTAATGCTTACTATCTCTTTGTTTAACTTCTGAGTTCATCCATGCTTCTTCTATGTTCTTTGAGCATCTTTATAATCATTGTGTTAAACTCTGTATCTGACAGACTGCTTGTCTCCATTTTATTTAGTTCTTTTTCCTAGGATTTCTCCTGTTCTTTGATTTGGGGCATGATTCATTTTCTCCTCATTTTAGCTGCCTCTCTGTATTTCTTTCTTTCTTTTCTAATATATTTTATTCATTTATTTTTAGACAGAGGGGAAGAGAGGGAGAAAGAGAAGGAGAGAACATCAATGTGTGGTTGCCTCTTGCATGCCCCCCACCAGAAACCTGGCCTGCAACCTAGGCACACGCCCTGACTGGGAATCAAACCAGTGACACCCTGGTTTGCAAGCTGGCACTCAATCTACTGAGCCACACTGAGCAGGGCTCTGTATTTGTTTCTGTGTAATAGGTAGACCTGCCGCGTCTTCCAGTCTTGGTACATTGTCCTAATGTAGTAGGTGTCACGTGGGGCTCAATGGCACAGTCTGATTCCTGGAGCTAGGTACTCTAGGAATGTCCCTTGGGTGGGTTATGTGAGCCCTCCTGATTGATTGCTCTTGGCCCATCCATTGTTATGGTTGAATCTCAGGCTGGTTGACTATGAGGATTGACCCTAATCATTGTTTACCAGGTACTGTGCAGGGGTAACTCCACAAAGTTAATTTTGTGCAACAGGTTCTGATGACTGCTGAAATCTCCCTTTGGGTTTGCTGCTTGGGGAGCTAATTGGGCCATGCTTAAATGTGATCTGAATAAAGCTTTTGGCTGTGTTGATTCTGAGGCCTCTTGGGAGAGATGCTAGAGCAGGTCAATGTCAGAAACTGTCCTTGACCATTTTGGGGCTACCTGGTAGAAGCTACAAAGTAATTCACAATTTGTGGCTGCCTCTGCTTGGCCTGGGTGAATGTGGGAGGGGCCAAATTCCATACCAACGCTGGCTTTTACCAGCACCAGGCTTGGGGGTAGATCAGAAAAAGGCCCAAGGCACCCTGAGATCTACCTCTTCTTGCTTGCTGACTGTCAGGGTCCATCATGGAAAGAGCTTCTGGTGATACAGTAGTTGCATTAGGTAGGATCTCCATGAGTCACCAGGTAGGGGCAAGTGCTGTTTATCATGTTGATAGAGGTTCAAACTTGGTGCTAGTGCTAGGTATTAGGGCACTCAGCAAGTCTCAGCATACACCAAGGTCAGCCACCCCCTGCTTAGGGCCTTTGAACATTTGTATTGGGGTGGGGGTCTCAGGGAGTTGTCAGTGTAAGGAAGGCAGCAGAGTGCCTCAGGCTACAAGAGATTAAAATTTGGCTGTGTGGAGGGAGGGCTTTGGTGCCTGTCTGGCATTCAGTGGGGGGAAAATGGACTTCCTCAAAAACCTTTCAAGAAAGTCTGCACCGAGAGTAAAAGCTGGCTGAAGGCAGCAGACTCTACTTAAAGCCAAGGGAGTGGCAGGGCAGGACCACAGGAAGTTGGGTGGGAGGGTCATTTCTCCAGGCTGATGCAGTGGTGAGGGATTACGCAACCCAGGAAAGATGGTATCTGTGGGCAGTGTGGGAGAGGGACTCAGTTAACCAAACACAGTTTCAGCTGCCTGCCACAATGAAAGCCAAACTGGTGAGATGAGTGCTGGTGAATAGAAAAGTGGTTTTTCAAGTGCCGGTCACCTTAGAATTTGGGAAACTCTTTTCTCAAAGCCTGCCTTAGCATGTCAGTGCAGGCAGAAGTTTTTCTAAGGAGGGAAAGAAGAACAAAGAGATCAAGGGGAGGGTACTGAAAAGGTCTCTACATGCAGACCAACAGAGTGTATTCCTGTAAGGACCTCAAACTGGTGAAGTGATGGTCTGGTGTGCATCTGGTTTTCATTATCCTGGTTTTATGGTTGAAGGTCAGTAAATCTCCCAGAGCTAGAATGACTGAAGGTTGTAGTCTAACTTTGAAGTTAGTTCCAAGGGTTCTTATACAAACATGCTGTTTTGTTGGGAACAGTCCTGCCTGGTTTTAGAAGCTGTAACCCTGCTGACAGGCAAAAAGGCCCCATGGCTAGGGGACCTTGGGACCATAAACCAGTAAGGAGACAAAATTTATCCTCCCAGCAGGGGTGTAGTCTCTGCCCCCTTTGCTTCACCCTGCTTGGCCCCTGGAGGATGGCTGGGTAGTCAATGATGTGTAAGATCCCTCAAGAAAGGAACAACCTAAGACAGACACAGTCGTGAAGGGGCCATCAGGGAAGGACTTTGGGGATTGTGGAGAAGGGACAAAAAACCCTTACCCCTCAACTTTATCATAGCCTGAGTCCTCATTCTATCTGTAAAAAGTCTCCTAATCTCTTGGCTGCCTTGCTTCCCCAGGCTGATTCAGGCCTGAAACAATGCCAAAGGGGTGTGCAGCCCTGGGCCAGAACTGGTGGTTCCTGGCAGGGGTTGGTCAGGCCTAAGAAAGAATGCATAAAGTCCTGTGAAACCTGCTTTGCTAAGAATGTCCTCAATTTAAATGTTAAGGGTCCAGGGACAAAATAAGTTTGTTCCCCAAGGTTTTACAGCCGATTGGCTTCACCCTGTCTACCAGACCCTAACTGAAAAGCACCCCCATGATCCCAGAAATGTTATCTGTAAACCATACCTCCTTTCTTTGATATGCATCCCTATGCAAGCTAAACTCAATAAAAGTCCATTGAGAGAGAGGCTCAAGACCTTTCTCCTCTGACAGCCTGGTCAGCCTTTCCTCCCCAAGCAGATCAGGTCTTGGTAGACTTATTCTCATTTGCGGTGGCCAGATGGAGCTCTGTGGGTGGAGCACCCCCCTGCCCCCCTGCCACTGTTTATCTACAAGCTACCTAATACAGCCAGAATTTACAGAAATAATGTCCAAAGAATGATGGGTGGGTCACAATTCCCCATTGTTACATCAGCACAAGGACAATGGTGCTGTCCTTCTAACCCTTTCCTAAAAGTAACATAACCTAGTCTGTCCTTGTATGACTGCAGTCCACTCTGAGCCACTGTCTCTTTTTGTAGGAGTCCAGGATGAGTGCCCACAAATGAGATTTTTGCATGTTGACCCTTTAAGAGTGTGTCTGGGTTTCTAGCAGACTCCTGTATCTCTCTGATAGATAGAATCCTGACTGATTTTTACAGCCAGATGTTATGTGGGCACCTCTTCCCAGCTCTACGCTCTGGGATGTGGAGCCCAGCTTGAGGTTGGGATCCCTCACTTCTCATACGGTACCTTTTCAGCTGAGATATCCCTCCTGATTCTCAGCAGAGGCACCTGCATGCTGAACCAGCCCTTTTCCCATTGCTGCCCTTCCTGCTATTCAATGTGCATTATTCTGTAAATCCTTGGTTATAAAACTTTATTTTACCAAGTCTTCAGGTAATTATTCAGGTTGATCTTTCTATAATTTAGTTGTAATTCTGTTTGGTTCTGGGAGGAGGTAAGTATAACTTCCACCTACTTTGCTGCCATCTTGGATCACTACCCATATTTTTTTAAATTATTTTATTGTTGATCAATTACAGTTGTCTGCATTTACCCCCCACCATCTCCCCCCATATTCTTTTAATTGAATTTAACTTATGCTCTTGTTTCCTGGAATTGACCCAATCAATGGTGTTAATATCTGCTGCTTTCTGAACCACAGTCTTGGGAAGCTTAGCATAACTGACCAAAGAGTTTTTCCACCCAGGACTGCAGATAGTCTATTATCCTGGCACTGAGTGCAGTGAAATAAAATGCAATTTATTGTTTAGTGCTACACAATGGATAATGGGCAGCTTATGCAGGAAAAACCCAAACTTCATGGTCCAGGGTTCAGGTGGTTTTTAAGATGTTAGGGACAACAGGTATGTGAAAGTGTTTGTGGGATAAGTTCTAACTACAGGATCTTGAGGTTGGCTATTTATGGTTTATTAGCACTGGATCTTCCTGGATAATTGACCCTTTGTTTCTGGTGTTCAAATTCTGGTTATGTCTCAGTCCTTTGGTTTCATGTGTATGCACACATTCATGTGAGATTTTGGTTCCAGGTGCAGCTGGAGTTAAAGTTCTCTCCTATGCAGATACTTTGGCTGCATGACTTGCAGTTTTGATCTATCTTCTGTGAAACACAACCCAGTATCTTGTTAAACAGGATAGGACCAATTGAGCTGGTTCTGTCATTGCACCAGCAGCCACTCAGTAAGGGCTCATCAGCTATAACTTTTTCCCTGAGGCTCTATCTGCTCAAAGACACTGGTCCTCTGATATCATGAGTTAGCCCTTAGTGTTCTATAAGAATATTTTAGGATCATATCTAGTATATGTAAATGGCTTCTATCAATCAATAATACAAAACAAATAACTCAATAGAAAAATGGGCAAAAGATGGGGAAAACATTAAAAGCACAATGAAATACCACTATATACCCATCAGAATGGATAAAATGGAAAGGATAGGATGGAGAAGGCACTGTGACTGATCAAAAGTGGTTTGTAAAGTTTCTTGATACTATTGACATTTTGGCTAAATAATTCTTTGCTGTGGGGCTGCCTCATGCATTGGAAGATGTTTAGCAGCACTCCTGGCCTCTATCCACTAGAAGCCAATAGCAGGAGATAGGCAACATACTCAAGATATCCAAATCAATAAAGTTATTGGTGAAAATGGAAAAAAAAAGAAAAATAGGAAATTTTAAGTTGTTTAAAATTATATTAATATGATTATAAATAATAACTATTTATTTATTTAAAATTTATTTGATTATTTTAAGGATTCTAGTGTTTTATTATAACATCAGACATTGTTATTTTAATAGTGTTAAGTATCAGCAGCTTAGTGATAGAATGGCTGGTATACACATACACTGTAAATAAGTACCAATACCTTCAGAAGCTTCTTTGTTAGTATATGTTAAAACTGAATATACGTCACCTATGACCAGACATTCTACTCCTAAGTATACCCAACAGAAATGCATACCTATGTTCACCAAGAAACAAAAAACAAAAAACCAAGACCATTTTTATCAGCCTGATTTTGAATAACCCCAAACTAGCCGAATGTTCATCTCAGAATACAGATGAATGATAATAGAATAGATAAATGATAATTTATTCACTCAGTGGATTACTATACACAATAAGAAAAATATACTATGACTTGCCACAAGAACATAGATAAATCTCACATACATAATGTTGTGTGGAAGAAGCTAGCACAAAAGTGTACCTTATGATTCACTTATATAAAGTTTAAAACCCAGCAAACTAGTCTATGGCATTGGAAGTTAGGCTAGTGTGTAGGAGGTAATTTCTGAGGTTTTGATGTTACTCTTTCTTGTTCAGTTTGAGGAAAAAATGCTATACGACTTATGATTCGTGTTCTTTTCATTATATATGTTATACTGCAATAAAAATGAGTGAAATAGAACAGAGAACCAAATGAAAAAACCTTTGGGAGAGATGGGACTTGAGAAACTGTTGTCCAGTCCACAGAATCCTCGTCCCTCTGGTCATCACAGCAGGCCATCTGCTGTTGATCCCACCTTCTAAGAGGCCTGGAGAAAGCCTTTTCTCACCACCTTGTATTTCTCCTCTTGGTCCACAATGGTCTCCCCAAGCATTATCCCTGCCAAACCGCAATTGTCAAGGATAGAAACCGGAGGAAATTCAGTATCCTTTTTTTTACATCCCAAGTCTAATTATTGCCTAAAACAATCATATAGAAAGAGAAATCATGCTTTGCTTCCAGCTGGTATGAGTTAGATCATATCTCTTCAAGGCATTGGGGCCGGGATACATACTTAAAACATTCCTTATAGCGTTCACTCCAATTCTCCCTCTCTCCCTTTAGACAACTTTTTATACTTCCAGCCTCTTGTTCCTCACATAGTACTTGATGTTGTTGTCTGTCCTCTTTAAATTATTTTTTCAGTCTTGCAGGGACTGTTATACTTTGTAGAAAATGGTCCCTGTTACGTCCCTTTCACACTCCTGTGGCTTCCTTACCCGCCGCACTTCTCACGGAGGCCACGCTGAGTGCTGCTCCTCTCATCCCCCTGGCCCTGCGGCCCCTGCCCACAGCCACAAGTCACAGTCTCTGAGTGCGGTCCCCACTGCAAATCAAAAAGCCATGCCAAGTAGATTTAGTGAATAAAATACAGTTTTGTCTTCCTTAAATGACAGCTAGATTAAAAAGCAAACTAAGTTTTATCAAAATACTTATTTTTAAAACTATTACCGCATTCTGTTTACCTCTTACACCTCTTTATGTTTAAAATCTTCAGCTTTATGAAGTCTGAAATATAAAATATATTAAATGATATATTTTAATTATATATGCCTTTTATGTAATAGGAAGCATTATAATAATAAAGACTAATTCAGAAATCGCACAATTTGCAACTTGCATTTTTTATCATTAGTGCTCTGGCTCCTCCTAATGGACAGTTTGCATTATTGCAGAAGCACTTCAGGGATTGTTCAGGACCACTAAAACATTCCATTTTATTAGTCATCTAATTTCCCAAGGGATTGGAGGTGGCTTAATGAACATATACTCTACAATAAAGTAAAGAAAAAATAGAGATTTAGTCCTACAATGTACTCAACAACATCCCTCATTAAGGTAATAACGGATTCCACAAGTTTTCCTAAGGTTATTCCATGTTAGTTGAATTCCATGTTAGTTCAAGGCATGAGGACAATTCCAGGTAGTCAAGACCATAGGTTTCTTTTTTTTTTTTTTTTTTTTTTTTTTTTTTTTTTTTTAAGACCATAGGTTTCTTTACCCAGCTATGAGCTATCCTGACCAGGGGAATAATACAAAAATAAATAAGTAAATAGAAAAAAAAAAGAACGAACAGAGAGTGCATACCTGGGCTGCATACCACGGAAATGTGAAGAACGCTGAACAGCAGATATCTGAAGCTTGTGTTCAGTTTTAATGACTTGAAGTGTGGGTGATTTCTGTAGCTGATTAAGAACAATCATATGTTTTAAAAGCACCAAGCAGATGGTTGGGCTGCCTTTATTTTTAGGAAAAATAAAAAAGCCTAATAAAAATGCTAGACTGAATGAATAGTACCCAAGGTTGTTCCATCCAGAATCATTCTTGGCATTCAGATTATGCATAATCACTTAGTATTTTAATGGCTTTTCTAAAATAGGCTGTGGTAAGTTATTTTGGGGATCAGTCATGGGGGAGATAGAGAAGTGACAAAGAAACCAATATTTAGCCCTGGTTGGGGTGGCTCAGTGAATTGAGTGCTGGCCTGCTAACCAAAGGGTCGCTGGTTTGATTCCCACTCAGGACACGTGCCTGGGTTGTGGGCCAGGTCCTCAGGAAAAGGCACGCAAGAGGCACCACACTTTGATGTTTCTCTCCCTATCTATCTCCCTCCCTTCCCCTCTCACTAAAAATAAATAAATAAAATCTTAAGAAAAAAAAAAGAAACCAACATTTGAAAGAGCAGAACTGCATTTGCCACCTTCATTTTTTACCTCATTTATTCTTCACAACAAGCCTGGCAAACTTCTTCATGCAGCCAAGAGGGCCTAGGATCTTGCTGAGAGAAAGATTCCTCTCATCTCTTCTAGAAGATTTGTAGTTTTAGGTATCATATTTATGTTTATGACCTTTTTTGAGTTAGTTTTTGTATAGGATAAGAGGTGTAGATTGAGGGTTCTTTTTCATATGAATAACTCATTGTTCAAGCACCATTCTCTCTCTCTCTCTCACACACACACACACACATACAACCCCACCAAAAAACAACAACAACAATAACAACAACAAATTATCCTTTCTCCACTGAATTGCTTCTTTCCAACATCTGTTGAAAATTAATTTACCAAATACATGTGGGTCTATTTCTTGTCCCTATTCTGCTCCATTCATCTACAGGTCTATCCTTTTTCGTCCCTGTTATGTCCTGATTACTGTAGATTTATAGTTAAGCCTTGAAATCAGGTAGTGTGAGTCTTCTGTGTGGTTTTTAACAAAATTTCTTTGGCTAATCTAGTTCACTTGCTTTTATGTATGAAGTTTATAATCAGCTTGCTGGTTTCTACAGAAAGTCCTTAGAATTTTGGTGGGATTGGTGTTGAATCTATAGATAAATCTGTACAGAGTGGATATCTTAACAATATTGAGTCTTCTAATCCATGAAAACATATCTTTCTATTTATTAAGAACTTTAAAAAGTTTCATCAGTATTTTGTAGTTTTTAGCATAGAGATCTTATATACATTTTGTTAGATTTATACCTAAGAATTTCTTTTATTTTTTGGTACTATATGTTTAAATGGTACTATAAAAATTCATTCTCCAAACATTTATTACTAGTAAATAAAAGTATGATTGATTTCTGTTTATTTTGTTTCTTGTGACCTAGCTAAACTTATTAGTTCTAATAGTTTTGTTATAAATTCTTCGTGAATTTCTATGAAGACTTTCATGTCATCTGCGAATAGAGATGATTATATTTTGTTTCCTTTTCTTGCTTCATTGCAGGCTAAGACCTCTAGTATGATGTTAATTAAAGCACAAACATTGTTGCCTTATTCTTAATTTTAGAGGAAAAGTGATCAGTCTTTCATCATCATCAAGTATGAGGTTAGCTGTTGGATTTTTATAGGTGACCTTTAGCAGGTTGAGGAAGTTCCATATTTCATTTTGAATAAGATTTGGCAGTTTGTATTTTTTAAGAATTTTGTTCACTTTATCTAATTTGTTAAATTTATGCACATAGTTTATGACTTTATTTTCTTTTAATGTCTTAAGTGTCTGTAATGATGTCCCCTCTTACATTTCAGATATGGGTGACTAGTGTCTTCTATTTCTTGATGAATTTGGCTAGAGGTTTATAAACTTTGTTGATCTATTCAAAGATATCTTTTTCCCTATTTCAAAAGTTTGCATATTTTTGGTGTATTAAAATGTGCATATCATAAAATTCACCATTTTAACCACTTTTAAGTATACATTCACATCATTGTGGAGCACACTCATTTTCAGAACTTTCTCATCTTTCCCAGCTGAAACTCTACCCATCAAACAGTAACTCCCCACCCTGCTCCCTCCAGCCCCTGGCCACCACCATTTTACCTTTTGTCTCTGTTAAGAAACCTGTAACAAAAAGGGTCAGTGAATTTTTTCAAAGACTGTGAGAGAAGACAACAAGAAGTCTGAAGACTTGGGGCTCTGTCTCAGCTCTACTCCTTGCTCTTCTGCAGATTGGGACAAGTCCCTAATCTCCCTGAGACTTGGTTAAATAGATAACCTCGTACCTTCTACAAGCCATTTAAGGAACTACCTCTGAAACTTGGGTAGAATTGGGAGAGAATCTCTTGATTTGGGGAAAATGCTCTAGAGATGATAGGATTTCTGAATGTGTTTGGATGATAAAGGGGTGTTACAGAACAGACCCTGGGGGGTGAATGATATACTATTACTGAAAGGACCCTCCCTTTTTCTCCGGGGGTTCCCTGCCGTACTAGGTTCCCTTTGCCCGCCGCCAGAGGAAAGACGTCTCTCAATGCCAGACATTGGTGAAAATGAAAGGAATTATCTATTTAAAAGCTATACAGGCTAAGAGTAATGACTTAAAGTCTTCATTAAAATATTAAAGTCCTTTAGGATACCCACAAATGCACACAGTCCTTCCTCCCCCTTCTGCCCAGTGTGGGGTACTGTATCTTAGGAAAAGAAGTAGAAGTCTATGATTCAGGCTCCCGGTGCCATCAGCTGTGTCACCTCCAGGATCTCCAGTTAATCCAAAGCCATGTGGCACCTTCTCGTGGCCTACGAGCAAGAGTCCTTTCATCCCTTTTCTTCCAGGCAAAGTCTCTCCTGCTTCCTAAGCCAGGTGGCAAAAGGGAGCACCCCAAAACCATGTGATCCCAACCATCCCACATGGCTGTCGAGCCTGGGTTTAAATCCCAGCACCAATCTTCCTCTGCAGCCCCATTTCCAACTCCTCTCACAATTAGTTACACCTGCCAGCATTCCCGTATCCTTCTAGCTTTACTGGGCTGCCATTGTAAGTCTGGGCAGGTGTGGGCCCATGGCATGGAGCCAAAATTTTCTAAGCTCTCACGCAGGCACTGTAACCAGGGGGAGTTGCCTCCCACTTCATCCTGGGTGGAAGTCACTCCCATCCCCCTAGATCAAAGCATGGCCACAGCTATTTAACATATCTATGAAACCAGTTAAATGTTATAGATATGTTAAATGACCATGCCAGAGGTTAGCTGCAAAACTGTTGCTATACAAAACAGCTCTCAATGGCCCTGCTCCATGTGTCCCATCCCCCAGCTCAGACTTGTGGGGGTGAGGACATCACATATATATATTTCTCTCATATTTCCTGAACACCCTGAGTTCTGGACTCCATTACAAATCCCTATTTGGGGGCTCCCCTTGGCTGCACCCTGTTACAGGGGAATTTAATAAATAGTCACAGTCAACTTGAGAGTATTTTTTTAGAGAGAATTAGAATAATACACAAATCAGTGACTATATTGTAAGAATGCAAATAAGGAACTATGAGGCTTCAACTAATGCAGAAGGCTGGAGAGAAGATTCAATTCAATGGGGTTTGAAGACCAATCAGATTTAGAGAGCAGGAAAGGGAGAGGTCCAGGATCACATTCAAGTTTCAGAATTGGGAGACTAGTACATTGCAGTTCCTTTCCCAGAGATACCCAAGAGCAGGAGGACTAGTTGGAGGGGGCTGGCTCATAAGTAGAAGGTACTATCTGCTTCAATTAATGTTGAGTTTTGAGGTGTGTGTGGCAGACAAAGGTGGAGGTGCCAGTAGGTGGCTTGATCAATGTATTTGGAGCTCAGGAGTGATTTGGGCTAGAGATTTGGGAGACGTTGGCATACAGGTGGAACCACAGGTGTGGTGAGTGCAGGCACTGAAAAGCAGGCTGAGAACTGAGCCCTGAGATGTGAGGATGCTTTCTGCTGGTAGTAAGGACAGTCCCAAGTAAAAGTGGGGCAAACAGTTGTCTTATATAGCAACATGATATAGTTAACGCAGTCCTAAAATGGAAGGACTTGGATTCCTTCCATTTTTCTCATCTGCCTTTGATATTTTGACTGTCAAAGGCAAGATGCCTTTCCAGTTCTAAGATGGCTACTGCAGTCCCAAGCATGCCATGAAGATGATTAATTCCAGAGGCACCTGTTTGTGTCTTTCTAGGAATAAAAACCTTTGCCAGAAATCACCTCTTGGAGCTGAACTCCTGTTTGTTGGCAAAACTGTGGTCACGTGCCACTGGGGGCTCCGCCCACCTTGGCCCTGCCACCTCTGGCCAGTGTGGCTGGAGGAAGACGCAGGGGGCGGGGCAGCCACCTCCTCCTCTCTCCTGAGGCCCGTGGCTTAGCTTCCGCGCAGTCTAAAGGTGAGAGCATTTGGTTTCTGATTAAGTTCTATCATATGAGAAAGGACTGCTGGGCAGTGGAAAACAGCGACACCATCGTGGCCGGCCTGCGGGGAAGAGATGATGTACGGAGGAGGAAAGCTGCAGCCACATATTATCATCCGTGGTGATGATGGGTGACGGATGGATTGGTATGAACAGAGTAAGACTTAGGCGGTGTGAATTCTCTACAAATGAAACCAACATATTTAAAAAAAAACACCTCAAATAGATTTCAAGGTAATCTTGGGAAAAAATAAAACATGGAGACCGTGGTCATATGCTCATCTGATCAGCAGTGAACGGATGGAATTATCGTGGTGGGTGCACCCACCCACTAGCTGCAGAGAGGCGGGCTGCCCTTGAAGCACGTGGCCATGAGATGCCTGACTATGATGAAGGAAGTGTGGAAATGACTTGGGGAGAAGCCAAGAGGCCTGCCCCTCCCTGGGGAGCAGGATGCCTGAAAGACAAGCAGAGGAAGAGATACTTAGAAATATTCTGAAGACACTGTCATTAGGGGCCACAGAAGCCACAGAAGAAGGGATTTGGGAAAGAGAACATTATTCTTATTATTTTATTTTTAAATTTTTTTAATGATAGTTGACAATATTATTTTGTATTAGTTTCAGGTGTACAGCATAGTGGTTAGACAATCATACTTTACAAAATGTTTCTCCTGATATTTCCAATATCCAACAGACACCAAACATAGTATCACAACATATTCCCTGTGCTGGACTTTACTCTCATGACTGTTTGTAACTGCCTATCCGTACTGCTCAGTTCCTTTACCTTTGCACCCAGTCCCCCAAACCCTCTCCTCCCCTCTGGCAACAGAGAACTTAATTACTGTCAGGGTGGGCGTGGTAGGACACAATGGCGGCCGAACTACAACAGACGGCCGAGGTCAGGCCAGAGCCCAAATGGCAGGCTTTGCCATGGCAACTTGAACCTGAGGAGAACCACCAATGATATACTGCCACTTGGCTCAAAGGGACCAATCCCCAGCTCCAGTGAAGAGAACCACCCAGACTTGGTGTATTAAACCACCCCCCGCCACCTCCCGGTGCTCCCTGTTTGGCGGGACTTCCCCGGTTCCGCTCTGTGGACCTTGGAAACTGACCAGGTGCGCAAACCCAAATAGAGCTCTATACTACCTGATTTTGTGGCTGATTGGCATTTCTTCCTCGGCGGAGCCTAAGAAAAACTTTACAATTAACATTATGATTATTTTTGACTGAGAGACAGGAGGGGGCTGAGGAAGGAGAGGAAGCCTGGGTGGAGCTGAAAGGGACCCACAGCAGAGTCCTGGGAAAGCAAGCTGCTGAGGAGAGCTGGGAAGTGGTGCACACACAAACAACTGAGGGAGGCAGAGGGATGAGGGTAAAGTCCAAGGACAGAGAGAGAACATAATTATGAAGAAAAATTAACTGGTGAAATTAGAATAAGGTCTGTAGTTAACAGTGTTGTACTAATGTCAGTTTCCTGGTTTTGATAATTGTACCGTAACTGAGCAGACAGGAGCCTTTCACATGGTGCCTTCGTGAATGACCCAACAATTAATGCTGGAAGGAGTAGGTCTTTACTTACAATACTCCAACATTGGCAGGCCTCAGAGCACCTATGCTCGGAGCCCTCCTTTCCCACAAGGCCCAGCACTTCCCTTGTTCTCCAAAAGGCTATAAGCCAAAAGCAAACCTAATAGTTCCCCATATTCTTTGCAGGCTGGCGCTCAGTCCGCTGAGCCACACCAGCAGGTCTCCTATATTCTTATCTTAGACCGGCTGCGCAAACAGTTCTCCAGTCCCTCTGGAATGCACCAAAGTCGTCGTCATTGTTGCATTCAGCAACTGCGAGAACAGATGCCGGAGACTTTTAGGGTTTCAGAGATGTTACTTTATTGCCCAAGTTTTACCTGCACAGGGGCGGACTCTGAAAGTGTCTGGAGACACGGTACCCGCAAGGGCTGCTAACGAGAGTCGCACCGTGCGCTTACAGCTAAGTCCTTATATATGGGCGGGCAAGCAAGTGTTATACAGAAGCAGACACGGCAGTTAGCTATTCGCTTACAAAGTCCGTAGGCGGGAACAGGGTTGGGGATTGGCTCAACAGTGGTAGCTTTACAAACCAAACCTGTTAGGTTGCATCTGTTTTACAATCCTTTGTACTTGCTAAGTTTTCCTTGCTCCTTACAGTCATCACGTAGCAGCTTTCTCCTTCAGGATCCGGGGCACGTTGTCATCAGCCTCCGTGTTAGAGTCCAGGGATACGTGTGCCATGGTGCACTGGATCATGGCGAAGTTCAGAAAAGACCTAAGTCCTGAGAGTCCAGGTAGAGTCCAGGTTTGAAAGGCAGCAGGTCAGTGTCTTGCAAGGGAGAGTCTTCGGAGTCAGCTAGAGCAGGCACACTCAGAGCAACATGTCTCCTAACTTACTGCACCAGGCAGCACAGCTGGATCCTAACTGCAAACTACGTAGTTGCTTGCTTGCTTCTCCCTCTCACATGGCTGCTTCATCATTCCTCCCTCGTGGCTCTTCTTCTACTCTCTTCCGAGCTGCATGGCCGAATCCCTCATGGGTGTCTTCCTTAGTTTTAATCCTGACGCAGGACTTCCTACCTGACTTCCTCTCCGACTCCTCCCGTGATGAGCCACATTTGCCAGTCTTCTGCAGTTTACAATATTTGGCTGCCATCCCTAGTCAGGGCAGGAGTGACTCAGTGATCCAGGGGAACCTGCCTCCTCTGGCTACATCATGAATCAGGATGCACCCTTAAAGTCATGCCCACCTTGCCCCAGGTGGTAACACAGCTATTAAACTAGCTACCAAGTTGCTATAGATATGCAAAGTATCTTAGTCTACATCATCTGCTTCCCCATCCCCCAACCAAGGTTTATGGGTTTTTTTTCTCTCGTTTTCCCAGGGACACCTCTTGCCCTGTACCGCGTTTCAGTACTATAGTTATTTAAGATGCTAACACTAGGGGAAGGGCAGATGGTAACTCTATTTTTGCAATTTGCTGCATCAAAAATTGTTTTAAGATTTTACAAGAGTTAATAGGTAATTACCGAGTACTGGTTGTGTGCCAGAGTTATTACCAGCAGTTGACAGATACTCATTTAATCCTAACAATAACCCTATGAAGTTCCTAGCATCTAATATTATCCCCATTTCTTGAGTAAGGAAACTGAGGCACACAATTAAATAACCTACCAAATGATTACATAGCTGGGAAATGGTCAGGTTAAGATTCCAATGTGTACAATGTAGCTTTGAAGACCACATTCCTAACCACTATGCTGCACTATTGCTCACGAAAACAGACTTTTTTTAAAGACCAGCTAGACACTCAGGGCTATTTCAGGGTTATTCCGTAGGTCCTACAGCGAGACAAGCACGCTAAAGCTCCTCCACCCACTGGGTTGCAGCACAGACGGGCTGTCAGTGACCCTGGCGAGTACTGGTGGAGCTGTGGTTGGGAGCCAGGCGGCAGTGGACTGAGAAGTGAAACTGAGGTGTGAGAGTGGAGATAGCAAGTGTAAATGGATCCTTCAAAAGACTAGCTGCCGAGGAGAGAGCAAGCGGCTCCAGCTGGAGTCAGAATAGAGCTTTCCCTTGTGGAAATCCGAGCTGATTTAGGTCCAGGGAACAGGATAGCTAAATATGCAGCCTAAAGGGCAAATTCCAACCTGAATACCGAGGGGAGAGATGGGATGGGCCATGGCTGGTGTGACAAGCAGGGACCTCCATCCAGTGCACTTTTAGGGCAGACATTCCCCCGCAGTGCCCGATGTTCTGTGGTGAAAGGCAGGTCACCTAAGAGTGAGGAGCGGCAGCAGGACCCTGGGGAGACCGCCTGTGTGGTGAATGTCTGAGAGTTCTGTCCCAGCCTGACAGAAGGCAGACTCCAGCCAAATGGAAGTAGGCCCAGTGGTCTTTGGCTTCATGTTCCTTCTAAACCATTTTCCTCCCTTATTTCCATGATTCCCCTTTAGGAGCTCAACACCCTTCTGCTCCCAGCTCTCTCCTGTTTAATTCATGGCAAGATCCAACATCCAGTTATCTGCACTTGTGAATGACTGATTATAATTTGATGGGAATACAAACTAGGAAGTTGTAGTAGACCCGTTCTGCGTGGCGGACCTCCCACTCGGAGATGCACAGGACCCATGCCCATGGATAGGTTCTCCTGTGGGGAATCAAGCCTGCAATGTGCCTAGGCCGCTATGAGTCTTGCTTTTTGCTAAAACTCTCTCACTCTGAATTGAGGACATTTACTGCAAAGCAACTTGCTAAAATCCATGCTAAACCTTTCAAGGATGAGTGTAACAGGTCCAACTACTTTTGCCTTTTCATTTGCAAATATATCTCTTCTGTGATGTGATTAGCAGCATTGGCTCCTTTGTTTTCTGTACAAGGTAACCACCTAAAGCGAATCTGTGCATAGTAAATGAGGACCATCATGTAATGTGCCGAGAAACCCAATAAAAGCCTGTCATGGCGGAGGCCACAGCTTTTGCTCCCTTTGAGAGAAAAGCCATGCTGTCCCTTTTCCTCCACTGGACTCAGTAGTCTGTGTGAATGTTTCATTTCATCCATAATGACGCGGACACTGCCAGCCAGTGTCTGCATCAGGAAGTTACTTATACTGAACCCTTTGCTTTGAATTATGGAATGAAAAGCTGTATTCTGAGTTATATTTTGACAAGATGGTTAGAGATCATTATTGGACTGAGGGGCCCCTGAGGTAACTGTGGGCTTAACTAGCTGACCCGAAAGATAAAGCTGGTGACCCCAAGGACTGACAGGTTTGAGACACACCAAGACCACAGTCTTCCTCTGAGCTTTAGCATTAAAAAGAATCTGCCTGATGAGGTAGCATTTTTTATTTCTGTCTCTAATACAAATTGACGTTCTTTGATATAATGAAATGTACCCCATTTTAATCATAAGAATTTATTGAAATGTGTTTGGGGTGGCCTCAGAAAGGTCTGCAATTTTTTTTTTAAAGAAAGAGATCTAGTAAAATTAGGGGCTTTATTGTTAATCTAGCCCATCAAAAGTTAAACACCCAATCGCTGCAGTCAGTCAATGATATCAATGAAGTTCTTTCCTGTGTCGGGAGCTCCTGATATCTCAGCCAGGCCATTGTGCTGGGGAACGCTTGCCATCTCACTGGGTGTGTGTGCTGAGCTGTTTTTGCCAAAGCAGGTGCATTTGAGCTGGTTTATACTCCTCAGTTTGTCAGATAGGGTTATGATTTAAGCCTATGGAACAGAGATAACTGGTTCATATATGGATCAAACTCATCAGTTCATTATTTCTAAAAATAGAAAGGCGTATTTTCAGAACCGTTCTCAGTAATAATTTATTAGAATGAGACATGTTTTAGGTTTTGTGTGTGCATGCAGACAGTTCAACTACATTTCCAGTAATTGCCTTTATCACGAGAACTGCCTTAATCAAACATTTACAGGAGGCAGTCAAGTATTTAGGAAGCTGTAATTGATTGGGACAGCAGCAATGCATGCTTCACTATGGACACTCTCCTCTTAGCAAAGGGTCACTTTGGTTTTTGGACACACTGTTCCTCATACCTGCTGTGCCACTAGCCAATAGCCTACTCATTCCTAAAGGCCAAGGAAGACTATTCCCCCACTTTCACTGTTCCCCACACCGGCCTTGGCTCTGCTTCCTCTGCTTCCCAGGACTGTGTATCATCTGTTCTTTCATGACAGAAGCTCTGTCTCGTACTCCAGTTATGGGCCAGTTTCCCACGCTTGATGCACTTCTTAAGGGCAGTGACTATTATATTTATCTTGGTTGTGCCCCTACAGCACCTTGACACACAGTCTTGAATTGAGTGACCACATGATACATTTCAATTCTGTTGACTACAGTACTGGAACATAAACAACAGACTTGTATATCATGTCTGACACCCCTGTATCTGCAGTCTGTGGGCCTCGTCACAACTTCCAGGTAATAAATAATCTATGTGACAAGTAATGTATTTTCAGACTATAAGACGCACCCCCAACCCCCAATTTGGGAGGAATAATGGTTGTTAATGCTGCTGTTGAGTTCTGTTTACATTTACATTGGTGAAATATTGTGTTTTTATGTTCTTAAATATTTTACCACATTTTCTGCTTCAAATTTTTTTTCCTGTTTTCCTCCTCTAAAACCTAGGTGCATCTTATGGTCCAAAAAATACAATACTTCCTCTCTCTCTGGTAATGCAAGTCACTCATAAAAAAACAACTAATTTTAGGTAGTTTGTTTTACAACTAGAGACAAACAGGACTAATATCTTTGCTTTATTGTCATCAACTAATATTCACCCCTCAATTTCAAAATTCAGAACTTCAAACCATTAAACTGTCTACCAACTTGAAATAGCACTTCCAGATCCAGAAAGCAAAAAAGGGAGGGAATGGAGATTTGTACATGCAGAATAACTCATTAGTTCCCACTGCAGTCAAAGTAATTGAACCTACTATTAATTCTCCATGAAGGTGAACTCCAGCTAAGTTTACTATCAAGTTCACAGACTAAAAATATGATTTTGTAGCCATAACAAAATCTACAGATCTTGGGGTCTTCAGGGATTTTTATTTGTACTTTCTTGGATTTTATTCTTCTCCATCTACATGGATAAGTCTACATTCATTAACACCTGTATCTCATCTCATTTTCTGTCAGAATCAAATGAACCACTAACCTAAGATGATGAGCTATAAAAACAATATATATTTGTTTAATAGAGTTCCTATTTAAAACTCAGGAGAGAAGAAATTGAGTTTCAGCTTATCACACGATGGCCTATTGTGTCATGACCTGGGCAAGACAGGCCACCTGTCATGAGGGCCATCCACAAAATGGGTATTGAATAAACCGACACCTAAAAAATCATGGAGGATAACACCGTAGAAATGGAAAGTCCTGGTGGTACTGTCACAAAACCTTACCTATTGGAGGAAAAACCTGCAAATATACTGGAAAACCAGAGAGCAAAAATGTAATCAAACTCAAGAGCTAAATAAATCACACTAACACTTCCTGCAAAGTCCTACCTTTAATCCCCAACTACTTTACTGAACAAGATGGTACTTTTGTTAATACTGCAGCTGACAGGCACAAATAATAGGAGCTAAGATTGAGTTGTAAATAAAAAACAGACCACAGATTGCTGAATTAGCCACAAATGTCCACGCAAACATTTTTTTTTTTTAAACTCATCTTTGATGATGTTTCCTGAGACCACTCCTAATACCAAGTAATCTAGCAGTCAGGAACACAGACAGAGGCATCATTAAACAGAGGGATTTAATACAGAGAACTAGCTAGTTGTTAAAATGCTAAACTGGGAATGCTAAGGTAACTCAGAGATAAACCGAAGGAAGCAACTGCTACTCCTGGGGCTGGAGGTCAAAAATGGGGAAGGGGTGTTGCCAAAACTTGGGAGCTGAGGAAGGATCCTGCAGCTTCTGTGCTTCTGAGGAAGTGCATGGCACGGCAGGTGCTCGGATACTGAGGAGGAACAGGACCTGGTGGGGACTTGGGAGGGCTGTCTAGTACGCACTGGGATGGCCTGGGTTTGTGGCCCAGAGGACAGCTCTGACCAGTCCCAGGGCTCTAGTCTGCCCAGCGGGGTGCAGTGAGGCTGTAGTCTGGGGCAGGGGGCTCACAGGAAGCTGGAAGCTTGAGCTGGCTGTAGGGTGTTACTACAGGGGGCTGATGGGAACAGAAAAATGGCAAGCAAATTCCTTTTTCCCCTCCCAAATCCCTCCTTTCTCTGATCAGCAGGTCTGTCTAATAGGAAGAGCAGGAGGGTCTGGCAAATCCTTTAGAGTCCCAGCCCTGAGATGAGACAGCAGAACTAGAGCATAGGCACCGAGGTGAGATAACAGGTAAACAATTGGCACAATCCATTACTGTTGAATGATAAAAGGTACATACATTAGAAATGTTGTGTACTTTGGTGGTACGTATGCTAAGAAGAAAGTCTTCTTGAGGACATTATCTACACACACACACGCACACACTGTATTTTGTCATGTATGATTTTTGTGAAATTTTTTGAGGGAAAAATAAGGATGTGCATTATACATGTGTAGTACTGAAATACTTCCGTTGTGTTTTGTAATTGTTACAAAAAATTCCTTGTACCGTATGTTCAAAAGTAAATGCTAAAATTCCTTTATAATACAAAAAACAAGTATCTAAATATAAATAAAAAATTGAATTGGAAGATTTTTTCCTGCAAGTTTAGGCCCGAAATATGGATGTGAATTATACACAGCAAAATATATTTGATCATTTTAGTTTTTTGAAGATTTCATTTATGTTTTTAGAGGGAAAAGGAGAGAAACATGGATGGGTTACCTCTTTCACACCCTCTGCTGGGGACCTGGTCCATGACCCAGGCATGTGCCCTGACTGGGAATGGAACTGGTGACTTCTACAGTTCACAGACCAGTGCTCAATCCACTAAGCTACACCAGCCATGGCTTTATTTGATCATTTTTAAATGTACAATTCAGTGGCACTAAGTACATGCACATCGTTGTGGAACCACCACCACCACCCAGCCCCACAACTTTTTTTACAGAACTGAAAAAAAGAAAATCCTCACCTAAAGATGTGTTCATTGATTTTAGAGAGGAAGAGAGAAACATCGATTGTCTCCTGTGTGCACATCCCAACTACAGCCCAAACTCACAACCTAGGTATGTGCTCTGATCAGGGATTAAACTCACCTTTCTGGTGTACGAGATGTTTCAACTGAGCCAGCCGACCAGGGCCAGCTCCAGAACTTTTTCATCATCAAGAAACAAACTAAATCTCTGTCTCAATTAAAGACTAATCCCTTAATCCTCACCTCCCACCCTCCTGTCCCTGGCAACCACCATTCTACTTTCTGTCTTTATGAATTGACTACTCTAGGTCCCTCATATAAGTGGAATCATACCATATTATTTGTCCTTTTGTGACTGGCTTGTTTCATTTGACATAATGTCAAAGTTCAGTCATTTTGCAGCATGTATTAGAACTTCCTTCCTTTTAAAGAATATTCCATTGTTTGAACTTTTATCTACTGATGGATATTTGGTATGTTTCCACCTTTTAGCTATTATGGATAATGCTGTTATGAACACTGGTTTGTAAGTAGAATATGTTTTTGTTGCTGCTTTCAATTTTTAGGTGAATATACCCAGAAGTGGAGTTGCCAGGTCATTAACTTTTTGAAAAACTGCCAAATTATTTTTCCATGGGGAACGGCACCGTATTATTCTTGTCTCAAACATTGAAAAGATTAAGATGTGGAGTATATGAAGAACATTGTCAGATAGTCAATTTACAATGACACAAATAAATGTGGCAACTCAACCATCATTCATAAATACAAAATTTTATTTGCACTTCATTAGTGTAGAAAGACCACAATGCTTTTCATATCACAACACTCAAGACACACCAAGTTATTCAAATACATAATTACTTATTTATCTCGACTAAACAAAACAGTGCAGTTTAATAAAAGGTATACCAAAGATAGAGTTCACAAATTCATTATCAGACCAAAAAAAAAAACAAAAAAAAACCAACAAAAAAAACCCAAAACACAGTCTAAGCTTAATAGGAATAAGCTTCATCATAAGGGGGGGACGTTTTATCATTACAAAGGTATAGAGTGTTTAGGCAAATACACGTATGTTCTTTGATATAGTAAAATGTATCTCTTTAAAATCCCTTTAAACAGGATTTGTTTAGGACAGCAGCGTTGTTTTAAATTCTTCTATAGTTTCAAAAACATTTTTTCCTTTATTGAATCTTTGTAGTTCTTAAAAGCATAAGGTATATCCATTCAGAAACTACGAGAGAGACTGTGGCCTCAGGACCAAGTCAAATCCTATGCTCTAACCAGCAACGTTCTACCATTACGTAACAGTATAAATGACCTTCAATGACAGTTATGGGTGGAGCTTTGCTTTGTGGCAGAAACACTCCAATACTTGCAAGATGCTACAGCTGGGGGAAATGTCTTGTAAATAAAGAAAAAGCACTTAAGATAGCTTTCTTTTTCCTTCAAAAAGTCTTCCGTTTTACAAATTTTCTTTAAAACAGTAAGCAAAGCACCACGTTCTTTCTTCTTATCAGAATATCTTCTGTCCTCATAATATAATTAACAAGGACAATTATATTATTTATTTCAAAAAACATTATACCTTTCATCTCTCCCACTTCATATTAGAAGTACTACATTTCCCAGTATGTACATTAGACACTGGGATAATGAATGAAATATAATAATTTTGAGGGATATATGTAATTTATAACCAAAACTTACCAGGAATTGCATATTTGCATATTTACAAGTTAGTGTATAGCTCTGACTTGGATTACAAAGTGCGAAAGGAAATTTTCAAAATGATTGTAGTGCAGAATACAGCATTTTCCCCTTCCTAGGAACCATTCCACTGTCTCCAAAGTAGCGAATCAACAGCATCTGACGTGGGGTCTTGGTGGAGGCAATTCTGGTGGAATCTCAGGTTCTGGTTGTAATGAGAGGATACTATTGGACAACTCATTCCTTAAAATATCCAGGGGCATCTTCAGAATAAACAAGAGACAAAAATACATTTTAATTATACAATGTACATGTAAGTGCTCTACAAATCGTACAATTACATAAAAATAATACAGCTCTCTAATCATCAAAGTTTAATTAGACATTCAAATATTAAGCCAAGAAACAAAAACCAGATTCAAGGTGTATCATGTCACAACACAAACACCGCCCCGCTCACTTTACACCCTGTGGTGGAAGGGACAAGACAGACCTCATACACATGTATTTTTCACAACCCAGTATAATGGAAGCTTAGTGCATCAACAAATGGGTACAGCACTACTAAAGGGAGAAGTAACCTAATAAACCAACCATTTTATTAGAAGCTTCTGAATTATGTTTGAACTGAGCAGATAATATATAATAGTAACAAAAAGTTCTTACTAAAATTTTTTTGAATATAAGCCTAAAGATGCTTGAAGTGAAGCTATCTTAACAATTTTCCTAGCACTTAGCATCACGGAAAGGCTTTGGCAATGGAATCAGCATCCCACTGGAGAGCAGAGCTCTGAATGAGGCAAGGAATAGGGCATCTCAGCTAAGATACCTGCATATTCTGTTAGGTCTCCGCCATCTGTATCTAACTTAATCCTCGTGGGAAAATAAGCAGGGGAAGCAAAGGTCAAATAAACATGGCATACTGTATACCAGCTCCAGTCACTCCACCAACTATATTTAAAGCTAAGCAAATATACTGGACATCAATACCAAGGACACCAAAAAACCGCGGGGTGGGAAGAAGCTGCCAATAGCTGGCTGGATGCCACTGGCTGAGTTAACAACTTCACCTGGTTCCTGACACTGGGGAAAACTACAGTACTTCTCTTTCAAAATAAGTAATTCTGAACCAAAAAAGTAATAAAGGAAACAACAGGTTTCAGATTAAATACTTTCATATAGATTTTTTTTTTACCTTTTTCAGAATGTCATCAACAAGTTTCAGAAATATTTCATCCACATTGAAGTTATCCTTGGCACTTGCTTCACAGAACCGCATCCCAGTTATCTGCTGTGCAAACTGAGGGGAAAAAATTTTTTTTCTCTGTGTGGGGTGCAATGTAGTCTTATGCACGAGCATGAGGCTATGACAGGGAAATCATACCTTCTGGGCTTCAGCTTTAAGGGGAGGGGTGGACTAAAGGTTTGTAAAAAGCCTGTTTATGCTTAACCGTAAAATTCACAAGTCCAGCAAATCCCCACAGTATAAGTAACATAACAGAATCCCTACAGTGATACTGGGATTTCTAAGTCAAATTACATGCCCAATTTTCTAGAATTGCAATGTATCTGACATTTAAAATGTATCTCTGATTCTTCAAGGAAGGTTAAAATACATTAGAGTAAGAGAAAATCATGAAAGCAATTTTATGCTTTAAAAAAATGTTTGTTTTTTTTTTTGGCCCTGACCAGGTAGCTCAGTTGGTTAGAGTGTTGTTCTGGTATGCCAAGGTTGTGGGTTCAATCAAACGAGACACATACAAGAATCAACCAATGAATGCATGAATAAGTGGAAAATCAAACTGATGTCTCTCTCAAATCAATTTTTTAAAAATATTTTATTTATTTATTTTTAGAGAGAGGGGAAGGGAAGGAGAAAGACAGGGAGAGAAGTATCAATGTGTGAGAGATACATCCATCGATTGCCTCTTGCATGCCCCCAATGGGGGACCTGGCCCTCAATCCAGACATGTGCCCTGACTGGGAATCGAACTGGTGACCTTTCATTTTGCAGGCTCATACTCAATCCACTGAGCCACACCAGCCAGGGTTCAAATCAATTTAAAAAAAAAAAGTTTCTCTGTATAAAATGTCAGGTTAGATAATAATGCAGCATATACTAATATGGCATTTTTCTTCAATTTCAAAATGAATTTAAGGAATCAAGAAATTTAAAAAAAGCAAACACAATAAAGATGAGATTGAGTGGTAACTATATAACTATTTCATAATTTAAAAAATAATCTGTTAAAGAAAAAGTGTATCAATTGTTAAATGTGTAGGTGTGGGAACTGTGACTTCTACCTCCTGCTCCCCATACTTCTCTCACCTTTTCGCCTTGCTGTCTGGTGATTTCTCTGTCAGTTTCACAGTCCAACTTATTTCCAACTAAAAGAAGTTCTGCATCTTCTGAAGCATACTGTGGAGTTTTAAAAGAAGCTGCATTTTAAAGATGGGCATTGTCATACGCTGACAGGAACTGTAAATCAATCCAATCTTTTTCACTCATGTGTTTGTTCACTCTACGAATCTTGGAGCGCCCCTGCTGTCCCAGGCAGACCTGACTATGTGGGTGTTGGAGGCTCACAGCACTTTTAGGAAGCAGTGTGTTCACAGGCACTCTGAACCACAATGTTTTTAGTCTCTGACCAGTAATTCCTCAGAATTTACCCTAAGGAAATGATTCAGAACACAGGCAAAGCTCTACAGTACTCAAAAATGATTGTTTACAAGAAACTATAAAAGTCCAACAAAACAAAGAATTAAATAAGTTAAGGTCTATAAAAGAATGCAGCCATTAAAAAACACGCTTTGGAAGAACTCTTAATGACACAGGAAGACTGTCACGACAGACTACTTCCTGAAATAAGCAGGATGTAGCACTGAGTGAAGCATAACTCCGATCTGGCTTTTCAGGATGGCAGAACTACAGATCTAAAAATTTACTTTTGTGCTTTGGTTCTCCAAATATTCTATAATGTGAGTTTTATCATTAATTTTGCAATCAGGAAAATAGTAGTTAAGCTACATTTCTAAGTTTTAAAAAATGTACAGGCACAATAGAATTCTCTCTTTAAAAAGGTTAAAATTTCTTGAATAACTCATTTAATTTTGTATTCTAAAAAAGTATTTGAGATAGACTGCAATAAAAGGCACCTGAATGATGGGACCTTGGCCAGGCTACTCAGGGTCTTAGTCTCCTAATTACTAATGCACAGGTAAGAGGAACAGGCTGGTGCAGAGGAAAACAGTGCCTGCCTGGTACACAGTAAGCACCTAAGAAATGACTGCACTTGTGCAAAAAAGAGCAAAAAGCAAGAGTCAAGAATGAAACAGAGGAGAGCACTAGACCTCAAGACCTGGGCAGAGTCACAAAATGCAGTACCTAATGGGGTGCTTAAGGTGGAGGCCATTGTTTTTGGTTTTAAATTCATTACATTCTGAAAAATTACACCAGCAATTAGGACTGCCCCTTTCTAACTTCCTTAGCAGCACCCTGTGTGGTTTCGGTATGGGAGGAAACCAGTGTTCAGCGACACCATCACAGAACCAGCCTCCAGCTCCATTCATTTCTATTACCCTGGGCCCTTAACACATTTTCAAAGAGGTGGACACTGACAGTAGGCTTGATAAAACTGGCCAACATTCTCCAACGTTGTCTAACAGATGGTTTAATACAATTTGTAAACAAAAATACAATTTATAATACATTAAATGTGCTTGTTATGCAAAGGAATTAAACATCAATTTATTGCATTAAGGGGAAGAAAACTCAAAATGTGGTCACTGTATACCACCACATCTCACCCCAAACTGCTGTCTTCTGAATGCATATTTTGGGCACACATATCTTAGAGGGAAACCTACAGTTTACATTAATCATCTACATATATGATGGTATCTATTATATAGCTGATCATGAGCCAAAGTGGAAAATTTCCTATTCAAAATGAGAACCTAAAGGACACCTATGATTTTAAGGGCAGATGTCCTGTAGATGACCGAGTCCCTTGGAATGTCCAAAGGCACTGACTGTGGAGAAGGCCATCTCCTGGACGTTGTTTCTCAGTGGACACTCACAAAATGAGCATCCATGTGAACTTTCTGCAGAAACAAGATGCCCTTTATCTAATTCCACAGGAGCAGCTGGATATTGTGGAATGAGCGTGTGGGCTTTGAAGTCAGACAGCCCAGGGTACCAGAGTAAAAATCCTGGTTTTAGTACTTATGAGCTGATTATAAGTAACAGAATATATACCTACTTTGAATGTTGTAATATGGATTAAATGACCTTTAGTATGTAAAAGCATATGCTTCATAAATGTTTTCTCCTTCCTTTTATAAGGATTAACATCCATGAGCAAAGAGTTTACATCCTGAGAGAAAAGTGAAACACTTACCTTATCAATCATCTTCATCCATTTTGGCAAATCATCAAATGTCTCCTTCTTAGTGATATCATACACTAATATGATCCCCTTGGCACTTCTGTAATAAGCTGAGGTAATGCTGTTGAATCTCTCCTGACCTGCTGTGTCCCTAAGAAATAGCAGCAAAAAAATCAGTTCCCAAACAATAACCATAGTAAGCCACTGCAAATTCCAGTGCCTACACAGCAGTGGTGGCCCCACCAGGCTGATTCTTTCTAGTCACCAGGCAACTCCCCTGTCTGTGCATGTTCACTCTTACTAGTGGGGATCACTTTTCTGAGCTAGTTACATTCAAACAAAAAAGTGGCTCACTTAAGCTAATATTAACTTTAGAATGACTTTTTTGACATTCTAGAATAAAATTATAAAAGTGTGAGGTACCTCAATACTATAAATTACATAAATACACTTGACCACACTTTTCTCCCCCACAAAGCCATAAACTCTGTCCTAGCAGGTTCCAAGTCTCCAGCCTACTGCACCGTGATGAGAACTGTTGTGGAGCGAGTAGGAAGAACAGCAAAAATGAACAAGGAGTTGGTGGTGGGCTAATATCCAACTTTTATTTTTAAGTCATAAAGTATTATGCTCAAGTTGAT
The DNA here is from genome assembly GCA_028533065.1 of Trachops cirrhosus. NCBI lineage: Eukaryota > Metazoa > Chordata > Mammalia > Chiroptera > Phyllostomidae > Trachops > Trachops cirrhosus. The sequence continues at coordinate 43,718,172 of CM052547.1, read as the reverse complement.
GTTTCTAGGTGGCAGAAAATGTATGCATAATCATTTAAACTATTTTCAGTCTACAACCTTCCTTTAACCAGCCTAGATGGCTAATACCTAATTTTGTTGATAAGAATCCCCCACTACTGAAAAATGCTGTAGAATCAGTCTTGTTATTTTCTTAATCCTACTAAAGAGAATCAGTGGTCAAAGGGAAGGAAGGGGAGATACTAAATAGGTTTACAAATACAGACTGCTACTTTGAAATCTAAGAACTATGTATTGTATAGGCTGGAGCTGACCATTCCAACATGAAGAATGACAGAAGGACACTAAGAGTGGACAGAAGTTGGCCAAGACCTATTTTTTCTGTCTAATAAGCCAAGAAACTGCTTGAGACAAATGAGGCTCAACAGAACATGGCTTATGATCAGGAAAACAATTTCCCTAAAGATGATCTATAATTTAGATCACCCTTTCCCCCAAATCCTAACTGCTGGCATACTTCCAGGGGTCAGGGTGGGTCATGGTGGAGTAAACTAGGGTCAATGGAGTAATAAAAATAAGGCTCCCCACTGCTAGGCTAGCCAAAGCCTCTAGCAAGATAGCATGCGCGTTAGGGGGGAGTGTGCGATGTTTTCCAATGCATCTGACTGAGGTGCAACTTGCAGGACTGTGTCCTTACACCTTTTGGCAGTGGTACTGGCCATAACTTGTGGTTTCATTCAGATTGAACTTACCACCAATTAGTTCACATTTCTGATGTTATGTGAAACAAACGAAAGAACTCCTTGGCAAATTCATTTCACATAAAAAACAAAGCCATTTGCTTTGTTCCAGAAGACGTAAGAATCCCAGGTGGCCCTTGACTGGAAGGCCTGGGAGAGCCAAGGCTGGTCTGTTTTTGTCCATCAGGGTCCAGCAGGGTGCCTGACCCAGACAGGCTGCCAATAAACATGTGCTGAACAAAAGGTTACATGATTAAAATGTAGAAAGTTGATGCATTTCATGGCAAAATAAACTTTATGTTTTGATCCAGAACTGCCAAAGAATTGGAAAACTGAATATGATAGAGACTGAGTTTTTCAGGAATTTTATAAACAACTTAAAGACCACGCTAAGAAGCACATTCAAGAAAGGTGAGGATTCAAATACCATTTCATTTACATAAGGAATCAATGAATACAATGATTTCTAGAATCCCAGGTGTTTACTTTCAAAGCAGTAAAGAATTAAATCTTTCAGAGTGTGGTGTGCTGTCCTATCACAAATTGTGGCTTGTTCACATTGAGATTTCACCACACAGTATTTTTAATGTTTTAAAAAAATATTCTGTGATCTTTGAGTACTGTTAAGAAATAACATCTCTCGTTTCAGGGGGACGGAGGGAGAAAGAGAGGGAGAGAAACACAGATGTGTGAAAGAAACATCGATTGGTAGCCCGTCGCACGCCCCCTACTGGGGACTCGGCCCACAGCCCAGCACAGGCCTGTGTCCTGCCCGGGAATCAACAGGTTAGGAAGCCAGCGCTCAGTGCACGGAGTCACACCAGCCAGGGCACTTCTCATTTCTTTAAAAAGCAAAAATAACAGGTTTTCCTACTTAAAATCTGTGGTTAGCATAATATAGATGCATCAAAATTTAAACACCGATCAGATATAAATCAGATCTTCATTGGGCATTTTGGGAATTATGTCCTTCAATAACTCTTTATTCTAAGAAATTTTCAGTTGGCTTTTAGTGCAAATCAACTTCACATTCATTTATATATACATTCAATAATTTAGAATCCAGAACTTTGGGGTTCAAGAACAGAGAGATTAGAGATAACAGAAGTCCTTGAAAAATATTTTTATTTTATGGTAGAAAGAACACAACAGGAGATCTGCCCTCCTAATGGATTTTTCAGTGTAAAATATACCTGTTATCTACAAACAAGCACAATGCTGTACGGCAGATCTCTAAAAGAAGTTTTAATAAAAACCCAACCATCAAAGAATAGGGATAGTAAAAGGCATTTGTTACATAATTTTAAAACCCTCTTGCATGAGTAACATACTTAGGAATCCTAGAAACACCAAGTTAGCTGTCTGATGGCTTTAAGTCAGATATACAAAAAGAGGAGAGAGACCTTAAAGTGCAAAACCTGAGGCAATCATTCTAACACAAATAAATGAGTAAATAAGATTTAAAAAAAAAATCCCAATGAGGAAACATTAACTAGTTCACCATTCTCCATTTAAGGCCATTCCTTAAATTCCATCTTTTTGTGACTGGCTCTAAATGCTCAAGGTAGAAGAGCACCTTCTTCTGAGAGATTATTTCTTATTTCCAAAATATTTGGGTTCTGAACATTTTCTATTTGTCTCAAAAGTTCTTTTGCTTGATTTATCTCCCCTACTAAATTATCTGCTATCATATATGTTCAAAAAACAAGATTAATGAAATGTCAGTTCTGTTCAACAAGTTTTTATTAAATACCTACTATATGCCAGTACCATAGAAAACCTGCACAAGTCTCCTCTCTTCTAAAAACTTGATAATATGCCAATCTGATCATGCTTTTATCTTTTTCCACAAAGATGCAGAATCCTATCATCTCACTCTTTATCTCCATGAACCTGAATTTTCACTGTGATGATAAAGAGCTGACTTCTAGAGATTTGCAGTTTATTGTCAGGTAAATCACCATTTACTATAGTTAACACATGATTTTACTATTATTTCTCTCTCCGCTTTTGGTGTAAAGTAAAAAAATCCCTGCAATTTTGTTTCCCCAATTTGGTAATACAGTGATGCTTAAAAAATTCAGATTCTCATTTGTCATATTTAATATATCTAGTTGAATGATACAATTACTAATTTGAAGGGCAGGAACCAATTTCAGTATGTGAAATGCTCCACACCACCTTCCAAGCACAGAATGAAAGCAAAGGATCTTGATGTTCTGCAAGAACACTGGTGAAGGCAAATTCACCAACAGGAAAGACAGGCAGGATGGATGGAGCAAGGGGCCCTGACGTAAAGCATTTCAGAGCTGTGTCTGTCTAGGGGTAGGAGACACATGTCATGGCTTCAAGTCCCATTTCAATGCAGTGACTCTAAGTCAATGTGAATCACTTCCAGGACTTCCAGAATAGCATTTGGATGTAAACTCATGAAACTATATTCCAGTAGAAACATTTTAATCTTAGTTATACTTTAAGTTTTATTGTACATACACATAGAAACATTTTAAGTACAGAGTTGAGAAAATGGTCCTTTTTCTAACCCCAGATAATTAAGGAACTGAAAAATGTGACCTAAAAATGTGTCAATGACATTGTAGCTTTTGGTACCTTAAAGCTATAAGAATCTACAGCAAATAATTTCCTTTTTATATTTGCTATGTCCAGAAATCATCAAGAAAAAGCACATTTCTTGTGACAACACCTCTCTATGAACCGACTGGCAACAC
>CM052547.1:43691384-43714645 GCA_028533065.1 Trachops cirrhosus | reverse complement strand
GGAAGTGAGGGAGTGAGCAACATCACCCCTGCCCCCTCGGCTTTGCAAATAGCCTGAGTTCTATTTCTGGATGTGAGAAATCCAAGTCTCCTGGCTGCCTTTGTCTCCTCAGACTTGGGGCCTGTCTCAGGGCCTGCGGAAATAGCAGGGGCGGTGAGGCTCAGACTAGAGTCGGCGGACACCTGGGGTGAATTGGACCTAAGGCTTAAGATATGTAAAATCCTGTGAGACCTGCTTGCTAGGATGCTCTTGATGTGTAGGCTCTGGCAGGAAACTAGATTAATCATGTACCTGTTAGGTGATACCAGCCCCAAAAGCCAGCATGAGACTTTTGAACCCTATGTAAATTATCTACCTGTTTTGATCTTTTCTGCTAGACAATGAATCCACATTCTGTATCTGTTCACCTACCCAGTACTACCTAATAAAAGCCTATTGAGGTGGTGGCTTGGGGCGCTCTCCTTTGAGAGAGTGGCCAGGCCACTCGGAGGCACCCTCCCCTTGAGAGGGTAGCCATGCCGTCACTATTCCTCCACCGGTAGTCCGTGTGTATGTTTCTCTTGCCACACGCGAGCCATCTACAATGTCTTCGGTCCACTGCGGGACGGTGGACTGCAACAATTAGCAGTCTCTCTGAAGGGCTCCTCCCAATTACACTGGCTCCTCCTGTGCCATCGACTGGTGACGACAGTAAAGTGACGACAGTATGTCCTCACCAAAGCAGATTACAACAGCAACGGCTCAAGGATGGCTGCTGACTCCAAAATAAGCCACGTGTTACTTTAAATAATGAGCCACACTCTAGTACTTCCTTTCTACCTACTTGATAACAGTAATGCCTTTTCCTTCAGGAAAAGACAGGTCCTACTTCCTAGCTAAATCACTGGGATATGCCCCACAGAAAACCTGCAATCACCCTTTCAATAAGTCAGTAAATATTGTCTTTACTCCTTCGGTTACACTCTTCACCGGTGTTGTACAGTTTTAAAAATTTTGAGAACAAAGTCTGAGGAGTGATGAGCCAAGAAAAAGCAAAGGAAGAATTATTTGGGAAATGCTTTTACATCCAAGAAAGAAGTATTCTGGAGGTGTCCCATGCATTCCTTGGAACTGCACTATCACACTTTTCCCCATGAGGCAGGCCCTCTTAGATCAGATTCCAAGTACTGAAGGGAGCTTCCAGAAGTATCCAATGGCACTAGCACAGACTTTGGGGAGTGGAGCTCTAGGAGGCACAGGGCATTTGGACACATTTCTGTGAAACATATCACTACTGCCCGAGATAAAAACTAGAGTATTAATATATTAGTTTAGGCATGTTTTTAAACACAGGCCACCATGTCATCATTTAGACACTGCTGTCATCCACTAAGCAAGCTTCACAAACATTCTAATATTCATTGTGTCTCCTTTGTGAGGCAGCCTCCATTAAAAAGCATCTCACCCACGGGTACTGTGTACACAGGAGGACCACACTATGAATACTTTTAAAGATGGTCTTTACCTTAAAGAGCTTATAAAATTGAAAACAACAGCTTAAGTGAAGATACTTTGTTGCCATTTCCAGAGTTCAAAATATGGGCAGCAATACACAAAACAGTTTGCTGCCTTTCCAACCATGGGCTAATGTGGTAAGAAATATGCATTATTTCTGGTATCAACTATGAAGGCAAGACTGTTAATGTTTCATAATCAAGTTAAAAACAAAAACACAAAACAAAAACAATAATAGCCAAAATAATTCTAAAAGTAGGTTATATAGTCACAGATGACCAAATAAAGGTATTACCTCAGACACCTCCGGTGGATAAGCAATGCTGGTTCGGCTGCAGCTGTGCCCCAGACAGGGACACAGATGAAGAATGAAGGCATGGCACTAACACTCAAGCATTAGGTGACCGATGATGCCACAGATGAGGCAGCAATTAACGCAGATGAAAGCAAACACACACATGGTGGACAAACACTCAGAGCTGAGATTGACCTGCCGAGAGGAGTTAGTAAGCTGAGTACACTGCAGCTGTGTCGTTAAAAACAAAAGGGCATTCTCAGAACACCTCAGCAGTTACTTTTAAACCTCCACCAGACCTGATCCCTTCTCCACTGGATCCGTTTCCTAAGGCCCCCTGCGGGCTGCTGAGAGCCAGCAGAGAGCTCTTAGGGCTGAAAACAGTTGTAACACAGCTGGTTTGGTCCCTCATACGATTCTTAATGAGAAAGTGGCTGTGGATTCATTTGCAGTTGACATTAGTGGGAGCTTATGTCACGTGGCATCAGCAATACAGCCAAAAGGAGTGTGTGCATGTCCCCCACAGTGATATTCACGCTGTGCCACCAAGGATAGCCTCTGAACTACCTGGAGGTGATTTGGCTTTAAACTGTGCAAATCTGCTAAAAACATACTGGACTTTCTCTGAATACTATCAAAGAAAATAACTTTAAAAACACAAAGACAAGCACTTTAGCCATCGTTTTGTCTGATGATGGTTTTGTCAAATGATTTGAAAACAGAGGCATAAAGTCTCCAAGTTCACTATCATTAATGTTCTTCTCTGCACAACTCCCTGTGCACTGATGGGGTCTGAAATATGTAGACTCTTCTCAATTCTCTCTCAACGTTCATTTTATTTAAACATGAGCAAAGGAGAGGAAAAGCAGGAGAGGCCAAACAGCTCACGGGGTTAATTGTATTAGACAAGCATATGGATGGCTGATCACACACGGCAGTTACTGGGTATAGGTTCTCCACTCACCAGATCTGCAGCCTGATTTTCTTGCCCCTTAGCTCTACAGTTTTGATTTTAAAGTCAACACCTGCAAATAAAACAAATGAACATGAAGCAAAAACAATAAAGACAAAATCTGTCAAAAAAACAATCCCATTTGTACATTTTAATATCATCATCAGGGCTTTGGCCAGGTAGCTCAGTGGGTCAGAGCACTGTCCCAATAGGCCAAGGCTGTGGTTTTGATCCCTGGTCAGGGCAGAGACGAGAATCGGCCAATGAAAGCATAAATAAATAAATGGGTCAACGAATCAATGTTTCTCTCAAATCAATAAAAATAATTTATGATCATTATTAGCAAAACAAACTGAAAAAAAAAAAAGCCCTGATATCACAAACTCTCAAAAGGGAAAAGCAAAAGAATGCCAGTACCTGTAACTGCCCAGTCATTCCAAACTTCGACACACAACTGTAAGTCAATCTGTGCTATATTTCACCCTGCAGTATTTATGGAGCATTTACTATTTATAACACTTTTTTAAAAAATTACTTTTAATTACAATATAATTCATTACTACCATAAGTTTAGCATAAAAACCGTAAGATTATATTTAATAATTACATTAATAAATAAATGCCTTTAAGAGAATGTTATCTTGGGGAAAACTCTTACATAGAACACTGGAAACTATCTTGATTTCAAACAGCCTTAGCCTAAATTTAGAAATTGTATTAATTGTTTTAGCATTTGCACAAAATTTAGTTAATATATAAACACGACTTCTTTATTGTGTTGTCAATAGTGTGGAAGAGGAATTATTTTTTAAAATCTACACATAAAAGTTAACAGCTAATTTTTATTTATTTTAATATTAACAAGCAAACCATCATGTATCACTGTCCCTTTCCAATTCAGCCTTTAAAGCTTCAGATGATTTTTAAACCAAATTTTCATTTGTGTATGCTCCCTTACATGCTTCTCAGTTACAGAAAAGTTAAATATTTCAGGCAGTATTTTTTACACAATTTTCAAAACTAAAACAAACAAACAAACCAAAGGGATGCTGGCTAAATTTGAGAACTAGAAACATATTCTTTATTGGAACCACTTCCTGACTGCTTCACAGGATCCAGGGTCCCCATGTTGCCTGGCCTCCACCAAGCAGGGGGAATGTGTCTGCCAGTGGGTGCCGCGTGGCCACACAGAGAGCAGGGACCCCACTCCCAAGCTCTCATCTCAGGGAACTGTTGCAGCACTTCAGAGTCAGATGATGTTCTTGAGGTGAAGGGAAAGGCATATGACTGTTTTTATAATTAGTAACACACTGTACACACCAGTGCACCACCCAAGGACATGTTTACAACCTTGGGTGGAGGTGAGGCGGTAGCCTTCACCTGGACAACACAGAGAAGTTGCGTGAATATAAAATGTCCCAAGAAAACAAAGCTAGAGCATACTGTATTACATTTCAATTTTTGATCTCTCACATCATATATAATTTAAGATGTCACCAAGTGAAACCTAGTTCATTCAATTTCACTTTCTGGAAATTTGCTTTCTGGGAGTTAAATGATATTAAAACAGCCTTGAAACAGGAAGAACGTTTGTGCACCATCAATATCCTCAGAGCACCTTACTGGCTCAGCACAAAGGGAGGACAGAGCTTAAAGAGACACTCGACAAGGCACAAAAAGCAGCTCGGAGACACCTGCTCTGTCCTGATTCTAAAAAGGCACAGCTTACTGACCAAATACTGTCTTCCTTACATTAGCTCCAAACTGGGACCTCACTACGTTACTCTGTGATGGCAACTTACAAATCAAGTCCATATTTTTGTTATAACGACTTTTCTATTTTACTTTTGTTTCCAGTTTTATTTTTTAAGTTTTAGTTAAGGGACCTGCAACTTTTGTAAAATGTTTATCACAGTGGCTGCTGCTTTACTGAAAAGAATTGGCAGGTGCTACTTGTGAGCTCTGCTTCAAATAAACAGAAAGGATCCTTTGAAACAAACATCCAGCGCAAATAATTTTCCTGTTTTCCCTGCTAAGAACTGCTGAGACTGAACAAGTCAGATACTCTTTCTCAACCAACTAAAATAACTTTCCCACCTTTAGCAGTCCTACATTAGGACTATTTTGTAACCACAAAGGTTAATAAGCAAAATACAAGAAAAGGGTACTATTATTCAAAATCAAGTAATAAGTGGTAAAGTTATCATGTTTTACAATACATTACTGATTTTAATAAGAAAACAAAGTAAAGATGACAGTGAACAGGATTAATCATCTATTTAGCCAAAATGAAGACTGTCTAGTTTTAGCGAGTAGATTAATGAAAAAGTAAGTAACAACAAAAATATCCAGTTGTTAAATCCAAAACTCCGTAAAAGGAAACAGCTCATTAATACTTCTCTCTCTTAAATGAAATACCCCTTCCATCCAACAAACAGACACTAGGTGGCTTCTAATGCCTGGAAACTTGCCCCAGTTCCCGGCTTAGAAACATAGCCTTGTATCAAAGTATATGACTAAACATTCTTAAAAACCTTCTTACATCAAGTCAAAAGTATATCTTAATGTTGTCTGTTTTAAATATTTGCATGTCATAGAAATTGTAATGATCCCTAATAAAAGGTAACAAGTCACTAACAACCTGAAATACTCAGATTAGTTTTGGACAAAGCACAGAGAAGCTCCTCCTCACTGAGGAGTGCCCAGGACCCACGTTTATGAACGGGGACAAAAAGGGTGGCGACTTCATTTCCATCCGCAGCACTTGCTAAAAACCCAGCTTCCCACAGGCGTCTTGACTAACAGAGGAAGTGACAGGTCTACTACTCCATCAGTTGATGGGGACAACCGCCGCCCTCAAGGAAGTTGGCCATACTAGCCTAATCAATAAAACACTGCGTGTACTTGGCAAAATGCTTTTCTCTGCTGCCCTCTCTTAAAGCCCCCTTGTCTGCCCAGAAACCTTGTAAGTCCTTAGTGATGTCCTCTCTAAACCCTTATGATGGCCCCAGCCCTCATCCTCATTCTTCATCAGTGTTTCCAGTTGGACCGGAATTCTCTTCTAGCCCTTTACCACCTTGTTCCTTCTTTGTTGGTGGTGTCCTCTCTGAGGACAGTCACCCAAAAGCTTAGGACACTGCCTGGCACACTACAGTGACTCCATAAATCTGATAAATAACCCTTCTTCCCCTGCATCAAATGTTGGATATGTAAGGAGGAATGCTAGTATTTTTAGAAAAATTAGGGAAATTCAGTACTTGTTTTTTTTAAAAGCCTAGTAAAACACCTAGGTAGTGAAAACAAAGGGCGGATGTTCTGTGTGTGTCCGGTGGGCAGAGTGTGGAATGGGAGCAGTGAAACGCAGGGGCGCCCAGCACACACATCATCCCAGAGACGGAACACTTTGTTTCTTCCACAATTCCCATCATCGGGCAGTCCTAACACGGGCATCTTCTCTCCCTACATATGCCCATCCCAGGAATTACAGTAACAGTTGAGTTGCTTAAGTGGGAAGTGGTTCACTGAGTGAATTATTCTGACAACGGGAGATAATCTTTAAAAAAAGATTGTATTCATTTATTTTTAGAGAGAGGGGAAGGCAAAGAGATAGACAGGGACATCAATGTGTGGTTGCCTCTCACACACCCTTTACTCGGAACCTGGCCCATAACCCAGGCACGTGCCCTGACTGGGAATAGAACCTGCATCCCTTTGGTTTGCAGGCTGGCACTCAATCCACCAAGCCACACCAGCCAGGGCTGTGGGAGCTCACCTTTCTTCAAGCCAACGTTATGGAAATCTTTCTAGAAATATTTATATCAGAAAGGACACAGGTCACGGGGGATAATCCCTGTATTAACAGATGGACGCTACTCTAATTTGAGTCACTGTCTTCTTTTTTATCTTAATGACCTTTAATAGTAATGACAGTGGACATCTGTCAAACACGCTATGCCTGACATCTAACACAAGGAATCCTGCAGCAGCTCAATGAGGTGTGCGCTATTATCCTCATTTTAGAGGAAAACGCCGGAGCACGGAGGACAAGGTGACTTGCGTTAAGGTCACAGCACACACTAGTTGAGTGGCAGAACCTATATTCAAATTTATAACATACCCACAATGAAAAGTTGTTATAATGAAAGTCAGATGCCTGAAAACAAGGAAAGTGTGATATATTCTGCAAATGAGCCAGAATCTCCACAATCAAGCCATGGGAGAACAGAGCTTAACTTTGCAATGTGTCCTCTTTTTTGTATTCATCTTTCATAAATCTTAGCAATAGCATGAAGAATTTGCATACTTAGTGCTGGTAAGATTTGTAAATTCCCCTCCCTTAAGGCAAAACATTTCCAAAACATTACTGTATTTCTTTTTGCTGGGCCACAGAAGTTACAAAAGTGAAAATAGCAAAAACCAACAGAGGCTTCTTTCTGCACATTCCTTTCCAGCAAATGCTAATATATATATATATATATAGCATAACATCTTGGTTCATGTCTATGACTGCAGCTGAACAGACGTCCCCCCCTTTTCCTTTGCTCTACACCACCACCAAAGATCTGATTTTCTCACCTAACATCTCAGGAAGTTGTAGAATTTCAGACCTTGAAATAAGTCACAATTCAAATAGTGGTCACAATGTTACCGCCAGTTTATAATAACTATCTTAAAGTTGTACAGCTTTTCTTTCCGGGATATATACTTTATGCAGTGTCATCCAATTTGGAATACAGTATTTCTACCAAGGGAGAGGATTTCTAACATTTTCAGAGTTGAGAGTGAGAAAATAAATTAAGAAATGTGTCAGAGTCACATAAAGGAAAATTGAACATTAGAAAACAAGTCACCTGACCATGAAGCCAGTCTTCTGCCTGAACACCACCTACCAGAGCAGAGTGCAGCAGAAGTTCCCACAGGAGAACACCATGTAGAGGAGAAAGCAATGGATACTGGCTGTCAGTAGAACCACCTTTCAATTTCTGTACTGAAAGCACCAAACTTGAGAAATATTATTAAATACTACCTGGCTCTTCCTACTTTCACTGTTAGGAGTATTCAATGAGATAGAAACCAAGTACTATAACTGTAAAATATTCTGCTCATTCTCAGAAGTAGGTGCCATTAAAACAGTAAAATGATTTCATGTCACTAAAAAATGCTTATCAGGCCTCAGGATATCAGAGTCCATCTTAAGTTTAATAAGATCTGTTTCTCTTTAATTCCAGGTTGGACATACTCCACTTCAGCACATGAAGACCACCTGTGTCTCCAGTCCCTGACACAGGCAGGAGCACAGGGAGAAAGCCCTGCACTTAACTGGAACCACAGACCACATCAGGCGGGTAAGAGTCTGAGGTGATCAAAGCAGAGGCTTGGGGAACAGAGTATGTGTGCCACTGGGGAACCCATCAGAACAGGCGGACGGTTCCGTTTCCATGAACCATAATGTATAAAAGAATTCCACAGAAAGGGGCTTATCCCCTTTGTAACAAATAGATTAAGAACTCTTTTATGGTGTTGAATATGTTTCAGGTACTAGTCTAAGGGCTTTATATTTACTCACTGTACACGAACTCACTGCGGTATATACTCTTAACAATTGTATAAGGTAGATAGTATATTGTTCCCATTCTACAGATGAAATAACATGTCAGAGGTTAGTTACTTGTCTGAGGTCACCAAGCTGATATTAGAGCGCAGATCTGAACCTGGGCCCAGTGGCCCCTGGCTGTGCATCTTTGCTCAGCCTCATCTGATGAATGAGGGAATGGCTGGAAGATGGCTATAAACATATACTCGATGTTAAAAAAAAAAGAATTCTGCATTTCCAGGGAAACTATATAAGTAAGAGTGAGGGATGCTGACTGGCTTGACAGACTGCTCCTACATGCGCCCGCCTTCCTCAGCTTCCTGCTTATACCAACCCTTATCTGAAAAGGCAGTCATTTTGACCTCTTGGTTACAAGAGTTAAATTAAAAAAAATGCAGAGACTGTCAAATTGATTTTATATTTTACACAGGTTATATGTTTACACTTTATTTCATATTCCCCTATACATATTTCATATCTACCTCTAAAGGGCCATTTCAGAGTTACTCCAGAGTTGCTGCATCTATAATACAAATTAGAAGGGAACATAACCGACACGTAACTGCTTTTTCTAGGCCAGATACATAAGATATTCTATCTCCACTTATTCCAGGAGATAGGAAAAGAGTGTTAAGCCCGACTTTTTTTTTCTTTTTATAAATAAGGAAAATGAAGTTATGTTACTTGCCTAAAGACACTGACAGCTGTGGCAGAGCTGGGACTCAAATGCAGGACTTTGCACCCACCTCTGAAACCCACACTCTCCTCACAGTATGCCATCACCTGGAGGGGCTCCTAGAATGAGAGCGATGGCCAAGGAGAGGGGCAAGTGCTTTTTAGTGAAAACGTGATGATAGGCAAGTGATTCTTTATCAGTCAACAAGAGAGTGGAGTTCTGCTGTGTAAGAGGCCTAAAGAGCGGGGAGACAGAAAGTAAGAAGCCCGTCCCTTCACCAGAGTCCTGACTCACAGGATCCTGAAGCTTCTGCATTAAAGTGAAGCCTGGAAAACCAGGAGAGTTTTGTTTATCAGCTATTTCCATCATTAGTTTGCCTGAGGTGGAAACACAGGTTGCTGTTTTATTTTGTAAACTAAAAAAAGCACCAGAAACCAAACAGTGGAGGCTGCCAGATTTGGTGGGAAAGGTCCTCTATGGAATATGGTGTTCTGTTAAGCCTTACTGTTTTCTGATTTTAAAGGAAAAGGATTTTTTAAAAAGTCACATTCAATTAAGGGTACTATTTTAGATCTACTTTGGTTTTCTAAATATTTTCCAAATGTCAGAGATGTGCAATCAAAGAACAAAAGGAGAATAATCAATTTCTTCCTCTGCTGAAGTACAAAAGCATAGCAGTCTACCTCCATGACTCACTTCCATCTCTGAAAAGGACAAGACAGGTGAGCAGGTCTTAGCTGCGTGTCCTCTAAGTGGTTAGCACAGTGGCACCTAATGTTAACATGAAAAGCCTCTCAAAAATATTGTGACTACCGTACAAAGCTTTGTCGTCTTTACAAATTCAAACAAATAATTAGAACAATGAATCGGGCACCCGAGACTGAAGAATAATTTGTACCTCTCAGAGGAACCAACTCTGTCTTCTCAAGCCAGTTCCAAGATCTCTAACAGACTGCTCCTGGCAGATTCCACAAGGCTGGAGGGAGAGAAGCAATCTCTAAGAATCTGGATCTCTATGAGGCATAATGAAACCTTTCTTCTTCAGTGCCAGTGCAGAACAGTGAAAGGAAGGCTGAATGCACCTAAGCCAGGTCTTTAAATAGATTTTTATTCCACCTAAACAATGCCACCACAACTACATTTCCATACTTTCTTTGAAAGATAGCTACTTTATTTCACAAAAACTGGCACACTCTGCACAAGCTTATCAGTGCACGTTAAGTTCACTAAATAAACCTAACTGCAAGATGCACAGCACATGCTGGCATAAAAAACTAAATGTTAACCAAGCTGCATCAGCTCCTGTCACACTCACTCTCCCCGAGTGTTACATCACTCTGGCAGGGAAGTGAAACACTGATGGCTGCAGTGCTGGGCTTTTGCAGTGGGAATTCTGGACAACTCTCTAATTCTTTCAAGTGAAACACTCACGCAGATCAGCGATGGCTTGGAAGACTATGTATAAATGCACAAGAGCAAAATAAAACACAGTTTAGAATGTGAATCCAGTAGATGTTCATACTGAGTTTTCTAAAAATCTCTGACCTAAGTTTCCAGAACAGAACGAGTAATGAACATCCCTTACCAGTGGTTCCACTGCTTCTAGGTTAAGTTGAGCAGGTGAACTGCAATTCATCTATGTTGTCATCTACCATTCAAGGCCAGACCCGCAGCCAGCCATTTCAGCCAGGGATTTATATTCACTTGTTTCTTGGACCCCTCAATTCTGTTTCCAGTTCAGTTGCTGGTCCTGATAAAACGTAGTCAGCTGACCACGAAGTTTCCCCACCCTCAGAATGGGCATCCTGAGTGTACCTTGAACCTGGACTCAGGAAAGATATTCTGACAGAGACCACAGGGACTACTGCCAGCAAATGAGTGAAACCAGGGCTTCAGTAAAGCACTATCACTTTCTAAGACCACTTACTGTCAGGGGTCACCTATGAGGCTGAACACACTGCTCCAAACTGAGAAAAACAAAGACAGAGCAGGGAAGGTCTCAAAACTAAATTTAAAAAACTTTTTAATCCAAGTAATGCCTTTCCTAATTTGAGGGAGAGTCCACTTCATTTTAAGTATATTTCTTTTGAAAGTTTAGCAGGTGTTTTTATTTTTTAAATGTCCTTACTTGAATAATAAAATAACTGGCAATCCTATGTTAGTCACCTGCACTTTGGGGGAAATTTACGGCCCAGGAAAACCAGAATTCTGGTTTTGATGGCCTTATTCCTACTTTCTCTCTATTTAGAATGTCAAATTTTGGCCCTGGCTGGTGTGGCTCAGTGGACTGAGTGCCAGCCTGAGAACCAAAGGGTTGCCGGTTTAATTTCCAGTCAGGGCACATGCCTGGGTTGCGAACCAGGTCCCCAGTAGGGGGTGCAGGAGAGGCAACCATACATTAATGTTTCTCTCCCTTTCTCCCTCCCTTCCTCTCTCTAAAAATAAATAAAATCTTTAAAAAATAAAAGGTCAAATTTTGGAAAATTTTTATATATAGGTAGAAGATTTAAGATATATTAAGTGACTGAATATTTAGGCAAGAAATCCAATTGTTAGAGCATTATTTTAATAACTAGAAGGCAAATGGTGATAGGGGCATAGTTAAAGTCAATTTCATTGATACCAAAAACCAATAATATCACTATCTTCACAGGGCTGTAGGGAGGACCAAATTAGGTAAGCAGGAAAGGGCTTCATGATTCTGATTTTGATGCACCAGAAATGTCATAAAGCAAAGTCTCAAAGTACACTAAGGAACATAGAAAGAACTCATTGTAGCCTTGACCCTGACCACTTGCTGACCAGCTGTGTCATGGTGCCTAAGTTGTTTACGTCTTTGAGCCTTTGCTTTTTCACCTGTAAAATGGGGATAACTTTCAGTCTTGTTATAAGGTAACTCAGAAAGAATATACTTTCGCTGATACATAGTAAATACTCAACAAATTGTAGCTACTACTAATAGAATGTTTTATTTTATATGTAAGACAACTAAATTACTTATCCAAAGTCACAACCTAGTGAGCGGCAAAGCCTAAATAAAGAACCGAGGCTCCTTAGTCTTACTCTAGTGTATTTTCTGGAATGCAATGCTGCCAGAGGGGGTGGTGCTGCCTGACAAAACCATTTCAGTACAAACAAAATTAACAGGTAAAAGAAAACAATGGTTGACCAATATATAATTTTACGGGTGTTATTTGGTATGTTAGATAGTTGTGAATTTCTACAGCCAACTAGTTTTTTTTCCATTTCTTAAACTTTAAAAAGCTGCTCCTGTACTTTTTGAAGAACTTGTTAAATTACATTAGCTGTATCAGACCAAATAATTCAATTCTATGAGTACAAGATACCAATTACTATTTGAAAGTAATATTCCACTTAGACAATTTCCATTAAATAGTCAATTATTTAAAAAGTCTTTTAAGCTCAACCAAATCAACTTCTGACTTAATAATTAAAAAAAATCAACATTTTGCTCCCTTAAAATAGGTTTTCTCAAATCCCTTAGGACGGGGGACCATATCAGCCTCGTGGTTGCCTTCAAAGGGCCGAATGTAATTTCAACTACTTAACAGTTAAGGAGTAGTTCCATTTATACAGTCCTAAAATTATTTCCGCCCTTTGAAGGTAACCACAAGGCTGATGTGGCCCCCAGTGTAAATAAGTTTGACACCCCTGCCTTAGAATTTCCACAATGATCTTGTATACAAAGTCCAGGTGAATCTGATTCACTTTTAAAAGGCACTTTGGAGGTAGTTTCTTCTAGCCTCTGAATTATGCAGGCCATCACTTAGTGAGGCCCCTTGGTCTGTGCATGAGCAGGCTCTTCCCCACTGGCCTGTGGGGTGCTTGGTCTTTCCCAGACTCTGCTGTCATGAGCAGACACATCTGCAAGTCCAGACAGGGTAAGGGAAAAGTTCTACCAGGGAAGAGGATCTTTCCTTATACGCAGCTGACTATACTGCCTGGAGATGAAACTTGACAGACTGGCCTCAGAAGGACCTATGAGCTAATTGTTCACACAGCAGGCATTCAGGTGAGGCAAACACAATTCCACACCACACCCAATGCCATACTTAAATAGCATTTTTCTAAAGGAACTTGAGGAATGAATTTATCTTTATAGCATTCCAATGGTGAGGAAACCTTCCCTGGCCAGCCTTCAACCTACCCTTGGTTGGAAGGGCTTCCATTATGTTCCCCAAATATTCTGTACACGTCTCTACTGCTGCCCTTATCAACCTGGATCATCTTGTTTCCTAGGACTCTGGGCCACATCTGCATAGACCACGTCCCTTTCACCACTGAGGGGTCCCCGGTGGGTAGGTTAGCGCTCAACACACAATAAGTGCTCAATAAATGACCTGATAAGTGGAAGGAGAAAGCACTCAGAAAGAGAGTCTGAAGGGGGATTAATTAGCTTTCTTAAAGTGTTTTCACACTCTGAATCAGACCAGAAACTATCATCTTTCTCTGAACTTCCCACAATTAATAAACACTTATGAAGTCAAGTACTACAGGCTACATATTGAGGAAACAAAAATGAGCAAGACCAGAATTCAACCACACAAGGGAGCTTGTCATGGTGGGGGAGGTATGTGCATGTGTACGTGTATGTACTTGTTTGTTTGTTAAGGGGATGAGAAACAAACTGTCTGGTCTCCTTGCCTCATACTTTCTTTCTCATTCTCAAATATCCTATGGAATCCTGCCCAATTAATTTCACTGTCTTCATGCTGAAGTCATACTCAGAGGCTTTATGGCTCCAGTTCCTACAGAACAAGGTCCTCGCTCCTCAGCATGGCAGTCAAGGTCTTGAGGCAATCAATCACTCCTGATGTCCCCTAATAAGTCTTTCCCAGAATATGGGGGTGCTGCTCCATTGTGGCCCCAGCTTAGAAAGCTCTTCATCTCTCTTCTGCCTTACTGTAATGCTTACCTTTGCTCACCTCCTATCTCACCTCCACCCACCCAAGCCCTGTTACCCACCCATTGGTGCCTGTGCTGATTTCTTTCCATCACACAGTACAACTATATTATCCCTCATTTTTATATATTTTAAGTTTGGAGCCATAAAAGATTGATAATTCTGAATTGCTTTTACCTCTATTTTATATATGTCAGGTACTAAAGTACTAGTATAAACTCTCATTTGATGGTTTAACTCCCTGTACTTTATATGATCCAACATTAGATATTTGAAACAGGTGAACTTATGCTACTGAACTTTAACATCATGGTCCCAAGGCCAACATTTAAAAAACAAACAGGGTACAGAGAGTACAAGTATTTCCAAAATGATCTATTCTAAAATAAGCATTGAGGGAAACAAATTCTCACAAACAAAACAAAAAGACAATTCAAAATTTGAGGGTTAATTTTCCATTTAAGACATTTTAAATGTAGTACTTTTTTGTTACATGGCAAGTTAAAACCAATTTACCCCAAACTGGACTTCCTTGAAACTACCAGTGGATATGATACTAAATACATGTACAAGACTACAGAATACTTTTAACTCTGAATTTCAAATTTAAATACTATTCAATGTTCCTTGAACCTCCTCTAGGGAAACCCATCACTGCCTATCACTAACCATGAATGCCGTTTATTTTGAAGAAGTCCCTCAATTATGTGGTTCCCAGCGGTGACACCTTTTCAGGGGTTTTCCACAGAATCAACTGTTACCTACACCCACCAGACAGACCTCAATGCCAAGTCCTCTACTTCTGACTTCATTAAAAAATTTCCCCTGCAGTTTCAATTTTAGGTCCTGAGGACATTCAACTCCCTGACTTACGTGTTCCTGTATTTACCTCATTGTTGCACTTCACCCATCTGGGTGTACTGGATGACTTATCTCCATTTTTGTGAGTCCCTGGGTTATTTGAGGTCAGGGACAAGTACAGCTTAAGTCCCTCTGCCCCATATTTATATTTAAAGCAAGAAATTTAATGTAGTTTTAGACTTAATAATATTCTCCATAGATTCTCCACAGGAAATTTTAAAATTCATTATTTCAGCGTATCATAAAAGTGAGTTCAAATTTAGAAAATAAGCCCTGGTTTACGGAATACTCCTCGCGAGGTACAGCTAAGGCACCAAAATTTGCTGTATATGACCCACTTTGGCCCCTAGCGGGGGGCATAGCTTCAACTTCACTACGCCCCCTGCCCGCTGCTTCCTCGCACCACCTTTTCCTTGCATGAGTAATGCTAAAGGTCGCGAGTTTCCGTGGAGAGATGCTCACACTATGCCCGAGCGCTGAACGGGACCAATGCATCACCCACCTCATGACCGCTCTTGGGGGGCGCGGGAGGGGGCGCTAAGACTCCTGTGTTCAATAACCCGCTCCTACCAGGCCCTTGCGAGGGGCCTGAGGGGTTTGTGATGGGGGAGGAGGTTCCCAGAGCAAGTATGAGTGGAGACTACACTAAATTTCTCTGTCTGTCTTTGGGACTAGAATCGAGGGCTTCCACGGGGTCCTTCCCCTTCCCTAGGTATCACCGAGAGGTCCATCCACCAAATGTAAGGTCACCAAGGGCCATACAGTTGGGGAAGTAAAAGCTCAGAAACGCGATGAGAAGTGAGGACGACTGAACGACGACATTAGCCCTGGGGCACTGGGGACCGGGGAAGGGCAGTGCCGACGGCAAGAGGGCCCAGCCCCGGATCCCTTACCCACGGTGGACTTGCAGGCCTCGCAGAAGGTGTCGTCGGTGAAGCGCTCCATCAGGCTGGTCTTGCCCACGCCGCGGGAGCCTATAATGATGACCTGCAGCTTGAAGTCGGCCGGCCTCGGGGGCTGCTTCCTCCGGCGGGCCTGGCCACCCGACAGCGCCGGAGAACCCGCGCCCAGGCCGCCGCCGCCGCCGCCCCCTGCCCGTCTCTGCAGCGCGGCGCCCGGATCCATACACGCATACGGCTCGCGCTCGGCCCGCCGTCCGCCGCTACCCGCCCCCCGGACGCGCGCCCCGGGCTCCGGTGCCCCTTCGGCCTCCGCCGCGCGCCAGGGGTCGACCCCGGGCTCGACGTCTGCCCACTCGAACGGCCCCGGTGGCCCACGGACTTCGCGCTGCAGCTGTGCTGCTGGCCGCCTCCCCGCGCCCGCGTCCAAGCCGCTGCCGCCGCCGCCGTCGCCGCCGGGAGAGGAGGAAGGGAAGCAGCTACTCCGCAGCAGCGGCAGGAGCATCCCGGACGAGGAGGGGCAGGAAGCTCAGGCGCGGGACGGGAGATGGCTGGGGAGCCGCGCCGGATTTCAGGCCGATTGCACGCGCGCCCCCTGTCGACGGGAGGACCACCCTCCCTGCGCCCCTCTTCTGTTGCTGCGGGCTTCACTCTTCACCTACTTTGATTTCTTGTAGCCTGCTGCTGCTCTGCTTCCACTTTGTTCACCTTGCCAGCTCTCTCCTCCCTGTTTTGTTTCTGGCGGCTCTTTTATCTTTACATTCTCCCCCATCTTCTCTCCTTTTCCTTTTCACTACTCCTTTCAATGAGAAGTCCTAAAACACCACGCCCGTTTATTAGACATCTCTTCCCCTAAACCTGTTAGCCTCTCACGTTGTCTCTCCCAAATCATCGCCGCAACTCTCAATGTTACCAGGACGCTCGCAAGTCACTAAGCCAAGCCTCCACTGTTCCATCCGGCCAACTCGGGGCTCCTGTCCAGACCCGCGCTCTTGCAGATCCCAGTCACTGGAAGAAGCCCCGCGCACCCGCGATTGGGCGGTAGACTTCATCTTTTCCTATCATGTGTCTTCCATTTCCCACAAGAAACACAAGAAACCAGCTATTTTTACTCCCGATTGCTGCCCCTTTCAAGTTAGGAAGTTTTTATTTCGTTTAACTTTAAACATAAATAAATGGGATGCTCCTTTGGGAAAGCGAGTGAGTTAGAACTCAAACTGTAGTAAGAAACTCCAAAAATTTAAGACTTACGGACTCGGGTACGTTTTGCCATCTCTATTTGAAAGGATTTAAGGATACAGAAAATCGCTGCTCTGATTTCTTGCCAGGGATTTGTTTAGCAAATTCCTCAGCGTAAACTTGGGCACCTGCCTAAGAACACAGGGTTCTAAATATGATAGGAGCTGGCACATTTGGCGATAATGATCACATAACTAACCAAATTTCAGCTTTATTTAGAACTGGGTTCAGTAATGCGTAGTACACGTGGATGTTAGTCTACAAACCTCATTTGTTAAAATCTAGCATTGCCAACGAAGTAATTTGGAAGTTTACATTTATAAGAGAATTCTTAGCTTTCCAAAAACAATCACAGTAGAAATGTTTTAAGTCATTCTTGAGATACTTAAAATAAGATTGGATCTCATTATTTTAAACACAGCTCCATCATTTACCATCAGGGAACTATTCTGAGTTGTGGATTTCTCTGATTTTCTACAGGAATGAGAATAGTTGATGCTAGGAAAATTGGACAGATACATTCGAAAAAATGAAAGTAGACTGCCTTCTTCCATCACACACAGAAATAAATTCAAAATGGATTAAGGTCTTAAAAAGTAGACTTAAAATTTAAAAAAATTCCTAGAAGAAAACATAGGCAGTAAACTTCAGATATAGCTTGTAGCAATATTTTTTCTTATACATCTCCTTAGGTGAGGAAAACAAAAAAAAAATAAACAAGTGGGCTACATCAAACTAAAAAGTTTTGGCAGCAAAGAAAACCATCAACAAAATAAAAAGACAATCCACTGAATGGCAGAACATATGCGCTGATACATCTGATGAGGGGTTAATATCCAAAATTTATAAAGAACTTATGAAGTTCAACACCAGGAAGACAAACAATCCAATTAAAAAGTGGGCAAAGGACTTGAATAGACACCTCTCCAAAGAGAACATATAGATGGCCAATGGACCTATGAAAAGATGTTCAACATCACTAATTATCAGAGAAATGCAGATTAAAACTACAATCAGATATCACCTCACACCTGTCAGGATGACTATCATCAATAAATCAACAAACAGCAAGAGTTGGTAAGGATGTGAAGACATGGGAACCCTCATGCACTGTTTGTGGGAGTGCAGATTGGTGCAGCCACTGTGGAAAGCAGTATGGAGTTACCTCAAAAATTTAAAAATGGAACTGCCTTATGACTCAGCAATTCCACTCCTGGGATTTTATCCAAAGAAACTTGAAACACTACTTTGATAGAATATAAGCACCCCTATGTTCATTGCAGCATTATTTTCAATAGCCAAGATGTGGAAGCAGCCCAAGTGTCCATCAGTAGATGAGTGGGTAAAACAATTATGACATATTTACACAATGGAATACTACTCAGTTGTAAGAAAGAAGAAAACTTGACCCTTTTTGACAGCATGGATTGACTGGAGAACATTATGCTAAGTGAAATAAACCAGACAGAGATAGACAAATACCATATGATTTCACTCATATGTGGAATCTAATGAAGAAATTGAACTAACAAGCAAAATAGAGATAGATTCATACATAGAGAGCAGTCTGGCAGCTCTGGGTGGGGGTGGATGTAGGGGGTGGAGGGACAGAGCAAAAAACAAACAGAGAAAGAACTCATGGACACAGGCAACTGTGTGGTAATTGCAGAGGTGGGGGGTGGAGGTGGAAAGGGTATAAGGGGGATAAATTGTAATGGAAAAAATACAATAAAAAAACTATTTTAAAAAAGAGAGAATAGTGCCCCTCTTGCCCTTTAGCATTTTAAGGGAAGAAGTCAATGAATAATTGGTGTGAAGTCTGTTGTAAACCATATCTTACTGTATAAATGTGAGGAATTAAGGAAACTGATTTACGTATGATGTTTTAGCAAACCATGATTTCACAAAGCAAGACACATCTGCAAAGGTAATCTCAAAATTTTTAATTAGATATATTCTGATTTACAGCACTGCTTGTCCTAATAGGCAGGGGTGTGGTATGTCTTATGAGATTGAAGACTTCTTGCTCAGCATAAAATATCTCCCCCATAAAGCAGCTGTCTAATTTCTTCCATTAGGATAACCAATGGGTTAAATGGCAGAGGTTCAGGTAGTACCTCCAGAGGGCACAGTTAAAATCCAATGTGCTACTTTACACCAACTATCTGTCACTACTTAGTGTTCCAGCATATAGAACTATGCCATATACATAGTACAATTCAGCAAATATTTGTAGAAGAATTTAGGGCTCTGCCCTAAATCCAGGTTGTGAAATAAAGGTGATGCTCTGCCATCCTACTATTTTCCCTTTGAATTCCTTCTTGCCATTTTGCAAAGTCCCCTTTCTTCACAATCACCTTAATACCACCATCACCACCCAAGACAGAGAAGTTGCAACTTTTACAAAAGGCTGGAAATGGAAGAAGATATAGAGTAAAAAACAAAGAGTCAAGGAAAGAATCTGGGGATCGCCAATACTAACAAGATAGGCAAAGGAAGAGGGGCTTCCCAGGGAGCGAGAGAAGAATCTGAAGGTATGGCGCCGTGGGAAAAAGGGGAGGAGGGAGTGATCAGAAGAGTCACACATCACACAATGGTCAAGTAAAATAAGTATGGGTATTCCTCACTCTGCATGGCATTGAGGGGCCATAGAAATGATCAAGCTCAAAGGGTCAAAATGGTCCTCATAATCTATGGGAAAAATGATTGTCCTATGACCTATAAAATTTTTGTCAAAACATGGAAACACTCTGTTGAGTTATAAGAAATGAAAAATATAGTAAAATGAAAAATCTAGTATTTAAGACATTAACTGAAAGCATCTGAAAAATATAGTATATAAGACATTAACTGAAAGCATCATGAGAATTAGAGTGCATTATGTTTCCTGTGTAGAAAACATCAAGACTAGTTTGAGCCAGACTTGTCTTCTTGTCATGTAATTTTCTACATGGAGTGGACATCTTTCCTATGCGGTAGTAAACTGTTATACTTCTGAGTATGGATCAGCTTCCAACATTTTGTTCTTTGTGTTTTCAATGTGTTATTAAGTATCTCCAAAAGTTCATTCAATGCTAAGTTGCTTGCTGGTATCACTTCCTCAGGGCCATCCTCGTCCTTTTCATCATGACCGCTTTGCTCCTATGTGTTGATAAGCTGGTCTTCACCAAGTCCCTCTGTCTGAACATCTAAAATCTGTTGAAAGGCAGCAGAGTCACCAATCCCTTAGTCAGCAATTTCTTCTATAACTCTATGTACATTAGAATTTTATTTCCGGCATTGTCACTTTTTATTTCTTTGCTTTACTTTACCTCTCTTGGCCAGTTTCCTTTTTTGACTATCCATATTTGTAAAATGTCTTCTGGGGCCTTGGGCAGCATAGCTCACTTGGTTGGGCATTGTCCCGCAAACTGAAAGGTCTCGAGTTCAATTTCTGGTTAGGGCAAATGCCTAGGTTGTGGGTTTGGTCCCCAGTCAGAGTGTGTATAGGAGGCAACTGATTGATGTTTCTCTCTCTCTCTCTTTTCCTCTCTACCCCTCACCCTAAAATAGGTATGTCCTTGGGTGAAGATAAAAATAAAAAAAATAGATCCTAACAAAAATCACAATCTGAAAAGATAGGCAACTAATTAAAAATAATAATAAGATAAAATGTGGATTTAGTACTGGGAGGTGAGGAGGTGACACAGTGGCACTTTTCACTGCCTGTGTGGGAACTGAATAACACACATAGTGAGCAGCCACCAACAGACTTGGAAAGAAGTGATGTTATAATGAAGAATCTGATTTCATGTTTCGATATGTGAGCGCTGATATCTTTTAAGCCTCACCCCTCCCTCTTACCCTCATGTCCCGCATGTGGACAAGCTGACATGAAAGCCCAGATGCTGCCTCCTTTGGGAGAGTCAAGCCCTTCTTGCCTAGTGCAGGAGCTCTCATCCTAGCCCACCCCCCAACACAATAAACCCGAGAGCCAGTCTCTTTCCCTCTGCTCTCAAGCCACTTTAGAACTGGCTTGGGAGGGTCATTCTGTTCTTCCCAGAAAGCTTCAATTGTGTAAATAACAAACACACTCTCTTGGCTTGTGCATGATGTCATTAGTCTTAACATACACACCCAACTTTGGTGGAAGTTGTGTGTTTGTGACAGACACAGTGATAACTGACTAAGAAGCACAGCTGGTATTTATGTAGTTCAGTCTGTGGACTGAAGTTTATACTTTACACAATCACTCATAGTTAATATACCATGGTAAGGGAAATTTGAATGGCTGGGGAAATAGTGTCATTTAACCAAAATGTGGTCATTGAAATTTCTGCTTATTGGAACCATGCAAAGAGAGGACTGTCTGTATTGAAAAGTATTCATTACAATGAGGTGGAAATCAGATTGCATTATTATTCTCTGCTAACAGAACTCTGAGTCTTGTCCACATACTCACACTGCCCTGTGAAGTCATGTGCTTCAGGTAAAGCTTGCCCAGGCATTGAGATCGGGATGGAGGGGGGACATTTTCATTTGTCTATGTCAATCACTCAGATTCTAGTCTCCTTGTTAGTAGGTGGCTTTGGAAATGGTATATAACTTAACTCTGGTCAATGAGACATGCAGGGAAATATTTGGGAGGATAGAGCTGGTAAAATATTCTTGGCTCTTCAAAAAGGATCCAAGGAAGAGATAGTTGCTTTTCTACCTCTGACCCTTTGTATGAAGGGTGTAATGCTTATAGGAGTTGCTGCCATTTTGAGGAGAGCTAGATGACAGAATGGAAGGATGAAAAGACCTATGTCTTAAAAAAAAAAGATTTTACATATTTTTATTTTGAGAGAGGGGGAAGAGCAGGAGAAAGAGAGAGAGAGAAACACTGATGTGAGAGAGAATAGAAACATTGATCAGTTGCATCTCACAGCATCCAGCTGGGGACTGAACTCGCAACCCAGGCTTGTGCCCTGACCAGGAATCAAACTGGTGGCATTTTGCTTTGCACAACGGCGCCCAAACAACTCAGCCACATCAGCCAGGGAAAGACCTGTGCCTCTGATGTGGCTGTGAAGTCACTGAATTAACCAACAATGGAGACCAACCCCCCCGCCCACACACACCCACTTCCCCCTCTCTCCACACCCGGGAATACCTTCCTGTGAAAAGAACGAATTCTCCTGTTTAAGCATTGGAATTAGGCTTCTTTGTATTTGAAATTGAAAGACTCGTAACAAATATAGGAATGCATACTTACAAATATCTTACAGAGATCATCTTGAATCAACCCTAATCTTTTTTTAAGAAATATAATTCATAAACTTTGATACTTTAATCAAAAGTATCAAAGTTTAATCATCAGTAACAAATTACTTGTGATGTGCCTGATGACTGATAACAACACACAAGTGCTGCAGTTCAGAACTGTGCTATGTACCAGCTATGAGGGGAAGACAACAGATAGGAGTAGTCCGAGAAGAATACAAAGTTCAATACATTTCCCAATGTTGGAAATCAAAATAACGTTCTATGGATATGGAGACATATAAAAAGCATTGTCTATAAACTCAGAGTGGATTGAGGTTTTATGGGGCTTAAAGCTTTTTCAACTTTGAGTTCTTCTTTTTAAAGAAATTTCAAAATTACAGCACCAAAATTATTAAGAACTGTGAAAGATCTGAGATGTTATATAACTTGCAAGCTAACGAGTTAGCTTGGCCCAGTTTCATGGATGCTGGCAGAAGACAGACGCTCCTGGGTCAGAGGCAAGCGGGTCCCAATCTTGTTCCTCAGCTTTTACTGAGATATAACTGACATATAACATTGTGTTAGTCCAACGTGTACAACATGATTTTATATATGCATATACTGCAAAATGATTACCACAATAAACTTAGTTAACATTAGTCGTCTCACATAGTTCTAATTGTTTTCTTGTAATGAAAACGTTCAAGATCTATTCTCTTAACAACTTTCAAATATACAATACACTGTTAACTATAGTCACCACGCTGTACATTACATCCCCAAGACTTATTTATCTTAAAAATGGAAATTTTTGTATGTTTTTATAACTGATATCATACAGTATTTTTCTTTCTCTGTCTATTTAATTTAGCATAATGCTTTCTTTTTTTAATTAATTAATATATTTTATTGATTATGCTATTATAGTTGTCCCATTTCCCCCCCTTCATTCCCCTTCACCATGCACACCCTCTCCCACCCACATTCCCTCCCTTTAGTTTATGACCATGTGTCATAAGTTCTTTAGCTTCTACATTTCCCATACTATTCTTGCCCTCCCCCTGTCTATTTTCTATCTACCATCTATGCTACTTATTCTCTG
>CM052547.1:43664877-43690884 GCA_028533065.1 Trachops cirrhosus | reverse complement strand
ATACCATATGATCTTGCCTTTAACAGGAACCTAAACAACAAAACAAAGAATCAAGTAAAGTATAACAAAAGACATTGAAATAGAGGACAGGTTGTCAGTGCCCAGAGGGGAGAAGGGAGGGAACTTCAGGGGAGAAGGGAAGGGTTTACAGGAACAAATATAGAGGATACATGGACAAAACTAGGGGGTTTGGAAATGGGAGGGATGGGTGGGTGGGCTGGAATGGGAATAAAGGATAGAAACTGTACTGAATAAACTAAAATAAAAAAACTAAAAAAAAAGTTTTTTGCTGTAACATCCAGTGACATAATTGAAAATGTGCAAAACAAGGAATATAGTATGTCCTAGAATTGTTGTGGTTCTGGTGTTGTAGTCTATTCAATTTTCTAGACATATTTATGGCCTGTCAAATATTTCTGTCTAAATTTGATTTTGGCATTGTTTTCTGGAATATGCATAAATTCTTATCAGCTATGTCATCTGTTGGGTAAAATCCCACAAAGCATCCAAATACAGAGTATTTGCATCTTGGAAATTCAGAAACCAATAATTATCTGCTCTATGTGATTATATATGGGCTTTTATCTAAAACAAATGTATAATATTTTGCATTTCTTACCTTATTCAAAACAATTTAATTCACCACATCCATTGCACTTACCTGGGGTTTTGTGCTTCATTCCCTAAATAATGTGTAATATTTCACATTGATTCTTGTGTTCTGTGTAAATGTTCTTTTGTCATGTTATTAAATTTTCCTAGAGTTCCTGGCAAATGGAGAAAATTTCCGCCATCAGATTCATAAAGGTTCCTAGGTCAATCTTTGAACATTAGACATTTCCCTGCAGGAAAACTGTGTCTTGTATATTATTCATTCAGTGTGCCCATAATTTTTTTGTTTTCATATAGTTTCTATCGTGTTGCATAGACAGTTACATTTTTTTCGAAATCGATTTTTACTTTTAACTACTTAATATTGTTGAAGATGTGCATTACACTTATTTTTTATTTAGGAAGCATATGTGACAATTTCTGACAACCTTTGCATCCATTTTCATTCTTCAGTTGATTTTTTTCATCCCTAAAGAGTTTCCAATATAGACAATATACTGAGTGTTTAAGGTTTGATAATGTAATGAGTATTTAGTGATGTCTTATCTCCATTTGGGAAGGATTTGTGTATAATAAGTATCTGAACATTCTATCTGCACTATTTATAGAAAGATAAAGTCTCTTTCTTGAAATAAATGGTTTCTAGCAAGAATTTGCAATGAGTATCTGGTATGTAATTTTGAAATCATATGGCCCTGTACTTGGATGGGCAGAAAATATATTTATTTTAATGCATTCTTTTTTTTAATTTATTTTATCATTGTTCAATTACAGTTGTCTGTACTTTCTCCCCACCCCTCCTCCTCATCCACTCCAAACCCACCTCCCTGTCTTGCTTCCACCCTCCTGCTTGGTTTTGTCCATGTGTCCTTTATAGTAGTTCCTGAAAACACTTCTCCCCACTGTCCCCTCCACACTGCCCTCTGGCTATTGTTAGATTGTTCTTAATTTCAGTGTCTCTGATTATATTTTGTTTGCTTTTTCTTTTGTTGATTATGTTCCAGTTAAAGGTGAGATCATATGGTATTTGTCCCTCACTGCCTGGCTTATTTCACTTAGCATAATGCTCTCCAGTTCCATCCATGCTGTTGCAAAGGGTTTAAGCTCCTTCTTTCTCTCTGCTACATAGAATTCCATCGTGTAA
Source organism: Trachops cirrhosus (assembly GCA_028533065.1). Lineage (NCBI taxonomy): Eukaryota > Metazoa > Chordata > Mammalia > Chiroptera > Phyllostomidae > Trachops > Trachops cirrhosus. The sequence continues at coordinate 43,689,128 of CM052547.1, read as the reverse complement.
ATGTGCCATAGTTTTTTGATCCACTCATTTGCTGATGGGCACTTAGGTTGCTTTCAGCTCTTGGCTATTGTAAATTGTGCTGCTATGAACATTGGGGTGCATAGGTTCTTTTGGATTGGTGTTTCAGAGCTCTTAGGGTATAATCCCAGCAGCAGAATTACTGGATCAAAAGGCAGTTCCATTGTTAGTTTTCTGAGGAAATTCCATACTGTTTTCCATAGTGGCTGTTCCAGTCTGTATTCCCACGAACAATGCACTAGGGTTCTCTTTTCTCCACATCTTCTTCAACACTTGTTTGTTGATTTGTTTATGTTGGCCATTCTGACTGGTGTGAGGTGGTATCTCATTGTGGTTTTAATTTATAAAGCATTCTTTTTCTACAGAAATTCCTTTTGCAGTTCTTGAACTGTATCAGTAATGGTTGATTTAGAATTAAAGCATTTGATCATATTCTGCTTGTTGGTGATATAGCTGTGTTATAGTTTCTCTGGAGTTGTTTCATTTTATTCCCACATTTTTTTACTTACTTTCTTCAAAGATTTAATTAATAGTTAAAATAATTTTAGTGATTGGTGTTTTTGTTTCTGATCCTGATGATTAATGATATTTTCCCTGCTATCTCAGAATAAAATAGTATAGTAGTTTGGTATTTTATCTTAGAAATTTTAACTTTTAAAAACATGGTTTTAATAAGCCTCTTAATTTTAAGAGCAATTCATTTTTAACTGACAAAATTTCATAACAGCAAATTAAACAATTACAATATTAAAACCGATCATTTGTGGATTATTAGTGGAAAATAAAAGGTTTTATTTCCCCTCTTAGGTATTTGTATCTTAATGAAAGTACTATAAATTTAAATTGGGAACCCAGTTATATTACTCTGGTATAGCAAACAGTCAGCACATAATTTAAATTGTAGTTAGTGCAAAATGGAGTCAGTCACTAATCCCAGTGGGGGATTTATAACAATTTTGAAGATGCTCACAGATTAGTACAGGAGACTGAAAAACAGCTCCTTGTTTAAAGCACATATTAGTTTATATGGGTTAGATCAACAGGTCTTTGATTACTGACCACTTCCCTCTTCATAAGTCAATGAGGAATCATGTATAGTCTATGCTCTTGGAATAAGCCTCTCTATGCATTGAAAATTATCAACATATTCTGACTTTGTTTAAGCAAGACACATTACTGCCATCTCCTAGAAAATTGTAATAATAATGACATAAATTGCCTATCTTTGAAGTGTACAAAAGTGTAATACAACACAAAAATCCACAACAGTAAAGATATCTGTCCTGTGAACAGCTCCCTCCTTGGATTTGGTGTCCTTGTGTAGTACACAGCTTGAACAACTGTACATTCCACTCTTAATGACCTTCTGGATTGAGTCATGTGGGTTCTCCTGGATACCTTCCTTGTCAAAGGATGAAACTGAGGAGGAGCTTGAGTTTTCTCTCTGGCTATTAACAGCAGAGGGATGGTGAAGGAGAAGCTTGGGGGGCCATTTCCTTCTAAATCTGTAGATAGAACATGAACAATTCACAGAGAGAAAGTAGGCAAGAGACCTCCCTTTACTTGAGTTATCATGTGTATTCCTGTATGTCCTAAAACTGTCCCCTCACCAAAGCTTGGTTTCAAAGAAGAGGTGGTGAGGAGGATGGAAGAGAAGAACCCAAATGCCTGCTTTGTCCTCCTCTGGAAAGCCAGGGCACTCCCTTCCTCTACCTCATGCATACCTTGTCTTCCCTAACTGCTGAGCCCTAAAGGCTGACAAGGTCCCTTCTCTACCCTGAGAGAAGATACTGAAGTGAGAGATAAAGGAATCTAGTGACCCTCCTCCAGCCCCTGGCCAGAAAGGCCCATGGTATGGTCTAAAAGTTCTCTTAGTTTTTTGGTGAGCAAATTAGAGTAGCCAGTTATAGAAATTGTTTTAAAGCTTATGAAGATTTAAGTGTAAATCCAGATGGTCTTGGAAAGAACTAAAATGAAATCAGTTTGCTTTTCCCTTTCCAAATCACGGGGCATAATTCATCCTTCGAAGTCATTAAGCAGGAGGAACATTTCCTGATGCTCTGTGGTTTTCTTCTGAAGCCGCACCCCACCTCTGTTTGCCTTGCCCTCACAGCTCTCTACAGGAGAGGCAGTTTGGGCCTTTGATGGAGGGAGATTCCAAGCCATTTTTCTTTCTCCTTCTGAGCACATTCATCAGTAACTTTAGCGTCGCTTTTTCCAAGCTTCTCAGGAACTCCATGGTTTGCACTTGCTTTTGCTATAGGGAATGCAACTTTAAATGTGGTTGTATTGTTTAAGTCTTTTTTAAAAGTCTTTTTGTGCTCTACATAAACAACAATTTATTTTTCACTAGAAATCCTTATTTTGAATTGTTTCTAGGGGAATTTACTGAGTTTACCAAAGGGATCACAGGGTCTTAAAGATGATATGACAGCTTCAGGGGTTTCGTGCTTTTCTTTTGCAAAGTTGATAACAGACAGCACACCATCCGTTTGCACTCTTTAGTGTTGGCCTCTAAAGCAAAATTACCACAGTTGGAGACTCTCTTGTTCTAATGCGTACAAATTCACATTTTCATATTCTCAATGAAGTCATGCTCCAAATTTGTTTTGAGACATTATTCTGAGTTGTTTTAGCATATTATTTTCAATACTAGTTTTATAATTAATGAGCCACTTTTCAACCACTGCTCCACATTTGAGAACTGTAGATGTAAGACCCATAATTGAAATAACAGACAGTACCAATATAATGAACAGAAATGACTAAAATAACATCAGACTCTGTTAACCAAGGCAAACTATAAACTGATAGCTGACATGATCTAGACCAATTGTCCTTATAGCCAAGTAATTTTTTAGAATATGTGGAATTTCTTTGAAAATTATAATTAATTTTACATTTAAAACTTAAATGTATGTAAGCAATTTTTTTTTCTTCTATTTTGTTCTCCAAAACTGTTAAGCTGCCCAGAAGTAATTGGCAGACCACCAGGGGCTGTCAGCCATCAAAGGATCATCGAGTGCTGAGTGGAGATGCTGCTCTGTATCAAAGTACAAATCTGTCCCTCACAAAGAAGCCCTCATTCCTGGTCTGCTGGGAAGCCTGGAGCTCCCTTAATCATCTCATTCAGTGTTTTTGCCAGGGACCCAAAGCTTCTGATATTGGTCATCGCATGGGCCTTTTTGGCAGGGACCCAAAAGCTCTGACACGTCTTCCCAAGCATCAGTTGCCCAGCGAAGACATATTCTCTCATAAGAAGCCAGGTCTCAGCAGGATTGGGAGAATGGACTAAGAACCAGGAGGACCCTGCTTCCTCAGAGACTTAGAACTCTCTGAGCACCAGTTTTCTCACATCTCCATATAAAATGGAGATAATAATATCTCCCTTTTAGGACTTTTGGGAAGAAAAGAATTAATTAAAATGTCAAACACAAAACACCTAACATAGACATGGGCACATGGCAGGATTTGAGAATTAGTAGTCATAATCATCTTCTGTACTTGAAAATATATGCCTATAGCATTTGGATATCAGAAGCTAAGATACTTAAGCACCACAATAATAAAGTTAAACTTGGTAATTACAATCTGAGAAGGCAAAGGAATTATGTATTTATTTATTTATAATATATATTTTATTGATTATGCTATTACAGTTGTCCCATTTCCCCCCCTTTATTCCCCTCTGCCCTGCACACCCCCTCCCACCCAAATTCCCCCACTTTAGTTCGTGTCCATGGGTCATACATATAGGTTCTTTGGCTTCTACAATTCCTACACTATTCTTACCCTCCCCCTGTCTATCTTCTACTTACCGTTTATGCTACTTATTCCCTGTATCTTTTCCTTTTCTCTCCCCACCCCTCCCCCACTGATAACCCTCCATGTGATCTCCATTTCTGAGATTCTGTTTCTGTTCTAGTTGTTTGCTTAGTCTGTTTTTGTTTTAGGTTCAGTTGTTAATAACTGTGAGTTTGTTGTCAGTTTACTGTTCATATTTTGGATCTTCTTTTTCTTAGACAAGGACCTTTAACATTTCATAAAGGGCTTGGTGATGATGAACTCCTTTACTTTGACCTTTATCTGCCCTTCCATTCTAAATGATAGCTTTGCTGGATAGAGCGATCTTGGGTGTAGGTCCTTGCCTTTCATGACTTGGAATACTTCTTTCCAGCCCCTTCTTGCCTCCAAGATTTGTTTTGAAAAATCAGCTCATGGTCTTATGGGCACTCCCTTGCAGGTAACTGTCTCATTTTCTCTTGCTGCTTCTAAGACTCTTTCCTTATCTTTAATCTTGGGTAATGTACTTATGATGTGCCTTTGTATATGCTTCCTTGGGCCCAACTTCTTTGGGACTTTCTGGGCTCCTGGACTTCCTGGAAGTCTATTTCCTTTGTCAGATTGGGGAAGTTCTCCTTCATTATTTGTTTGAATAAGTTTTCAATGTCTTGGTCTTCCTCTTCTCCTTCTGGCACCCCTATGATTTGGATGTTGGAATATTTAAAGTTGTCCCAGAGGTTCCTAAGCCTCTCCTCATTGTTTTGAATTCTTGTTTCTTCATTTCGTTGTGGTGGAATGTTTATTTTGTCCTTCTGTTCCAAACTGTTGATTTGCGTCCAAGTTTCCTTCCTGTCACTGTTGGTTCCCTGTACATTTTCTTTTATTTCACTTAGCATAGCCTTCATTTTTTCCTCTAATTTGCAACCATATTCAACCAGTTCTGTGAGCATCCTGATTACTAGTGTTTTGAACTGTGCATCTGATAGGTTGGCTATCTCTTCATCACTTAGTTGTATTTTTTCTGGAGCTTTGACTTGCTCTTTCATCTGGGCCATTTTTTTTGTCTTGGAACACCTGTTACATAGTAAGGGGTGGAGCCTTAGGTATTTGCCAGAGCGGGGCAACCCACTTGCTGCGTTGTGGCACTGTATGTGGGGGAGAAGTCCAGAAAAAACAATGCCACTTGCTCAGCTCTCCTCCCACTTTCAGTCACTTCCCCTGCTTCCTAAACATGAATTGCACCCTTTCACATGCTTCCCTGGTACTGATGCCTGGTTGGGTGGGCTTGTGTACATTCTAGAACCCTGTGGGCCCCTCCAACATACTTTCCTGTGAGGCTGGGAGTTTCTCACACCCCACAACCCCCGCAGGTTTTTTTCTGGCAGAAATTTTGAGGCTTTAGTTTCCTGCACTGGAACTCTGGGTTGCACAGTCTGTCTTGCTCTCCAGTTGTCCCTCCTGGTTTGTCTGCACGTGAATGTGGGATATCCCAGTCCACCAGCAGCTGCCTTACCTGCCTGGTCCTCCAGCTGCCACCATGCCAGGCATCCTCTCCACCCCAGCTGCCCATCTCTGCCCCTCCTACCAGTCTGGATGAATAGTTCTTCTTTAACTCCTTGGTTGTTGGACTTCCATACAGTTCAATTTTCTGGCAGTTCTGGTTATCTTTTGTTTTTAAATTGGCTATTGTCCTTCTTTTGGTTGTTTGAGGAAGCAAAGCATATCTACCTATGCCCCCATCCTGGCTGGAACTCTCTAAAATATGGATTTTCCTATTTCTGCAAAGAACATCATTGACATTTTGATAGGATTACATTAAATATGTAAATTAATTTGGGTAATATTTACATCTTAACAATATTAAGTCTTCAAATCCATGAACACAGGATATCTTTTCATTTATTTATGTTTTTAATATTTTTCAGTAATGTTTTATAGTTTTCAGTGTACAGGTCTGTACACTGAAGGTCTTTCACCTTCTTGGCTAAATTAATTCCTAAGTATTTTATTGTTACTTGATGGTATTGTAAGTGAAGTTGTTTTTCTTTAATTTGCTTTTAAGATTATTCATTGTTAGTGCATAGAGATACACTGATTATTAAGTGTTGATTTCATAACCTCAACTTTGCTGATTTGTTTATTAGTTCTAACAGGGTATAGTATGTGTAATGGAATATAACCTTTTGAATGCTTTCAAAACCATCCTCTACCTATCTATTAAGAAGCTGTCCATGAATGTTCTTAGCATCTTACAAATACCGTATGTGGATGTATAGAAAATTGACCTCTTTATGCTGGTTCCTTACACATAAAAAAAGCAGTTCACAATGATTGCCCAGGGTGCTTTGAATTTTCCAGTTACACAGAATGAAGTGTAAATGGTTGATATTCCAGGTTTAAAATGTTGGCAAAAGAGAGAAATATTAAGGAATCTTTTTAGATGTTCTCAATTTGCTTAGTGTTAAAGTGTGATCTCTGAATATATTTAAATTATACTTATCCTAACATGTCAGAAATCTAAAAGAAAATGGTAAATATTTAGCAGAATATTGCTTTGCTCTGTGGGATCTTCCACGATACTATAAATGAGGTGTAAATAGTATTCTAATTCAAGGATGACAATGAGAAGATTTTCCTGCTTGAGATAAGCAATTGTACCTACTCTTAAAGTATAATTGGATTGCCTGATTGAAAATATCATAATAGGAGAACACAGAGCTCAGAGAATTTTTGAAGTGGCAAATTAGAGCTACAAATAGAGGACATGTGTATTGGGCTATACATGTAACTAGAAGGAAAAGGATTTGATTTAAAAAAACAAAATAATTTGCAGCTGCTGACACAGTTTAAGGGGATATCCTGGGGACAACTCTCCCCTCTGCTTGGTTAGGCCCTCCAGGATAATGCCTGCATTACTCCGAACCCAGGACAGTTTCAGCTGGGCCTCAGTAGCGGGCCCTTTGGCTTTCTTCCAGACTAGGCTTTCCTTGAAATGGTAAGGCCAGGAAGTAGAACAGACCAGGTCATACATATGTATTTTCAACCCTGTAGCTCACCAGCCTACAAAGAACAGATCAGCAGAAACCAGTGGCTCTCTCAAGCACAGTTTAAGTTTAAAGCCTTTCCCTTTCTCCTTCTCCTAAGGGACAAATTACCACTGAACTCCTCTCCAGATGTTCCCCTAGTGGAGCAACCAGACTCCACCCCCAACCCCATGGCCTTGCCTGTAATTACTGTTTACTTCGATTTCTGTGGCTCACCTCATTATAGTTCATTAACATCATGAAAGGGTCTTATATGCAACCAAGCAACCTGGGGTGGAGCAGGTTCAGTTTAGACTCTGACTCACTTGTTTTATTGGGTCCAGCTCCAGTTGTGTCTGCTCTTGGCTTACCTCACTTCTGTGGTCATAAGAATGAAAACCACTCCACAATCAGCATGGGCACTCTCCCTGCCTCCGCTCTCCCTCTGCAACTTCCTCCCCAACCCCAACTCTGGCCAACCTATGTAGTTTTCCCTGAGTATAATGAAATAGCTACCCTCCTTGTGAATCCTGAGGACTTTTCCTTTCTTTAGGCAGTAGATCTCCCTTTTCCTCAAAACTGACAATTAACATCTACTCCACATATTTCTGTGCCTTTCTAAATGGTTTTATCTCTCTTAAAAGCAACTGATTTTTAGATTTTCCCTGGTCTTTTCATCTTGTTTCACTTTCTTTCCATAATTTTTCACTTTCCTCTTATATTATTCTACATCATAAGAAAAACATTGTTGTTGGAGACCTTTTGTTAGAGGGAGACCTATTTTTAAAGTCACTATTGCAACACCAAAAAGTTCTGTAGGAGAGCCTTCTCCTTCCTCAGAGTGGTGCAGATCAAAAGGTGTGTAATTGATAATAGCACTCAGACTAGAATGCACTTTGCCTGCCTCCACCTCTGCATGTGACCAGATCCTCTGCAGCACTATACCAAGTTCTGAGCCAGGAAGGGCTCCCAAAGTTTGGTCATTTGGGTGACCAAAATATAAGAAATTTTGAGGAAGGAAGAAACTTTTCTCTAAAGATTATTTCAGCTGGTCCAGTAATCAAATAGACAGGAGGAAGGTTATCAGGGAAAATGATCAAATTTAATGAGATATAAGGGGGAGGGCTCCCTAAACCCAGAATTATCTTTCAGAGGGTAGGCCCCTTGTAGTACAGGCTTCCCTCTCCCTTCCTCGATAAGTGAGTGTTCTGGGAACCCATCTGCATCATTGTACTAGCTGGTGTTGTTATGAGAGTCTGTGAATGGCTTCAGTGAATTTTTTGGAAGACTCTTTTGATGTGTTTGCCCATTTCATGATGGGTGATTTATAAGCACACCTGCCCACACTGCTCTGAGTGTTCAGCAGTTTTTGACCGAAAAACAGCATGGCTCACCCTCCCTATTAACCTGATTTCACCCTTAGTGACCATTTTTTGTTTCCCCAGATGAAAAAAGTCCTCAAAGGGAATAATTTTGCCAATGTGAAAGAGGTGAAACAAAAAATGGCAGAAATTTTTAGCAGTTGAGAAGAATGTCTTGATAGGTCTATTTGAATCAAATGTAGAGTACTTTAGAGGTGACTGAAGTTGAAGCATGTAAGAATATAAGTACACAATTTTTTATAAATAAATTCTGTTTTTTTTTTTGGTCCCTCCTCTTAACATCTGCATGGGAACCCTGCAAAGATGAGAGAGTCATAGACCTCACATATGTGAGAGGTTTAGAGACAGACAGGCAAATTGAGGTCTCCATGACATTCTGAGTTAGGGATGAGGTAAGGAACCAGGGACTTCAGAAGGTTCAGTAATCAGTAATTTGCCCTGCCATATAGGTACATAAAAAGTCATTTTCTGGTGATAATTCTTATCATGGGCCAGATCTCTACTTTAAATTCTTCTTGATAGTTAAGGGAGTAGGTGGAGCAGAAGTTTCTCTTCAGTCCACAGGGTCTTGGTTGCTTTTTGCTCAAAATAACCCATATACCAGTGAGGCACATCTTGGTGTTGCTCATTCTGAATCACTACAAAACCATAGTAGACCATCCATCCATTAGCATGAGCCACCAAGATTTGCTCAGAGAAAACACAAGGGTCAAACACACTTCTCAGGGCCCTTTTGTTTCTGTCAGCCAGATTGGAGCAGCACTAGTTATGGGGAGATGGGCTCATTGACAGCAGGTTGCATCTTGCCTGGGAGGGGTTGGCTGAGTTAAAGAAGAGTAGGATCATTCTGCAGAATGAAGAAACTGAAAATTTTAATTTCTTCCTGCTAGGTGGAATTTGAGGATTCTGGTATGTGGAAAAAAGGAGAAATGGGGAAGAGTCAGGAAAGACAGGAAAGTCAATATTGAGGGAAAAGGTACAGGGTAGATATGGGAAGGAAAGTGATCAGTGCACATTAAGCACAGTCATGCTCCTCAAATAATGGTGACATTTATCAATATCTATAAGCCATAAGGCATGAGTAAAAATCAAGATCAGTTTTAAAATATTTGCCTTTCTACATTCACATAGGTCACCATTACTTAAAATTCTTATTTTCCAACTCTTTTTAATAATAATAATAGCTTATGTTTATATATTGTTTTATATTTTATAAAAAGTTTTCACATTTATTATGTGATTGAAAGTTGATTAAAACAGTCAATCATTTATTTTACTTGCAAAATAATTTTTTGTTGTGGAGAGGTATCAGATATTTCCCTGAGTTCAAAACATTTGCACAATCATTTGTCCTTGTTGTATTAATCATAACAAGATCCATGAGGTCATTGTAAGCATATTCAACTTTCAGTAAGCAAAGGTACCCCTCTGTATAAAAAGCTTGCAACAAGTGTAACTTACCTAAAACACATATCCATAGTTACTGGTCCCACATCAGTATGCCTTGAAACTATTTCAATATATCTTTTGGTAAAACAAAAATGCTCTTTGCTCTTTTAAAATTTAAAAATATATATATTTATTTATTTTTAGAGAGAGGGGAAGGGAGGAAGAGAGGGTGAGAAACACTGATGTGAGAGAGAAACATCAATCAGTTGCCTCTAGAAGATACCACATCCTAACTGGGGACCAAACCTGTAACCCAGGTATGTGCCCCAACTGAGAATCAAGCTGGCTACCCTTTGCTCTGTGGGATGACTGAGCCATACTGGTCAGGGTGCTATTTGCTCTTTTAAGTAAACAACTGAACAAAAACTCAACTTTATCATGACAAGATATAAAATCTGTATTGATGTAATTTATATTTTATGGTAACTTGCATGTGAATCCTTTCTAACCTTCTTATCTGTCTTTCAGAATAAGAGAAAATGAATAACATAGGGTTCTGCTTTCTTAGAATCACTGTGTCAACAGCTTTCCATCTGCTTCAAATTTCTGATTAAAACAACAAAAAAGCAAACAAAAACTTGTGGTTTCTTGGCTCAGAAACCAGAAAAGCCGGTGTTTGTACTGCCTGTCACTGCCAGAACCAATGAGCATAGACAAGAATTGAATCTTTATGGGTTCTTTATTCAGATGGCCACAATCTGGGAAGATGGTGGTTATGTATCCTCAAAAACCATCTTAACATCTTATTTCAAACTGACATTTTTATAAGGAGAAGAAAAGCTGGTAGGGAGTTTGGGGAAAAGGTAATTGGATAAGAGTTGTGGTCTGGAGGCAATTTTCCTAGTACTTATTTATCTGTTGATTAACAATTACTTATCTGCTTCCAGGGCTTCCCTCCCTAGAACATAATGGCTCAGATACCATCTCCATCCCTTACAGACAACCTGGGGCACAAAGGTTGATTGAATTGCTTGTGGACCTCGTGGAGTGACATCATCATGCATTCCAGTTCTTGGAACAACAGTTTTTCACTTGCATTAATCACTAAAGTATATAACTAAGGCTGAAGTCTTTAACCCTTGAGTTCCCCTATCAGAGGGAGTGGTGATTTGTGTGGGTTTACACTACCTTTGACCATGGCAGTTTCTTGGAGATAGATTACCCTGCCCTGTGCAAAGAAAGAAAATTGATCTCAATTAAGAAACTACAAGTTATATAGCAGGGTGCTCCTACAGCAAAAGATGAAGGACAGTGGATATTAATTTCATTTAGGAGTTAACACAATTAGCAGTACCTCTAAGACAATTTATTTGCCTGTAAAAGCCACTAAAACAGTTTGTTATATTTGTAATAATAAGCTTTTACTATGGTTTCAAATGCATTATTTTTTATTATACTACATTTGAAGTACAATACTTAAATTCTACTTAGATTTATGCATCTCCATTTTCATTTCATTAAAAGAACTGAAATTTTATAATTAATCAGAAGACTAAATTAGCCTAATCAATAAGAACAACAGAGATATTTCTCTCTTTTATTTCTTTCTCTAATAGAGTTATAACTAACAAAAGGCATTTAATGTGAATTAAAAAAGATGTTTTTCTGGAATGACACATTGACACATTTCATAAGTAAGAGTCTGTCTTTGAGGGTGATTTCTGTGACTGATAAGTAGCTAAGTTGGCTACTTTTATTTAATAGGATTATTTTGTAAATTTACATGTTATGTTTATATCTAATAGATGATTAAGTTAATTCAGAAAATAAATCAATTACTCTAATTTCTTTTAAAAAATATTATTTATTTTTAGAGAGAGGGGAAGGGAGGCAGAAAAAGAGGGAGAGAAACATCAGTGTGTGGTTGCCTCTCAAGTGCCCCCTCCTGGGGGCCTGGCCAGCTACCCAGGCACGTTCCCTGACTGGGAATCAAACTGGCAAACCTTTGGTTCACAGGCCAGCACTAAATCTACTGAGCCACACCAGCCAGGGCCAATTACTCTAATTTCTGAATAATCAACCTAAAAGGTAGGAGAAAACATAGGCTGGAAAAGATGCTGATGTTTAAAGAGAGCTGCAGGGCTGACTATCCATCCTTGGTGCATACAAATGTTACAGCAAAACCTATTGGATGCATCAATTGAGAAGGCAAAGACCCAAAGCTAGAATGAGGAAGGGATACCCCGAGGTAGAATAATATAAAACTGGGCCACTAGAAACTTCTAAGAAAATGAGAAGAAATAGGATAAACCATTTTGTTTAATGAAGTGTTTTCCATTTGTCCTGCAAGCTTTCTGGGGCTTGGAGACATATCCACATAGCTTATCATTTCATTTGTGGTATGTGCCCCAGTTCTTGGCACATTTATTCATTCAACAATTATTTAATGTGCCTATATGGCAGGCACTGTTCAACGTGATGAGTAATTGGCAGTGAATAAAACTGACAGAAGTCCTTATACTATTGGAGGCTTTATTCTTCTGGAGAGCTAGGGGAATAAACAAAATAATTTATATTGAGGTCTGTCCAGAAAAGGCCAGCCATTGTTAATATAACAGGAAAGTTTGAGTGACATTGATGTAATCTGGCAGCCAAGGGGAGCAGACTAGAATGTGCTTGTGTGAACAATGACAACTTCACTGTACTAGTTACTGGGGGCAGTAGATGCCATTGTGGGAGCATGTGTACTGTGTGGTCATCACATTCAAAATGACTGAGCAAGTAGAGTAACGAATCTGTATCAAATTTTGCATTAAGCTTGAACATTCCTTGGCAGAAACTATTTGGGTGACTCAGAAGGCCACAGCTATGGGCAACTGGTGATTGGCAGCTTCATCACAACAACATGCGCACTTATGCATCACATCTTGTACAGAGCTTTTTGGTGAAACATCAAATTACTCAGGTGATTCAGCCCCACTACAGCCCAGATTTGGTACCCTGCAACTTCTGTTTTTTTCCACAACTAAAATCACCTTTGAAAGGAAAGCTATTTCAGATCATCAATGAGATCAGGAAAATATGATGGGGCAGCTAATGGAGACTGGGAGAACCGTGTGAGGTCCCAAGGTGCCTACTTTGAAGGGGACTGAGGCACCATTGTCTTATGCACAGTGTTTCTTGTATCGTATATCTTGTATCTTCTTCAATAAATGTCTCTATTTTTCATAGTATGTGGCTGGATACCTTCTGGACAGACGTTGTATGCTATGGGAAAAATAAGACATGGATGGAGGATTGGGAAGGTTATAAATGTTCAATAATTTTATTTATTTTTATTTTTTAAAGATTTTTTTCTTTATTTATTCTTAGACAGAGGGGAAGGGGGAGAGAAAGGGAGAGAAACATCAATGTGTGGTTGCCTCTCACATGCCCCCCACTGGGGACCTGGCCTGCAACACAGGCATGTGCCCTGACTGGAAATCGAACCAGCACCCCTTTGCTTTGCAGGCCGGCACTCAATCCACTGAGCCACACCAGCCAGGGCTATGTTCAATAATTTTAAAAAATTATTTTAAACTAAATAGTGTTTTTTAGGTTTGGATTCCCAGAAGCAGTTGCTGAGATGAGAATATCTGTCCAAGTGATTAATCAGGAATGAAGTTTGAGGAGACACTAGTAAGAGAGTGGGGAGAGCAGGCAGAAGAGGAGCAAAAGTCAAGTAAGGGTGTGATTACAGTGTATCTTGGGGAAGGCAGCTTTAGCTCCATCTGCAGGGCAAGGGAGCTGGGCTTCACACGCCCATAACCTTCAGTTATTGACTAACAGCTCACAGCAGGATGTAAAGTCTACAACATTCCCAGCTTGAGTAGCTGAGGGAAGTCCTCTGAGGAAGAACTGTAGGTGGGCATCCTGAGGCCAGTGAAGAGGAGTCTGAGGAGATGTCCTGAGGAAAATGTCCATCCCAGTCCATTTTTTGTGCTGCCAAGATCCACTGTATCTCACATTGCATTCTCTCTACTCTCTTTCAGTTTCTTCACTGTGGAGCTTGATCCTTGTTTCCTGGTAAAAGTTTGCAAGGAGAGGGCTAGAGAGGCTGTCACTGCAGTGGTTATGAGGGTGTAAGTAATACCCATCCTCTCTTCTCGCACTTCTGTTTTTAAAATTATATTTTATTGTTTATACTATTACAGTTGTCCCAATTTTCCTTTGTCCCATTCACCCAGACTCCCCTACTCCACATGTAATCCCCACACCATTGTCCACATCCATGGGTCCTGAATATAAGTTCTTTGGCTACTCTAATCCTTATGCTATACTTTACATCCCCATGACTATTCTACAACTACAAATTTGTATTTCTTAATCCCTTTACTTTCTTTGCCCATTCCCCAAACCCTCTCCCATCTGGCAACCATCAAAACAGTCTCTGTATCTATGATTCTATTTCTTTTTTTAAAATATATTTTATTGATTAGGCTATTACAGTTGTCCCATTTCCCCCCCTTCATTCCCCTCCACCATGCACACCCTCTCCCACCCACATTCCCCCCTTTAGTTCATGTCCATGTGTCATACTTATAAGTTCTTTAGCTTCTACATTTCCCATACTATTCTTACCCTCCCCCTGTCTATTTTCTACCTACCATCTATGCTACTTATTCTCTGTACCTTTTCCCCCTCTCTCCTCCTCCCACTCCCCTGTTGCTAACCCTCCATGTGATCTCTATTTCTGTGGTTCTGTTCCTGTTCTAGTTGTTTGCTTAGTTGGTTTATGTTTTAAGTGTGGTTGTTAATAATTGTGAGTTTGCTGTCATTTTACTGTACATGTTTTTATCTTCTTTTTCTTAGGTAAGTCCCTTTAACATTTCATACAATAAGGGCTTGGTGATGATGAACTCCTTTACTTTGACCTTATCTAGGAAGCACTTTATCTGCCCTTTCATTCTAAATAATAGTTTTGCTGGATAGAGTAATCTTGGGTGTAGGTCCTTGCCTTTCATGACTTGGAATACTTCTTTCCAGCCCCTTCTTGCCTGCAAGGTCTCTTTTGAGAAATCAGCTGACAGTCTTATGGGTACTCCTTTGTAGGTAACTGTCTCATTTCCTCTTGCTGCTTCTAAGATTCTCTCCTTACCTTTAATCTTGGGTAATGTACTTAAGATGTGTCTTGGTGTGTGCTTCCTTGGGCCCGACTTCTTTGGGACTCTCTGAGCTACCTGAACTTCCTGGAAGTCTATTTCCTTTGCCAAATTGGGGAAGCTCTCCTTCATTATTTGTTTGAATAAGTTTTCAATGTCTTGGTCTTCCTCTTCTCCTTCTGGCACCCCTATGATTTGGATGTTGGAATGTTCAAAGTTGCCCTGGAGGTTTCTAAGCCTCTCCTCATTTTTTTGAATTCTTGTCTCTTCATTCTGTTGTGGTGGAATGTTTATTTCTTCCTTCTGTTCCAAACCATAGATTTGAGTCCCAGTTTCCTTCCCTTCATTGTTGGTTCTTTGTATATTTTCCTTTATTTCACTTTGCATAGCCTTCACTTCCTTCTCTATTTTGTGACCATACTCAATCAATTCTGTGAACATCCTGATTACCAGTGTTTTGAACTGTATATCTGATAGGTTGGCTATCTCTTCATCAATTAGTTGTATTTTTTCTGGAGTTTTTATCTGTTCTTTTATTTGGGACATTTTTTTTTGTCTTGGCATGCCTGTTACATAGTAAAGGGTGGAGCCTTAGGTATTTGCTAGGGCGGGGCAACCCACTTGCTGTGTTGGGGAAGTTCTTCATTATTTGTTCAAATACTTTTTCCACTTGTTGCTCTTCCTCTTCTCTTTCTGGCATCCCTATGATTTGGATGTTGGAACATTTAAAGATGTCCTGGAGGTTCCTAAGCCTCTCCTCATTTTTTTGAATTCTTGTTTCTACATTCTTTTCTGGTTGAATGTTTCTTTCTTCCTTCTTGTCCACACTGTTGATTAGAGTCCCAGTTTCTTTCCCATCACTATTGGTTCCCTGTATATTTTCCTTTATTTTTTTAAGCATAGCCTTCATTTTTTCCTCTCATTTGTGACCAAATTCAACCAATTCTGTGAGAATACTGATTACCAGTGTTTTGAAGTATGCATCTGATAGGTTGGCTATCTCTTCATCACTTAGTCATATTTTTTCTGGAGCTTTGATCTGTTCTTTCATTTGGGCCATTTTTTTTTCTGTCTGGGAGCACCTGCTATGTATAAGGGGTGGAGCCTTAGGAGTTCACCAGGTGGTGTAACCCACTTGCTGCTTTGCAGTGCTGTATGATGGGGAGTGGTCTGAAAGGGAACAGTGGCGCTTTCTCAGCTGTCTGCTGGTTTTCAGTCACTTCCCTCAGTACCCACAAGCAAAGTGGGCCCTTCTGGTAGTGATTCCCATGTAGGTTGGCTTGTGTACATTTGAGGATCCTGTGCGGCTCTCCAACAAACTCTCCTGTGAGGCTGGGAGTTTCCTCCCACCTCAGCCCTCACAGGTGTTTTCAATCAGTGGTTTGAGACTTTATATCCCTGTGCTGGGACCCCGGGTTGTGAGGTCTGTCTCATTCCCCAGTTGTTCCTCCCAGTTTATCTTCACGTGAATGTGTGACCACCAGCTCCACCAGCCACCACCTCGCTGGATCCACCAGCTGCAGCCTTACCCAATCTGCTCCACAATCCGCTGCCTCACTGGGTCTGTCAGCCGCTGCCTTGCCTGCCCAGGTCCTCCAGCCACCACCTTGCCATGAGTCTACTCCACCAGGCTGCACATCTCCACCCCTCCTGCTGGTCTGGATGGATGTTTCTTCTTTAACTTCTTGGTTGTCAGACTTCCATACAGTTTGATTTTCTGTCAGTTCTGGTTGTTTTTTGTTTTTAAATTGTTATTGTCCTTCTTTTGGTTGTGCAAGGAGGCATAGTGTGTCTACCTAGGCCTCCATCTTGGCTGGAAGTCTGGATTCTTTTTTCTTCTTGCTGTTCCGATTGGTTGTTTTTTCTTCCTTATAATCCAAATTGTTGATTTGATTCTTAGCTTTATCCACTCTACTGTCAATTCCCTGTAAATTGTTCATTTCAATTACTTTATCCTTCATTTGTGATTGGATCTTTTTTATGCTGTTGAGGGTCTCATTAAATTCATTGAGCATCCTTATAATCAGTGTTCTGACCTATGCATCCAGTAGATTGCTTGTGTCTATTTTGTTTAGTTCTTCTTCTGGAGTTTTGTTGTGTGCTTTCATTTGAGACATATTTCTTTGTCTCCTTGTCTTGACAGCCTCTCTGTGTTTGTTTCTATATATTAGGTAGAGCTGCTACATCTCCCAGACTTGGTAGAATGGCCTAATGTAGTCAGTGTCCTATAGGGTCCTGTGGCACGGCCTCCCCGAATACCCAAGCTGGGTACTCAAGGTGCATCCACTGTGTGGGCTGTGAATAGTCTCCTCATGTAGTTGAGCCTTGATTGCTGTTGGCACATCCAAGGTCAGCCACTGCCTTTGTTTTGTCTGGAGCCACACAGCATAAGTACAAAGCAATCTGCAGATGGCTGCTACTTCTGTTGGGCTTGGAGGTGCCCAGGTCAGGCCAAGCTGTGAACCAAGGCTGGCTGCTGCTAGTGCCAGGCCTAGGGCTACTTAGTAAGAGGCATGGGGCCCACTGAAGCCAGTTGCTTCTGTTGAGAGCACTTAGAAAAATCTGAAGCATGATCAAAGAAAAGCCATTTGTATGGAAAAGCCACTGGAAACAGCTTAGGTGGGCCCAAAATTTGGGTGTGGTAGGGCCTCAGGGAATCACCAGGGTCAAGCAAACAGTATAAATTAGGTAGATGGAGTCTCAGATATGGCCCACCCACTGGCTTTGTGGCTCTGTGGAACAAGGTCTCAGAAAAGAAAGAGTGGTCTCTGCCAGCACTTCTGTCTGGGGGAAAGCTGCTCCCAGCTCTCACCCCAATTCTGGACAATTCAGTTCCTCCTTGTATATCTCAGATGCCTTTCAGTCTGCTGCCCCAGTGCTGGAGGTCAGAGGCAGTAAATCCAAGTAAATCTGTGTGCATGCCTTGTATGAGTAACTGCTTGGGACTCCAGAAGTTTCTGTTATCCACAGCCTCAATCCCTGCTGGTTTTATACCCAGAAATTATAGAGATTTATCTTACTGGTACTAGAACTCAGGGCTGAGGTGCCTGTTGTGGGGCTGGGACCCCTTGCTCCTGAGATATCCCTTCCAATTTTTATCTGGCACACGTGGGTGTGGGAGAAGCCTATTCTATATCTCTGCCCCCTATCAGTATCAATATGATTTCTTTAACTCCATAGTTGTTGGACTTCCATTTAGCTTGATTTCTGAATGATGGTTGTTCTGTAGTTGTAATTTTACAGAAATTTAATTGTGCAGGGAAGCAAGCTGTATTTACCTATGCTGCCATCTTGACTATGGATTTTACTTCTTGAGAGCCTAGATTAGTATTGTCTTCTTGAATGTAAACCTCCTAGAGATTGAGACTAATTTTCTTAGAACTTCTTGATACAAAAGAATAGTTACAATCTTTTTCTTCCCTGTAGCTCTTCCTCAGAGATTTGGAGAGTCCTGAAGGTATCCCACCAGAGTTACCAGTATATGAAACCCGAATAGTTGGTGTTTGTGCTGCCTGTCACTACCAGAACCAATAAGCAGAGACAAGGACTGAAACTTTATGGGTGCTTTATTCAGATGCCAGTGATCTGAGAAGACAGCAGGTATGTACCTTCAAAAACTGTCTTCACATCTCATCTCAAGCCGACCTTTGTTGTTGTAATCCACTGCCACAGGGGAAAATACATCCAGAATTTAGAGGCTTAAGAAAATGATTTCTTTCTTCCTCATGACTCTATGGGTTGGCCAGGTGGTTCTTGTGCTGGTGTTGCCTGAGCTCACTCATGCAGAGGAAGTTGTCTGAGAGCTCAGGTCAGTGGGGACAGTGGAATGGTTGCAGCTCAGTGTCTTGTGGTCTTTCATTTCAAGTGCCTTACACTGTGGCTCTCAGGGCAGCATTCTGAGATCCCAAGCATGAGCAGCAAGGTCCCTTGAGGGCTATCCTCAGAAGTCAGATATCACTCACACCATGTTCTGTTGGTCACAGTAAATCACAAGATCAATCCAGGTTTAAAGGTGGCAGAAACTTTACTTCTTGGTGGGATGAGTGGCAAAGTCACATTGCAAAGAGGCATGCCCACCTTCAAGTATCCCAGTTATGGGAATTTGCTAACCTTTGACTGTGGAGCCAGGATGATGTAAAGTCAGGATGATGTGAAGCCAGTGTGACTAAACTGGGATGATGAACTGAACACTGGACCATCACTTGCCTATCATCATCTAGCACTTCTGTTAGTCTAGGTGTGTTACTTGAGAGGGTGGGTGGGTGGGTGTGTGGGGGCACTCACCAACAATGTTCCCTGCAAATGGAATGAAAGAATCTATCCAGTGTTAGATATAAAGCACTTGGAATACCTACATCTTAACTGAACATTAAAGTCAGGAGTCTGGTGTCCAGAGTGAACACGACAAGCAGAGGGGTATGCCTACCTGCCACAGTGTTATTCAGCAAGGCCAGTTTCTCTGGTCTGCTCCAGGTTACAACAGGCACTGTTTCAGATTTTTCAGAATAGTACAGATTTCAGCCCACATTTGAAATTTCAACTTTTTAGCTTATAAACATTATGTTTTAGTTAACTCTCACTCAGAGAAAGATCACAAAATGTTTTTTAGATCATCATTCTCCAGTTCCACCCCACAGTGCAGGTCATTGCTGCTGATCATGGGCTCTAAGAGCAGAGAACCCAGCCATGGAGAATGGATTGGAAAAGAACAGGTCTGGAGGTAAGGACAACAATGAGAAGACTGTTGTGGCTTTCCAGGCCAGGAAAGATGGTGTTCTAAAAAGGGGAATGACAGTGGGGATTGAGAAAAGGTAAAAGGTGTGTGAGAGATACAAGAGGTGCAGTTGGTAGGACATGATGATTGATTGTTTGGATAGGGGGAGGGAAAGAGAGTTGAGACTGATGCCTTTCTGTCTTGAGCAGCTGGGTGGATGAAGGTGCTTTTCCCACTAGAGGAGGAGTCGGGAACAAATAGAAAGACAGGACATTTCTCAATTAGGTGCTAACAAACCAAATGGTGCCTTCCTCCATTCATTTGACAGATATTTATGAGTGGTTACTACATGCCAGGCACTGTTTAGAGAGAGGGCAACTGGAGAAGTATGATCCCAAGTCTGGGGAAATGTGGGAGATAGAATTTTATTTGGTGATCCAGGAGTCTACAACAAGTAAATTCTTCTGCTTAATAAATAAAATTTAGTTTTAGTTGAAAAAAAGAGCACTGTGGCCATGTCACATTATTACAGCAGTGTCTAATAAGTATATTAAGGAAAAAACAAAAATCTGTCACATCATGACAGCTTTCAGGAAATGTGGGAGAGTGAAGAAAAATATAAGTAATTTTATATACCTTTGATTTCAATTAAGTTGTTCGCAGCCCTGGTGAATCTGCTTGGAGACAAACCATTCACCATAGGCCAGAAAGGATTCCCATTTACTGGGTTCAAGGCCGGCGCCACTGTCACGGGTTGCTTCCAGTCTCCAGCAACCCAGGATATGTATGTCCTGTATGTGCAGATGCTGTTCCTTGGAGAGAAGGTGTGACTAAAGATCACATTTCCATTTTAAGACAAACTTTTGGGCTTGGAGGGTGTGGCTCTAGATGGGAAACAATCACATTATTACTAAAAGTCAGGGATTCAACTTCAGTTATGTATTTCATGCTCTAGACAGCTAAGTAGGCTGTTCCTGACACGTCCTCTCATGAGCACCTTTCAACTACCAACTGCATTTATCTTCCCAATGGGCGTTTCAAATGTGTCTTCCAACAAGTCCCAGTGTGTTTTCTGAGAAAGTTATATCTTTGGCTCTAAGGCCATGTTCAGTGATGACATTTACAACTTGAAGATCCTCAGATTCATCCAGAGGGTCTCTGACGATGGAAAGATTTGGGCTCATCACTCTGATGTGGTCTGAGAGTGATCCATCTTCACAGAGACCCTGCAAGTTTCCCTGGTCCAGCATCATCAGCCAGTTTGAAGAAGACTTCTGCAAAAGAATGGAGCTTTGATTTTAGCTTTGGTGGCAAAACTCTGGCAATTTCAACAGAAACCACACTCTTCTTCACAGCGAGGAAGTGCTCCTTGGCTATAAATGATGGGATGGCTGGGTGTAGGAAGGACAGTCTGGAGGACTGGAAAAAGTGCTGTATGCTTTGCATAGCCACAACTTCATCGGAAATGCACTGTTAAAGTACAGCCTTCGTGAAGGACCTTATCCTGATAAGTACATGGGATAAGGAAATGCTCTCTGGGAAATCTGTGTCAATGAATTTATTACCTCCTCAGTCCTGAGGATGCTTAAGAGCTGCCCACATTTAAACAGAAGGGGCTTGCTTGTGCCTTCTCTGCAAGGACCACACTCACTTTAACTCTCAGTGAAGATTTGCTTTTTTTCCCATACTGTGTATTTATCTAATTTTCACGGTTTTCAAGGGTCCACTTCCCAAATCCTTGATGTAAAATCAGTGACATGTATGTCTGTATTGGGGAGGATGGCAATCTGGATATTACCTGGGGAAGCAAGACTGAGGACAATTCATATGGGATGTTCAAGAATGAAGTCAATCTAAAAAGAAGAACTGATAAATTCATATTTAATTTTCATATTACAGCAAATAGAAGATAATCACAAAATGTATACTGTTGGAAAATTTCATGAGATACTAAAATTAAATAACCTAGCAACAAGATTACTCAATCCCTCCTTTGCTGTGTCTTCTTTTAGTGAGTACTTGTTACAGAACAGCCCTGGGGGAGGTGGTGAATGATATATGAATGACCGAATGGACCCACGCTTGTGCTCTGGGGATTCCTCCACACCCTGTACTAGGTTTGCCTTGCCCACCACCAGGGAAAGACATCTCTCAATGCCAGAGATTGGTGAAAAGGAAAGGGATTATTTATTAAAAAAGTTATACAGACTTAGAGTAATAACTTAATGTCTTCATTAAAAATACTAAAGTCCTTTAGAATACCCACAAATGTACAGTCCTTCCTTCTCCCCTTTGCCCAGTCTGGGGTACCATATTTCAGGAAAAGAAGTAGAAGTCTGTGGTTCAGGCAGCCCCTTGGTTCTGGCACCATCAGCTGTATTGCTGTGGCAATCTCCAGTTAATCCAGAACCATGTGGCACCTTCTCATGGCCCACCAGCAAGAATCTTTTCATCCCTTTTCTTCCCGGCAAAGTCTCTCCTGCTTCCTAAGCCATGTGGCAAAAAGGGTGCATCCTAAAGCTGCATGGTCCCATCTTTCACTGACATCGTGTGATCCCAAAAAGCCCTAGTATGGCACCTGGATTTAAATCCCATTGCCAATCTTCCTCTGCAGCCCCATTTCTGACTCCTCCCATAATCAGTTACACATGCCAGCATTCCTATATTCTTCCAGCTTTACTGGGCTGCCATAGTAAGTCCAGCCAGGCATGACCCCATGGCATGGAGCCATCATCTCCAAGCTCTCATGCAGGTGCTGTAACCAGGGGGAGTTGCCTCCCAGTTGCATCATGGGTTGAAGTCACTCACATCGCCCTGGCTCACAGCATGGCCACAGCTGTTTAACATATCTATGAAACCAGTTAAAGGTTATAGATATGTTGATTAACCATTCTAGAGGTTATCTGCAAAACTGTTGCTATTCAAAACAACTCTCAATGGCCCTGCTCCATGCCTCCCATCTGCTAGCTCAGACTTGTGGGGGTGAGGACATGCCATATATATTTTCTAATATTTCCTGGACACCGAGTTCTGGACCCCATTACAAATCCCTATTTGCCTCCCTCCACCCCTTGGCTGCACCCTGTTACATAACTGACAGGTAAGTATTAGAAATAGCATTCATTATAAAGGATACAAGCATTCCAGAGTATACATTCTAAAAAGAACAAGTGTTCTTAGTTGAGCAATAATAATGTCTTACATTGCAAATCTAAAGTTTGTTACAGATGATACAACTGTCACAACCATGATTTTCATTGATTCTCTACTACATCTGGAAGCTATCAGGGGAGCTATTATCTCCTCCATTGTATAGACAGGAAAATCAAGGATCAGATAGATGGCTCCTGGAGGAATTAAATGATATATTCAAAATGGGTAATTTGAGGAGCCTTTAATGAAGGGACTATTTTTAAATGTATGCGCAGGGTAGAGGAAAAGCAAAATGTGGGAGCTGCTAACCTCTTTCAGTCTGAAGCTGCAAAAGGAGGCAATTAGAACCCAGAGCAAGTAGCTTTGGCAGGGTACATATCCTGCCTCCCTCTCCTGACCTTCTGACCTATGGTAACCTCCCTTTCTTCGCTGAAATTAATCAGAGGCTAGGCTAGAGAGGTATGTTGATGCCTCTCAGGTCAGCCCTAGGGCCCAGAGCTGGGCAGGGCAGGTTCTAGTGGGGCTGGAATGAAAGACATCCTGCAGAGATGGTTAAGTGATTTGCTTGAGGGAAGGATAGGAAGGACCAGATATAAGATAAAAATTCAGTCTTTAGCACTTAGTTAAATGTCTTTCTACTATACCTTCTGCAGAAGTAAATGAGCTAATCAGAGTGTGAATGTGGCAGCAGAGATTTCTCTTGCTAAATTCTCTGTGAAGATGAAAATTACAATGCATTGCTAAGGTTATGATTTTAGGAATATCTTGACATGGTCATTTAAACCTCAAGAATTCTAAATGGAAAATGGCTTTAAGCAAGTGATAAAAAGAATGAACATATGTAGCACAGTAAGCAGCTGGGCCATCATCTCTTACTCCTTCCTTTTTAGGCTTCTATTAAAAAAATAAAATTTCAGAATTATTAGAAGGCACTTTAACTGTATATGTCATTTTTATGGGCAACAGGGGCATAATTCTCTCTTAGCTGGCTTGCATCTGAAGAATACAAACTGAACCAGATCCTTAAGCCTTCCTGAGCATGTAAGGACTTAATGAGATCAAGGTCAGCTGTAGCAATTCTTACCAGAATGGAACTGGGGAGGAGTAAAGTAAAATGTTGGGAATCTGACTAAATTTGATTGATTCCTGAAAATTTAATTTGAAGCCTATTCTTTTTTTAAAATATATTTTATTGATCATGCTATTACAGTTGTCCCATATCCCCCCCTTCATTCCCCTTCACCATGCACACCCTCTCCCACCCACATTCCCCCCCTTTAGTTCATGTCCATGTGTCATAAGTTCTTTAGCTTCTACATCTCCCATACTATTCTTGCCCTCTCCCTGTCTATTTTCTATCTACCATCTATGCTACTTATTCTTCGTACCTTTTCCCCCCTCTCCTCCTCCCACTCCCCTGTTGCTAACCCTCCATGTGATCTCCATTTCTGTGGTTGTGTGTTGTTTGTTTAGTTGGTTTTTGTTTTAAGTGTGGTTGTTAATAATTGTGAGTTTGCTGTCATTTTACTGTTCATATTTTTATCTTCTTTTTCTTAGATAAGTCCCTTTACCATTTCATATAATAAGGACTTGGTGATGATGAAATCCTTTAACTTTTATCTGGGAAGCACTGTATATGCCTTTCCAT
>CM052547.1:43652886-43664777 GCA_028533065.1 Trachops cirrhosus | reverse complement strand
TCTCTCCTTATCTTTAATCTTGGGTAATGTAATGATGATGTGCCTTGGTGTGTTCCTCCTTCGGTCCATCTTCTTTGGGACTTTCTGAGCTTCCTGGACTTCCTGGAAGTCTATTTCCTTTGCCAGATTGGGGAAGTTCTCCTTTATTATTTGTTCAAATACTTTTTCCACTTGTTGCTCTTCCTCTTCTTCTTCTGGTACCCCTATAATTCTCATGTTGAAATGTTTAAAGATGTCCTGGAGGTTCCTAAGCCTCTCCTCATTTTTTTAATTCTTATTTCTTCATTCTTTTCTGGTTGTATGTTTTTTTTTCCCTTCTGGTCCACTCCACTGATGTGAGATCCAGCTTTCTTTCCATCGCTATTGGTTCCCTGTGCATTTTTCTTCATTTCACTTATTGTAGCCTGCATTTTTTCATCTAATTTGCGACCAAAATCAACCAATTCTGTGAGCATCCTGATCACCAGTGCTTTGAACTGTGCATCTGATAGGTTGGCTGCCTCTTGGTTGCTTAAAAGGATGGGTTCTGTGACTTTCAATTGTTCTTCTGTTTGAGCCATCCCTTTTTTTTTTTTTTTGGTCTGGTCATGCCTGTTATGTATGAGGGGCGGGGCCTTAGGTGTTCACCAGGGCGGGGCAACCCAGTTGCTGTGTTGTGACGCTGTATGTGCGGGTGTGGGCAGGGTCTGAGAAGGCACAATGGTGCTTGCTCCGCTCTCTATCAGACCTCAGTCTCTTCTGCTGCTTCCCCTGAGCAAACTGTGCCCCTCTGGTGCCAATTCCCATGTGGATGGGTTTGTGTACCCCATGGGACTTTCCTTTTCAATCAGTGTCCCAAGGCTCTATTTCTCAGTGCTGGGATCCTGGGTCGCACGCAGTGCCTTGCTTTACAATCACCGCCTTGCTGGGTCTGCTGGTTGCCACCCCTTGGCCAGGGTCTGCCAGCCACCGCTTGCACACCTAGGGTCTGCTTACTGTGGTCTTGTGTGCCCCAGTTGCCTTGTGTGCCCTGGTTGCCTTAGGGGTCCAGTCCCAACGCTCTCTGCTCTTTGACCCGCACCTGGCTGCCTGACTCTGCCCCTCCTACCAGTCTGGATGAACGTGTCTATTTTAACTCTTTGGGTGCCCAACTTCCATATGGCTCAATTTTCTATCAGTTCTGGTTTTTATTCTGTTTCTAAATTGTTGTTGTTTCTATCTTGGTTGTGCGAGGAGGCACAGTGTGTCTACCTATGCCTCTATCTTGGCCGGAAGTCCTGAAGCCTATTCTTTTTAAAGGGATTCCTAAATGTGTTCATATAAATACCATAAATGACTTTTGGTGCAATTTTTATATTCAGATCAAGAGTCTCACTGCCAGCAATTTTTAGGAGCATCTTGGTATGGTCATTTAAACTCCTAGAGAATGTAAGAAGTTGAGAAGTGAGAATTTCCTTAATTAAACTCAAAGGGTATCGACTTGGATATAAAATTCACTTGAAAAAAACATGGGAAATTGAAAGAAATGTGGGTTGCTGTGACTGGATCCATGATTTTGGGGAGGTAGTTGAGCCACTGAGAAATGAGCAAACAAACAAGCACCAGTTTTCTAGAAGGGATACAGTGGAGAAGGGAAGACCAGTTTGGGGAGACCAGAATCTCCAGGGTGGGAAAGTGAGAACTGACAATCAGACCTTCTGCTTTCTAGGCAAGTCACTTGATTAATTAAGGCTTTATTCTTATCTATAAAATGAGAAAGTGGCCTTTTGGCTTATTGCACTTGAGGGTCAAATGAGACCAGGGATGTCAGAGTGTTATGCAAACTGTTTTAAGCTTAAAAAACTAAGGTGTGAGTGGCTCAGTTGATTGCAGGTTTGATCCCCAGTTAGGGCACATACAGGAGGCAACCTATTGATCTTTGTCTCTCATGTCAATGTTTCTCTCTCTCTTTCTCTTCCTGTCTCTCTAAAATCAATAAACATATCCTTGGGTGAGGATTAAAGAAACAAAGGATGGATGCTGCTGGTGAGATCTTAAAAACACACCCATACAAAAAAACTAAGGTATTATTTTTGTTCAGCTCAAAACATTTTCCCCAGAATATATAGAAATATACACCACAAATCTGAAATCCCTAAATACTCAAGTGTTTATTAGTATGGGTGCAGTTCCAGTGGTGCCCTCAAATAAAAAGTTTTCTATGATCATATATGGGTTATAAATATGTTTTTCATGTCTAATGAATAGTTCTTAAATCTAAGAAAAGCAAACGCCTGCTGTCTATCAATGACCAGTCTTTGAGTGCCATATTGGAAGCCAAGACAGAGGCCCTGACTTCAGTTCCAGGTGAGGGAGAACTGAGCAGCCAGAGTGTCCTAGAGTGGCTCTTTGCATCCAGAAGGAATATTCCCTGGACCTCTAGAAAGAACCCTAGAGCCATCCAGTTGGGTCCAGAGTGAGAGTTCTAGATGCAGGAGAGGGCAGCCTCCACGAGAGATGTGGCTAACCAGGTTAAGCCCCATGGATGGCTCTCCAATCTAGTGGACCTTGGGCACTCAGCCTTTCAGATGCCTTTCCAGCTACAGTCTGCCCTGCTTCCTGGACCAGCCCTGGCCAGTCTGTTGCTCTTGAACTATCCCCTCAACTGGAGACAGAACTGCATTGATCCCTCCTTCACCAAAGAGTCTTTGCCTGAAGGCCATGCGTGCCCCAGCCTGCCTGGACCTTGACCATTGACAGGGTACCTCACTGCCTTTTTTAGCCTCATTTTTAATTTGAGGAGTAGAAATTCTCTCAAACAGGAGCTGTCTCTGAGATCAGCATGTGGAAAGGCTCAATTCTGACTGTTCCCATTCCTTCTTATAACTGCCCTTCTCATTTTACTTCCTGACCCAAACCCGCTGAAACTCCAGACCCTGACCACCTCACTGTGTTCATCACATTTTTGCTTTGCCCTCACACTCAGAAAGCTCAGGGGGAATTGGAGGTTTGAGTTTTTGGAGGGAGTGGGAAGGGGGTGGTAGGAGGATGGGGGCAGGCTTTGGGTATGCCTCCTCCCTGCAGGAATGGGATAACAGCAAAAACCCAAGGAGGCGGAGCAGGGTGGGAGGGCTACCTACCACCAGAGAAGGTTCAGTTGACACACTGTGAGAACAAACTTTGCCCTGTAAGGTAGTTTTGTAGCTTTTAAGGTTTTAGGTGTTCCCTTTGATCCTCTCTTATACCACACCAATAATGTAACCCAAGATTTAAAAGCCTGGTTCAAATGCAATGGTATGCTTTATCTGTCATTGTCATTAATCTAACATCTATTTTAATAATAAATATCCATTCTTCTGAGCACAAATTATTGCAGCCTATATGATATAAAAGTCTGAAGCTGGAGAAACTGTCCAGCAAGATTAGTTTAGGAGAAAGAAATGAAATTTAATTTTAGATCCAAATCTAAACTACCCAGAGATGCATCTGGAGTCGGCAGTATATATAAAGCAGCTGTACACAGGTGACTACACACCCGCTACCCCAAGGTCTCTTTGGAACAGGTTGCCATTGACAAAACACTTCTATTCCACCTACCACTGCTGGCATCATTACCCAAAAGATGGAACAGAGTGAGGATAGGAAATGGATATGAGATACTGAGACTTCGTCAAGAGAAGGTTAGGAGGTACTTGGTATCATAGTTTGAATACAGCTAATAAACAAATATATAAAGGCTTCCACTGGAAACTCCACAGTTGAAAATACTGATACTCTTGTCCTGCTGTGAAGCTGAATTCATTTTTTACCAATATTGCTTCCTGGAAGAGATCTTCCAGTATGTTAAATTTCAAGCCTGCTATAAATTCAGGCCTAATATAATATAATATTTCTTTTCTGCAAAGGAAAATAAAACCATTCAGCCCATGAGTAGATAGAAAAGTGATTTGGAGTTTGGTGTTCACGTGAAGTACAAATAAAGTCATAAAATTAATATGTGTAAGAGACTGGCCTTTTTGATGGCATTTAAGAAAATGCACTAATAATAAATTTTCTCAAAGGATAAACTAATTTTTCTACCTAAAGTCCATCTGGCTGTCATCTTGAAATGAATATTTACTGAGGGAATAAAATAAAATCATTTTATACCCACTAAAGGAATGTATTTAGGTATATATGATGACAAAAATATAATAGATGATGAGATGGACTGGATTTTTAAAATATTAGAAAAAAATCACATTTTTCAGGAAGACTGTGTTAAGAATATGTATTTGGCTTCTAATGCACAGTTCTTCAATCAAGATGTGAAGTCAGCAAAATAAGAGATGGCCAATTTTGGGAAATGGGACCCAGCAGCTACCTCTGAAAAACCTCAGTCTATCAATTATCAAGATGCCCAACAGGATAAAGTGCTAGAAGTTCTCTATGCAAACACCCCTGCATACCTTCTACAGGGCAACATCCTCTCTCACGTTGCCCATGGCACTGCTCCAAGACAGTCACCTCTCCCACCTGGCACAAGTGCCATCACCAAGAAATAGAGGTACAAAACTAGATAACCACTGAAGTGTTCTGGAACAAGGGAACTATACTCCTTAGGTGATGCCCTGCTGCCACCCTAATCTTGTACTTCTTCCCTCAAGCAGCTTCTGCCTCCTGATGGCGTCAGTGGACTGAACTGGTCATGCTGGCACTCCTGGCACTGGCCCTGCCATCCATGGATAGAAGCACTTTCAGAATGGACCTCCCACTTAGCATTTCTGCAGTCTCTTCCCTTGACTCTCTTCAGAGCCAATTAGGGATCATTTTTCTCTTTTCCTGAGCACCATGAGTAATTCTGCTGTGTAGATGAGGTCCACTTTCTGGAAGCAGGAAGGACTTTTGTGGGTTGTGTTCCTGGGAGACTGGGATGGAGTGGACCAAATCAGCCATGGTTTGAATGGAACAGGATCTGCAGTCTGCTAGAAGGAACTTCACTACAGAAAGCTAGTAGAAGAAAATGATCAACAAGAGTCATTGATGAGTATGTTATGGTAATTTTTTCTATTAATACAGCTCTCTCCCTCACCTGCTAAATTCCAAGCATCCACCAGAACCCATTGTTTCAACCTCTGAATCAACTGTTTTCCATAATGACCCGCCCCCTCCGCCGCTGCCAACTCTAATTCAGGCCTTTGCCTCTCTGCCCTCTGCTACAAGATGGTCTCTGTGCCTTCAGTCTCTTCTCCTTCCCAAAGACTGCCACAAATTGCATGTCATTCCTATGTTCAACACCTCCAGTAGTTTCTTGTCACCTACTAGGACCAGCACTACAGGGTGCTGGTCACTTGGCTCCATTTCTATGGCTTTGTCTCCTATGGCTCTCCCAGCACCAGGTCCCACCTGGATGTACACCCAGCAGTTCTCTCTTAAACATGCTTTCCTTCCCTTCTTCCCTGGCCAGAACATGCTCTGCCCTCTTCTCCCCAGACTGTCAGAAATCTAATCTTGGAGGCCTAATGAAATGCTGTCTTTTCTGGGAAGATTTCTCTCAACCCAGCAATCATACTTTTCTGTGCTTGCACATCAGTTTTCTCAACTTCTGTCATGGAAACCCTTAGAGTTTCTGAGAATCACAGTTTCTGAACCCACAGCCATGGTCTGAAGACTACATACAGGGTTGAGGCCGCTGCTGTCCTGGAGAGTCTGAGGGGTGTGAGCATCCATGACTGTGGCTACAGTAAGGTTATCTGGGAGTGCTGGAGGGCAGGATGGTGGCACCTGGCCCCACAGTCATGACAGTAGCTGCTCATGAAAAGCTGGCTGTGTGAAACCAGCCTCATGAAACATTATAGGTAAATATATTCCCCCCTTCTCCAGAAGGAGGGGAGGGTGGAGAATATTGCGATCTAGCCTCTTGGTTTAGTTAAAATACTTGCCAACATTTTGGTTACATGAACCAGTAACCACCCCCCAACTTTTTTTTTTTTTTTTTTTTTTTGCCAGTTCTGTTCAATTGTCTGTAAAGGAAAAATGGTTTAAAAATTCCTTTCCCTTAGTTTTTAATATCATGTAGTGGTGGCATGTCCTATCATTAGAGCATTAAGGAAATAAAGTGGATACTCATCAGTTACTCCTTCCAATGAAGGGGGAAATTATTTGATGCATAAATACTTAAAAAAACACATCTATTTACTCGTCACTCAGATTAACACATGTTAATATTTTATCATATTCACTTTATTTTTTTAAGACAAGAAACATTATAAATAAATATATTCCTCTCCTTTCCCAGAAGGAATTTCTTCTGGTGAATTCCCTTTCTGTCTAAACAATTTTAAACTGGTTTTCTGTCACTTGCAACTGAAAGAGTTTTTACTAATCAATATGCTTCTCATCCCACTTAGGACAGACAACTCCAGAGCTGACAACTGCTTGTGTCTCCTCTGATTGTGTCTGACAAGTTGTTGGTGCATAACAAATATTCAGTAATATCAACAACTGTTGTTTAACCATATGCCAAGTCACATGGCTGAAACAACTAAATATTTGGGAATTCTTACTTAAAAAAAAACCCCCAACTATTTCTAGAGGAAGATAAGAATGCCTTTTATTATAGGAGAGTTTTTGTTTCTTTGATTTTCACAGATAAGCTTTGTTCTGTTTTGTTGGGAACCACTCTGCCTGATTTCAGAAGCTGTAACCCCCCATGGCTAAGGCTGAGTGAGAGACCTTGGGACTCTAAGCCACTAAGGAGACAAAGCTTATCTTCCTGGCAGGGGCACCACCTCTGCCCTCTTTACTTCATCCTGCTTGGCCCCCAGTGCATGACTGGTTGGCCAGGTAACATTCCTCAAGGGAGAGATGACGTAAGATAGGCATGGTTATGAAGGGGCCCTCAGGGAAGGACTTGGGGGCTATAGAAAAAGGGGGTGATGGACCCTTGCCTCTCAGCTTTGACATAGCCTGAGTCCTCATTCTGTCTGCCAGAAATCTCCTTATCTCTTGGCTGCCTTACTTCCCCTGCCTGATTTAAGCCTGAAACAATGCTGGAGGTGGGTGCAGCCCTGTGCTGGAAAGGGTGAGTTCCCCTGGGGTGATCAGGCCTAAGAAAGAATGTATAAAATCCTGTGAAACCTATTTTGCTAATACCCTCAATTTAAATGATAAGGGTCCCAGCATTAAGTGAGTTTGTTCCCCAAAGTTTTATGGCCCTTTAACTATCTGACCCTGACTCAGCATAAGCCCTCAGAGTTCTTTGAATGTTATCTATTGTTTAATCATTTCTGTCTGACAATGATTGATGAGCTTTATGTATGTGCCTTGTATCTATGCAAATAAACCCAATAAAAGCCCATTGAGGAACAGGCTCCTGGCCCTTCTCCTTTGAGAGATTGGCTACCTTCCCTCTGTAAGCAGATCATGTCTTGGTAGACTTATTCTCATTCTTGGTTGGGAGGCTCTGCCTGCAGGGCCCCCCCCACACTGTTTGAGTTTTAAAAAGCAAAAAACAATGTTTCTCCCATCAAAAGCACATGCAACAAAAGAAAAAATAGATAAATTGGATTTCATCAAGATTAAAAATTTTGTGCATCAAAGGATACTAGCAAAAAAAAGGTCAAACCACTGAATGAGAGAAAATATATGCAAATCATAGTTCCGACAAGAAATTAATATCTAGAATATATTAAGACCTCCTATAATTCAACAATGAAAACCAAACAAACAATTCAATTTAAAAATGGCAAAGAACTTGGACAGACACTTCTTCAAAACAGATATACAAATGGCAAACCAGCACATGAAAAGATGCTTAACATCACTAATATTTAGGTAAATGGAAATCAAAACCACAATGAGATGCCACTTCACATATGTTAGGTTAATTATTATAAAAAAGCAAAAGCAGAAATATACCTCTGTATGCTTTCAGTCAAGATGGAGATATAGGTAGATATGCCTTGCCTCATTGTACAACCATAAGAAGGAACACAAATAATTCAAAAATGAAAAATACCCAGAACTGCCAGAAAATCATGGAGAAAAACACCCAGAACTGCACAAAAGTCTAACAACCAAGGATTTAAAGAAGCTCTATTCATCCAGACAGATAGGGGGGATGGAGATGGGGAGTCAGGGTGGAGAGGACTTGAGGTAGAGGTGGCAAGGGGTAGAGCAGAGAGGTAGTGAGGTAACAGCAGCTGGCAGAAGAGGTAGCCCCACATTCATGTGTGGTGGATAAAAATCAGGAAGACACCTTATGAGCTAGTAAGCGCAGCCCTAGGCCAGATCACATAGCTCAGGGCTCCAGTTCTGGGGAAAAAAAAGCTTTGTAACATCTGGCTATAAACCCAGTGGGGGTTGGGGTAGTGGAACATACTGCCAGTCTTGCAAGAAAGCCCTGAATGTTCACAAACTCACCAACCATGGGAATCACCACCAGGACAGCAGCTGAAGGGGTGCCAGTCTCACACAGGAAGTGGATGAAGTGACTAGAAATGGAGTGAGGGCCAGGTAAGCCCCAAGAAGTCAGCCAGTAGCAGCACTGTCCCCTCTTCAACCCCTCCCCTCCACACAGGCACAGTTGCCCCGCCCTGGCAAATACCCAAAGCTCCACCCCATTTGACTGAACAGGTGCACTAAAACAGAACCAAAGTTGCTCTACCTAGTACACGGGGAAGTTGCCAAAATAAATAGACAAAGAAATATGACCTCAATCAAGGAACAGAACAGACCCTAGAAAAAGAACTAAATGATGCAGAGATAGCCTACCTATCAGACACAGGGATCAAAACACTGGTGGTCAGAGTGCTCAAAGATCTCATTGAAAGAAGCAAAAGCATAAGAGAAGAAATGAAGGGTCTACTAATGGAAATAAAGAAAAATCAATAAGAAACCAACAGTGAAGGGAAGGAAGTTGGGATTTAAATCAATGATTTGGAACATAAGGAGGAAATAACCATTAACCAGAACAATGTGAAGAAACAAGAATTCAAAAAACAAAACAAAACAAAACAAACAAACAAACCCAAAAAACATGAGGGGAGTTTAAGAAAACTCTGGGACATCTCAAAAAGGGTCAACATCCAAATCATAGGGTTGACAGAAGGAGAGGAGGAAGAACAAGAAATTGAGAACTTACCTGAAAAAATAATGAAAGTCAACTTCCCTTATTTGGCAAAGGAAATAGACATACAAGTCCAGGAAGCTCAGAGAGTCTCAAACAAGTTGTACACAAGAGGACCACACCAAACACATCATGATTAAAATGCCAAAGATTAAAGATAAAGACAGAATCTTAAAAGCAGCAAGAGAAAGGCAGAGAGTTACCTACAAAGGAATGACCATAAGACTGTCAGCTGATTTCTCAAAAGAAATTTTTCAGGCAGGAAGGGACTGGCAAGAAGTATTCAAAGTGATGAAAAGCAAGGACCTACAACCAAGATGACTCTCCAGCAAAACTATCATTTAGAACTTAAGGACAGATAAAGAGTTTCCCAGATAAGGTAAAGCTAAAGGAGTTCATCATCACCAAACCCTTATTATACGAAATGTTAAAAACTCTTCTTTAGGAAAAAGAATATCAAAACAATGAACACTAAAATGACAACAAACACACAACTATCAACAACTGACTCTAAAAAGCAAAAACAAAAACAAACTAAGCAAACAACTAGAACAGGAGTAGAATCACAGAAATGGAAATCACATGGAAAGTTTTCAGTGGGGATGGTGTGGGGGGAGAATGGAGGATAAGGTATAGGGATTTAGAAGCATAATTGGATAGGTACAGAATTGACGGGGGGATGTTAACAGTACAGGAGATGGAGAAGCCAAAGAACTTACATGCATAACCCATGGACATGAACTAAGAGGGGGAATGCTGGAAGGAAGGGGGAACCAGGTGAAGAGGGGTAAAAGGGGAAAATTTGGACAACTGTAATAGCATAATTGATAAAATATACTTTAAAAAACAAAAATAAAAATAAAAGAAGCAAAAACTCCAACAAAATACCAAATGTTCATTGTTGGTGAGGATGGGGAGAAATTGGATTATTGTTAAGAATGTAAAATGGTGCAGCTGCTCTGAAAAACAATATGGTGGTTCCTCAACATGTTAAAAATATAGCCCTGGCTGGTGTGGCTCAGTGGATTAAGTGCTGGCCTGTGAACCAAAGGGTCACTGGTTCAATTCTCAGTTGGGGCACATGCCTGGGCTGTGGACCAGGTCCCTGGTTGAGAGTACACGAGAGGCAGCCACACATTGATGTTTCTCTACCTCTCTTTCTCCCCCTTCCCCTCTGTCTAAAAATAAATAAATAAAATCTTTAAAAAATATTTTAAATGTTAAAAGTATAATTATCATATGACCCAGTAATCATACTTCTAGGTATATACTCAGAAGAATGGAAAACAGGGACTTGAACAGATATTTGTACAGTTGTGTCCATGTCAGCATTATTCACAATAGCTGAGAGGTGAAAGCAAACCAAGAGTCTATCGATGCGTGAATGGATAAACAAAATGTGGCAGATATGTGCAATGAATATTATTCTGTCTTAAAAAAAGAAGAAAATTGCGGGGAGAGGAAGATGGTGGCATGGTAGGAGGGAGCAGATTCTACTTCTACACCTGGGGAAAAATCCTAGCCGTTTTAGGTAGGAACAGAGCCAATAGCCAACATTATCACAACAGAGATGAAAATAGATCACAAATTGTACCAGACATTGAAAAACCCGACGATAAGGAGACTACGTGGATCAGCTTGGGGACCAGGGAGGTTGACTCCAGAGAGCTGGGTCAACCGCTCCCTCCCTGGCCAAACAAGGACTGAGCAGCACCGGGGGAAGCCAGTTTACCGGAGGGCACAGAGAGAGGAGTGAGAGAGGAGTGGGGACGAAGAGGCACCCACACAGGGGCTGTAAGCACCCACACAAAGCCCTGGTGAAAGTGTACACCCCACCAGGTGCATCCAAAGGCACCCACCTGTACCCCCACGCCCCCAGCCCAGAGACAGCGTGGTTTGGTGGAAGTCTCGGAAACCAGAGGGGTGGGGAGGAAAAGGCGTGGGCACTCCCCAGGACCTATGATGCTTATGCTGTGAATTTAGGGGAAGTGGGCACCCCTCGGGATCCAGAGAGTGCACACCCGTGAACCCGGAAAAGGTGCGGGCACTCCTCGGGACATCGGAACACATGGGTGAACTCCCAAGGATGCACATAGTTGCACCTAGCTCCCACACACAGGTCCCTTCCAGGAGGCACCAGACAGGCTTGGGGGAGAACATGCGCCAATACTATGAACGGTACGCCAGAAGCTGACTGAGAAAAACTGTCTCCAGTAGCCCCTCAGTGTGCTGAAGCCAGCTAGAAAAACCAGTTTGGCCAGTCTGAAACCAACAATAGGTGTGTTTTTGTTTTGTTGTTGTTGTTTGTTTGTTTGTTTTTGTTTTCCTTTAATTATTTTTAAGTAACCTTTTATCTTTTAATTTGTATTATTTTTAGATCTATCAATTCTTTATGCTTCTCTTTCTGTCATCCTAGTGTTGACCCATCCCACTTGCTTTCCAAATTTATCTCTTCTTCTTCCTTCCATCTTCTGCTTTGTTCCTTCCTTTTTTTGGGGGGGAATTTGCAAGTAATTGCACAATTGTATTATCATTATTTCATTATTCATACACAT
Source organism: Trachops cirrhosus (assembly GCA_028533065.1). NCBI lineage: Eukaryota > Metazoa > Chordata > Mammalia > Chiroptera > Phyllostomidae > Trachops > Trachops cirrhosus. The sequence goes on along the minus strand of CM052547.1, from coordinate 43,653,155 downwards.
TTTATTTTTATAGTATTTTGGTATTCCTCTTCTTTCTGTATAGACTTTTTTGCTTAGCTGGTTATATTGTATAATTTGATAGGTTTCCCCTGTTATGTCATTCATAGTGTATTGCTAATTTACTGTCCTTCATTTGTGTTCCATTAGTACACTTCTCAAGGCTCCATACTCCCTATTCTTGTTGTCTAGATTTCTTAGATTCTGTCATATGATTGTTGCTCTAATATTACTGTAAATAATAGCTATTTCATACAACTGTAAATACTACA
>CM052547.1:43633527-43643612 GCA_028533065.1 Trachops cirrhosus | reverse complement strand
TCCATGCTGTTGCAAACGGTAGGAGCTCCTTCTTTCTTTCTACTGCATAGAATTCCATTGTGTAAATGTACCATAGTTTTTTGATCCATTCATTTACTGATGGGCACCTGGGTTGTTTCCAGCACTTGGCTATTGTAAATTGTGCTGCTATGAACATTGGGGTGCATAGGTTCTTTTGGATTGGTGTTTCAGGGTTCTTAGGCTATAGTCCCAGCGGTGGAATTGCTGGATCAAAGGGCAGGTCCATTTTTAGTTTTCTGAGGAAGTTCCATACTGTTTTCCACAGTGGTCGTACCAGTCTGCAATCCCACCAACAATGCACTAGGGTCCCTTTTTCTCCACAACCTCTCCTATACTTGTTGTCTGTTGTTTTATTTATGATGGCCATTCTGACTGGTGTAGAGCACGTACATTTTAAATAAGAATGGGGATTGACCCTGGCTGATGTAGCTCAGTGGATTGAGTGCGGGCTGTGAACCAAAGCATCGCAGGTTTGATTCCCAGTCAGGGCACATGCCTGGGTTGCGGGTCAGGTCCCCAGCGGGGACCACATGAGAGGCAACCACGCATTGATGTTTCTCTATCTCTCCTTCTCCCTCCCTTCCCCTCTCTAAAAATAAACATTAAAATTTAAAAAAAATCTTAACAACGGGGATTGACAAGCTGCCTATCAAAGAAGTTGTTCAATTTGTATCTCCACCAACATGGCTTGAGTTATTTTCCTACTTTTTCAGCAAATCATATAATAAAGCATTTTAATGCTAATATGACAGATTAAAATGGCATATTACTGTTGTATGTTCGAATTTCTTTAGTTATAAGTGTATGCATTTTTATATTTGTTGATCTGTATTTCCTTTTTAAGCCAACATTTAGAAATTATAGTTTCAAAAAATCAGAATCAATTCATTTTCTACAGATTTGACTACATAAACATGAAAAAGTCTGTAAGTTAAAAAACAATAAAATACCATCACTAAATACAGAAAGTGAAAGTCCATCTCTAAACTAGGAAAGAATGATTGCAACATACATAAATATGGGTAATATAAGTGTTTCTTTTAAATCACAAGAAGAAGAAAACACTCAACTTTAAAATAGCTAAAGGGCATACACAGACATAGAGGTCAAATAACCAATAACTATATGAACCAGTAAAACTCACTAAAAAATAAAAATGAGGTATCAAATTCAGTTATCAAACCAGCAAGGAATTTTTTTCTTACAATAATTCTTAATGTTGCAAGAATTCAGTGGCATGGAGAGTCTCATACACAATGGTAGAGTAAGAATTGGTCTACTGTACTCTAATGTTTAAATTGCCTTTAAATGTGTATAACCAGAGGATTTTTTAGGACAGTAAAAGTATTCTGTGTGATAGCGTAAAGGTGGATACATGTCATCACACATTTATCCAAACCCATTTAATGTACACCACTAGAATGAAGACTAATGTAAACAGTGGAGTTTGAGTGATTTGAGGTGTCGATGGAGGTCCATCAGCTGTAACAATCACACCACTCTGGTGAGGGACATTGATAATGAGGAGGTGAACACAGGTGGGGCAGGGAGTATATGGCAAATATCTATGTCTTCCTCTTAAGTTTTCTGTGAACCTAAAATTGCCCTAAAAAGTAGTCTTATAATAAAGAAATTTAATGTGTATAACATGCTCTCTGATACATTCTACTTTTAGGAATTTATTCTAAGGAAGTCAACAGAGATATAAACAATACTTTATAGATGCAGATTATTCATGGCACCATTATTTTTAACGGGAAAAATAACACCCAATGTGCAATAATCTGAAATGTTAAGTGAATGTTGGTATGGCTATATGATGGAATACCATGTAGACATTAAAAATCATGAGCAGACTATTAGAACACGAAAGGAATTGTTCATGCTACATTAAGGCAATACTCAAAGGGCAGTATTGACAATGTGATCTCACGGTGGAATGGAGTGTGCATGTGGCATGGAGCTCACAAGTGTTACGGGGTGGATCTGGCCACATCACTGGGCAGTAGGAAGGTAACTCTCAAGTGGTGTGGGAGAGCCTGTCTTCCCCAGAGTGGGGGAGGAGTCAGGAAGTGCTGGAGGCAGCCTGATGGAAGCAACATGATAGGTTTTCAAACCCCTAGGTAAGAGTAGACAAGCTAGCACAGCTCGTGACACACCAAGTATCTGCCAGGCTAGTGAAATGTTTAGACAAAGAAAAAGACCCTTCTACTGGCTTCTGCAGATTTTGGGCCTGGACTTTTAAACAGATGGCACATGGAGGCTTGTGGCACTTTTCCTTGCCCTTGCTCTCCTGGTAGGGAGCCAGCTTGTGGAAGCTGAGCCCTGAGCTGGGCTTGGCTGGTGGCAGCCCTTGGGATGCTGCAGCCCCTGAGATGCTGAAGCTCCTGGTACGGGCCCAGACCTCGCCCCTTTTCAGTTTTTGGATGCATGGGCCAGAATGCTCTCTGGCCAGGGTGTGAGTAGCCTCAGGTGCTTAGGGCCCTGCAAGTAGAACCCCCTTGCACCACTGGCTGCAGTGGTCTGGCAGCAGCCCTAGGCCCTGGGAGGGTGAAGAAGTTGTGGCAAGGCAATGGTGACACTGGTCCCACAAGTGTGCACTCCAGGGAGAGAAAGCCTGAAGATGAAGAGCCATCACTGTTTGCATAACAGCATTGGGCCCCAGGAGGACAGATAAAAATGGAGCAGGCTGTCTGGACACTGACTCCGGTTCTGAGGGTGACTGGCTTCTTTCTGTGTTTTGCTGAAGAAGTTGGCCTGGAGCCAGGGAGTACCCAGCTCCCCCAAATTGGGCAATGTTTTAATAAACATTTTTTCCTTCCTCATCAACCTTTGTGTTATGCCTGTGTACGGTGGGAGGCGGCTGAATCCACTTTGTTAGTAACACAGACACCACAGGAAAAATTTTTGGAAATATGCCCACGAAATATTAATTGTAGCTATCTCTAGATGACACAATTGAAGATGATCTGTATTCCCTTTTGTAGTTTTCTGCATTGTTTACATTTTATTTTACAATGTATATGTAATACATCTTTCTCCTAAACTATAAAGCTAGACAAATTATTTTCCATTGTATTAGTAATTTTTGTAGAACTTATGATAGTTTGCAACAAACTAAAGTAATGCTAGAAAGATGCTACACAATAGAAGTTGAATATTAACTTTTAAAAGAGTATCTCAATTACTTACATTAAAATTACACTCTTATTTATACCGGTGTTTCATATACTGCTGCAAGGTCTGGTTACCCTCATTATGGAGAGGGAAACTGCATTATTTTGATGGACATAATACAGCTGAGGTTACTTTTGGACAAAGACTAGCAGCAGCACTTAGAGTCTGAAAAAAACCCCCTCAATTTTAAACTTGCATTTTTTCACAGTTACAAATGGTTGATACTCATAGTAAGAAGATTTTCCAGAGCTGTAACCTCCTGGGTTGTGTTTTTTAAAAACATGTAATTTGACAATTAAAATTATCTTGTTCATTTTAGTCTGGCAGTTTCAGAAATTAAATTGTTTAAGATGAAAGTATGTGAGTAAGCACCCTGTCTTCTTTTTAATCCTATGGTAGTTTCTAAATTTAGTGCTAATATACAAAGAAGCTGGAAATTAGCCTAATACTCATTGGGGCAGAACATTTACTTATCTTGATGAGAAAAAGAAAGATACTGTGGGAGCTGCCCAATGTTACATTAAAAAATGAGCAAATTGCTTACTGTATGAATTACTTAATTTGGAACTATACTCACTGTTGTTTGGGTTTACTGTTTTTATTCACACTTTGCACTTTGCAGTGTCTGTGGGCAAGCTCACCATTGGCTGATGTGTGGTGCCTCCTGAAGAATTATTGAGGCACAAGTAACTCTCTGTAATTCCCTTCTCTTGAAACAAGTATGTTTTCTGTCATTAACTGTTTCCTTGTGCCTCACTAACACACTCCATCATGGAATCAACTGCCAGACAATTTTATCTCATCTTAGTTGCCAGTGTTTTTAAGAGAAATTCCTTTCTTTCGAAAACCCTTTCTTTGGGGTTTGGAATCTGCTTACATTTTAACAGGTTTTCTATTGCTCTGTTTACCTTCTTGCAGAACTGTTAAAACGACTGAAATAAGCAGGCCTTTTTTTCTCCCGACACTTAATGTGGGGCTCCCCAGGGCTCAGGCAGCCCTCAGCCATCTTCTTTTTTCCTTTCACGCTGTCTTCCCAGGTGATTACGTAAATTCTGAGTTTAAGTACCATCTATGCTGTTGTCTCCCCAAAGCATGTCTTTGCCTCAGATTTCTCCTCTGAAATGTGAACCAACAAGCCCAAGTGCCAACTTCTGCAGAGAAACACCACCCTAGACTACAGTGTCAGAATGAAGGTTGTGGGGGTTAGGGGAGCAATTATTTTAAAATAATTTTTTAAAAAACTTATTTTACTCAATCTTTTCACTTCACAGAGGAGGAACCCTAGGGTAAAAAGGATTCAGGATTATGTCTACCTGGCATTTTCAGAGAACTGCCAGTTATATTTGTTGGAAACATGGCAAAATTAACATGTATGAACAATTTCTTGATTTGCCCCCAAAACCAGCTCCCTATTCTTCAGCTTTTCTTATGACTGTAGATGGCACCATGATCCCCCAAGGACTTAAGCCAAAAACTAGGAATCATACAGGATTCCTCACTTTCCTTACTAATCCATCTGCAAGTCTTCTCAGTTCTGGTGAAACACATCTTGTATGAGTCCACTTCTGTCCATGGCCACCATCCCCACCTTGTCTGGGCTGTTCTCAGTTGGTGCCTGGACCACTATAGCAGTTTCTTTCACTCCTCTCTGATTCCAGCCTATTTGTCAAAAAGCTGCAAAAGTGACCGTGTTAAAGTGCAACTCAGAACCAGAGGGACTTAGAAGGGCGTCTCGAAGGCTCGGAGAAGCAAAGGTGATGGTGAATATGAAGAACCAAGGGGACCCTGGGGGCTGGCAGGTGGGTTGTGAGGAGCTGACAGAGCACAAAGTTACAGCCTGGGGAGTCAGGCTCCTGTGCGGGGCCTTTCCAGCTCGCCTGTGCCTGAAGCCGGGCCAGTCAGTGCTGCCTCTGTGATGGGGTCTTCAATGCTTGGCCTCACTGGTCATCGCGCCTGTTTAGGGTGCAGTCACCACTGTGTCACTCCCCAGTTATATGAACCTAGACATGGCCCTGAACCCTGAGTCTGGCAATGACACAGTTGGATGAATGATCACTGTGCTTCCTTCCAGCTCTGTCTCTTCACCAGCCTGTGACCCAGGTCACACTGGGGTTGTTTCTCTCTGTACTTTACACTTGAGGCCATTCCTGGTGGCCAGAATTATTGCTGTATAGTTACACTGAGGCCCTGGATGGCCTGATATATACTTTTGAAGTAACAGTTTTTCTTTGACACTCTCTCACTTTCCCTCTGTACTTTTTTTTTTAAAGATTTTATTTATTTATTTATTTTTTTTTAGAGAGGGGAAGGAAGGGAGAAGGAGAGAGAGAGAGAAACATCAATGTGTGGTTGCCTCTCATGTGGTCCCCACTGGGGACCTGGCCCGCAACCCAGGCATGTGCCCTGACTGGGAATCGAACCTGTGATGCTTTGGTTCACAGCCCTCTGTACTCTTTTTTCTTCCCTGGCAGCCGTTATCCTCAGTGAGCCTGGGGTGTGCAAGCTGCTGCTTCACTGTTAGGGACCCCCCTGATTTCCAACACTGCTCCCAAGCCCTGTGTGGGCAAGAACCAATGCTGCGAACTTCTCTCCTCCTGCTTTCATTAAAACTCACTCTTTGTCATGGAAAGGACCTGACTGACTTTCCCATTGTATGTCTAGAGTACAAGCAAAAAAACAAATAAATTTCACCCCCTCCCCCCACTCAGCAGAAATCTACAAGGAGCAGAAATCAGGAGTGGAGAGGACAACAAAACTCTGAGTGCTGGAAAATAGAAGGAAAAGTGGGAACTGGCTTAGCAGACTAGAGAAAGTCAAAAACTATGCCACCCATGGGGGATGTTTAGAGAAGCTTGATTCAGAAAAGAAAACACAAGAAAATAAGGAGAACCTCAGGAATTGTGAGTGTCAGGAACCTTGCAAAATGGAAGCAACTGGAGGTGAGAATAGGGCTGTTTGAAAATCTGTGTAGGAAACAATCCTACATGCTGCCCCCACTCCATGTAACTGAGTGACTCCCTCCCCTCAGCAGACTATAGTCTTACTTTCAGAGGAGTAGAACCAGGGGAAAAGAGGGTGATGAGACAAAAAAGTATGTACCGATTGATGAAAACCTAAGCTCCCTTCCCCCATATAACTTCAAGGTATTCACAGCCAGACCCACACCTCCTAGGGTCCTCCTTGGGGAATGTGACTGTAGCAAAAGAAAACACCTAATGATGCTGGTAATTGTGGGCCCTCAAATGCAGTGGTTAACTCCACTCAATGCACAGTGAAGCCTAAGAGTCAATAAATAATTTCCCCTCCACATACACACACATACAGAGCTTCTAGTGAACTTTTTCAGTGCCTCAATCTTAAAGAAGGCAGCCAAAGATCACCAGACATTTGAGAAAACCCCTTCCATGTGAAAAACAGAAGCTAAGACATAAAATAAAGAACTCAGAGGAGACAGTGACAACATAGGAAACAGAATATAATTTTTTTTGAATTATAATTTAAATCTTCATAGTTCCATGCATCAAGGATAATGGGTTCATCCTTTATCAGAAGATGGTAAAACTCTGATAGAGGAATTAAAAATTGAATAGAAGGGTCGGATAATAAAGTGATGATAAATCTCTCAGAATTTAGAATAACAACAAAATATGTAATATAGGAGAAAAATAATAAGAAAATTAAATGGTTATTCCCAGAGGTACCACAAATAGACATTTGAGTACTGTAAACTAGAGAGAATGTATGGGAGAAAAGGATCAGAAAAATGATTTATCAGAACTGAAAGATAAGAGAATCGAGCTTAAAGGGTTCATTGACTAATCAACATAGTGTATGAGGGACTTCTAGTCAAGATGGAGGTGTAGGTAGACATGCTTCGTCTTCTCATGGAACCATAGGAAGGATTACAACTAGATCTCAAAACAAATAACACCCAGAGCTGTCAGAAAATAGAGCTGTATGGAAGTCTGACAACCAGGGATTTAAAGAAGACACATTCATCCAGATGTATAAGAGGGGTGGAGTCATCAAGGTAGATGTAGCGGCATGGAGGGCAGTGGCAGCAGAAGAATGGATGGTCCCACATTCACATATGGTGGATAAAAATTGGGAGGGATACCTTCAGAGTGAATGATCCCAGCCCCAGGCCAGACTACACAGCCCAGAGTTCCAGTGCCAGGAAGATAAATTCCCATAACTTCTAGTTGTAAAAACCAGTAGGGGTTGGGGCAGTGGAAGAAACTGATGGATTTTCAGGAGACTCCATTTAAAGGACCTGCACAGATTTAGAACATATGCAAACCCTCCTACTCTGGAATACACCACCAGGGCACTAGCAGGAAGGATACCAGTCATATATGGTAGGTAAAGTGACTGGAAACAGGGTGAGTGCCCAGCAAACTTCCAGAAGCCAAGGCAGTGGCATTGTCTCCTCTCTAAGCCCTCCACCCACACAAAGCCATAAAGTGGTGATGCATGTTGCCCCTCCCTGCCAATTACCTAAGGCTCTGCCCCACACGATTTACAGGAGCCTTTCCTGCAATAGGCCACTCTACTAAGACAAAGAGTCAAAGCAGCTCTACCTAATACACAGAAACAAATACAAGGAGGCTGCCAGATTGAGGAGACAAAGAAATATGGCTCAAATGAAACAACAGAATAAACCCCCAGAAAAAGTTAAATAACATGGAGATAACCAATCTATCACATGCAGAGTTCAAAACACTGTTGATCAGTATGCACAAAGTACTCATTGAGTATGGCAACAACATAAAAGAAGTGAAGATTACATTAAATGAAATGAAGAAAAATCCACTGGGAGACAACAGTGGAGGGGATGAAGCTGGGATTCATATCAATGATTTGGAACATAAGGAAGAAATAAGCATTCAACCAGAACAGAAAGAAGAAAAAAGAATTAAAAAATGCAAGGATAGTATAAGGAGCCTCTGGGACATCTCCAAACATACCAACATCCAAATCATAGGGACCCAGGAGAAGAAGATGAAGAGCAAGAAATGAAAACTTATTTGAAAAAATAATGAAGGAAAACTTTCCCAATTTGGTGAAGGAAGTAGACATACAAGTCCAGAAAGCACAGAGAGTCTCAAACAAGTTGGACACAAAAAGGACCACACCAAGACACATCATAATTAAAATGCCAAAGGTTAAAGGTAAAGGCAGAATCCTAAAAGCAGCAAGAGAAAAGTAGAAAGGTACCTACAAAGGCGTTCCCATAACACTGTCAACTGATTTCTCAAAAGAAACTTTGCAGGCAAGAGGGGATTGGCAAGAAGTATTCAAAGTCATGAAAAGTGAGGACCTACATGCAAGATGACTCTATCCAGCAAAGCTTTCATTTAGAATGGAAGGGTGGAGAAAGTGTTTCCCAGATAAGGTCAAGATAAAGGAGTTCATCATCACCAAGCCATTATTACATGAAATGTTAAGGGACTTATCTAAAAAAAGAAGATCAAAACCATGAACATTAAAAAGGCAATAAATTCATAACTATCAACAACTGATTTTAAAAAAACAAACTAAACAAACAAGCAGAACAGGAAGAGAATCATAGAAATGGAGATCATTTGGAGGGTTATCAGTGAGGAAATTGGTAGGTACAAAACAGAGAGGGGGATGTTAAGAACAGTATAGTAAATGGAGAAGCTGAAGAACTTAGATGCACAACCCATGGACATGAACTATAGGGGTGGGGACCATGGTGGGAATGGGGGTTACCAGATGGAGGGGGGCAAAAGGGAAAAAAATCAGACAACTGTAATAGCATAATCAATAAAATATACTTAAAAAAATGTATGAAAAAAGATCCATGCAAAGTCAATTAGCATTAAATTTTAGAGCACTAGGAAAAAGAATAGATTCCTAAATTCTCTAAATAAAAATCTGGTAATAGAAAGAAGGATCAGGAATCATAGATGGCAAGAGACTTCCCAAAAGCAACACTGGATATTAGAAAAACAATGAAGAGTGCCTATTCGATTCATAGGGAAAATAATCCCCAGCCCAGAATTCTATTATCTACTCAAATTATTGATCAAAAATAAAGGTAGGGAAAAGACATATTAGATGTGCAAAGCCTCAAATTTTACTCTCTGTGTGTTCTTTTCCTGAAAGCTCCTGGAAGAGGTTCTTCATCTGATATGAGAATGTGCCCAGAGGGGAAGGCTCGGGGCCTGCAGGGGGTCCAGCAGGGCAGCATTGGGAAAGGCGCATGACTGGCAGACCCTCTAGTTAGAACAGGACAGGGGGCTCCAAGAAGGAGGTCCTATGAAAAAGATGAAATTGATAAGATTATCTGAAGTATTGCAACATGCTGAGAGATTATGTGCATATGAATGGTAGAGAATTTGAGTTTAAATGAAAAATAGATACAAAGAAAACAACAAGAGTTACAACAATAAAATGGTAAAAGAAAAATTAACTAGTGTGCATATATGGCTCAGCTGTGAATAATATTTATCATGAGAATGTGAACCTGCGTTTGCGAGTGCACGTGCACACATATATATTTTTTGGGTTGGGTAAAAAGGAGCTCTATCTTCACTTCTGTAACAGAAACTGATAAACGCTATCTAAAAGCTAAGAGAAAGATCCAGAAATCACAGCGCCCACATTTTATTTAGAATTATGATTGCAAAGAACAGAAGAAGGTAAAAGAGAGGTTGACTTCGTGGAGTTAGAACTGGCAGTGGGGAAAGGCTGGAGAGGGGACTTTTGTGTTGTTGTTATAAGCCTTATACACCATTTGGCTCATAAAGTGTTTTGACTTTTTATTTTTATTTTTTTTTATTTTATTTTTATTTATTTTTTTTTTTAAATTTTTATTTTAGTTTATTCAGTACAGTTTCTATCCTTTATTCCCATTCCAG
>CM052547.1:43582517-43633027 GCA_028533065.1 Trachops cirrhosus | reverse complement strand
AGACACCTTGATGTTAGTCTTTGTGGATTTCTGTGGTATAATATTACCTTTTTGGTCCGTTTCAAGGTACCAAGGGTTCACCATTGGCTCACAAAACTGATGCATATTTAACCATCAATTCCCCCAAACAGATGGAGCCAGCTCCAGCACAACCCTGGCTGCAGCACAACGGCACTTTTGCGTAGTCCTTGAGGCCCACCACACTGTACGTCCCTTTGCATAGACAGCCGTGGGTTCGGTGTGGGCAAGGCCAGTATCTAGAGCAGTTCCCCAGGATGTAGAAATGAAGGTTTAGTGATTCCCTAATTTATACAACAGAGATTTATTGTTTCTGTACATTCACATGATAACCAAGGCTAACAGGATTTTATTTCTTCTGAAAGGATTTTGTACCATGTAAGAGTGATAGATTTTACTGCCTCATGGAGGGCACTCCACAGCCAGTTACAATGATGCAGGTGGTTGACAAGCCCAGGGAAACAGAGGAGACCCATCGACAAGCCCTCTCTGTACTCTATGCCTTTTCCACCTTCTATCCTGCCATCCATGAATGTTTCTCTCCCTCACCCTTTAGTGTCATCTCCCAGAGTTGAAGGCTTATCCCTCCCACTGACCCCAACTTCCTTGGCAGGACTCAGAGAATCAACCTCTGAGCACCCAGCTCAGCATCTCGCACAAAGTACAGGCTCAAAAATATGGTTTCAGACCCATCAAAGTACATGCACTCATTTCAATAGCACACTTCCAGTTTTGACGGTGCCCAGAGAGGTTTTATGATGTCCTCAATTTTCCAGTTAAAAAGCATCGTGCACAGAAAAACCTCTCTCCACTGTAACTAGGGGCAGATCACAGCACGCAGAGATCATCTAGGCCAGACGAGGGCTTGGGTCACGGTGACTTCAGTGTTTGCAAGCCCCATGCTCAGGATGCCCCCCGCAGGGCTCAGATGTCCTTCCCTAGGAACTACCCAGCAGGCAATAGTCCCCAGATTAGGGTCAAAGGGTTTCCCATTGGAAAGCAGGAAGCAGTATTCTGGAACTTGGTACAATGAGGACTGAAAAAGCTAGGGGAGAGCAGAACTCTCTAGATTCTCTGCCAACTGCTAGATCTAATGAGCTTGGTGTCAAGGTGGAGACCGCTGTTGAAAAACACAAGTGCCTGCAGCTGGTCTCCATAGAGATGATGGCAGGGATTCTGATCCTGGATCAGAGGAGATCCTGGGAAAAGGGATGCAAACCTTGACATTGAGTTAAGCCCTGGCACGCCTCAGTTTCTGCAGCAGAGCCCAGGGTGTGTATTGTGGAGTTGATTTATTTTGTATCTTGTCTTACACAGAATATCACATTCCTTCTTGGGCTCAGATGACAAGGCTGACCACATTTTGTTTGGGTGACAGCATCCAGAATGATAGCCAAAAGTGCAGAGCTGAGAGCACAGAATCCAAAGGCTTGTTTGTTTATGAGGCACTGTGTGATCTGGGGAAGGTCAGTTAAGCCCATGGACCAAGTGGGTTCTATTGCCAGGTACAAATAACAGCACTTCCAGGCAGGACCTGGCCTCAGGTCCAATCATGGCTACTCTCTCCCCAGGTACTCTATTTGGTTCATAACCCAGCAGACAGTAATGTGAGAAAGACAGGTGTGGGGTTTGCCATTCACATTGAGTCTCATGGGAATTGAGCAAACAGAATGGAGAAGTGGTTTCGGTGGCTCTTCCTTAGGAAAGAGTCAGGGCAAAGTAATTTAAAGCAAAGCAGAGTGTTTCTTTTCTCCTATTTGCTCTTTTTAATGTTGTTAGCCCACCCTGATCCCAAGAGAGAACTAAAGTGGACAAGAAGGCATTTCAAATCTGGTACAAAGGGAAACCTAGCTGCAACTCCATCATTTGTCACGACTGGGACCCACTGTCTATGTTGGTACCCTGCCCACCTCTGCCAGGGAAGCTGACAGGGTGCACAGGACAGCCAGGTGGGTGTTCTCTTCTGGAAGTTTCTCATCCTTTCTGGAGAACCTTCAGGCTGTCTGTCAAAACTCTTATTATTCCACCTTTTCTTTTGTCAGTGTTTGGATCTCACAGAGAAACAAATAATCAAGGATCTTATGTCCTGCTTGTTTCATCCCCTCCTCTTTGAACTGAGAAGAATGAGTTCTGTGAATAACTCATCAGCTCTTTTCACAATCTGGACTCACCTTAACAACGTTAACAGCAGTGCAGACCAGCTGCTGTGAGATGCATCACTTCTAAGAATAAAATATAACTCTGCTCCCTGATGCAGGTCTCTAGGCCTGAAGCTTTGCTGCTGGTGCCTGTGAGTGGAGAGCTGGGCATCCCCAACCAGTGACTGTCCCTTTCCTCGCCTGGTTCCATGGCCCTGTGTTCCTAACCTGCCTTGTTATTGAGAAGAGGGTATTCTAGCGCTAATACTAATATCTAGTGTGCTGGGAGGAACCGTTTAGTCGTTTCCCTGCAGGGTCCCCTTTCACCTGCTGTTCTATTTTACAGTCCACTTACATCCTATTGCAATCAATAGACACATCAGCACGTTCTGCTGCAACCAGGCACGTCGGCAATCCAGGAGGTGGGCTCCCACAGGTCCCTGGCATGGCACATTAGGCAGTGGGCCAGCAGGTTCACATCCGAGAAAGCTCTCCATCTCATTAGTTTCTTCCTGTACAGCAAAAAGCATGGTCATCTAGGTTATAGCAATCAGGGCAGAATTGCTCGCGATTGTGATGGGAGATGCACTAGATTTCGGAGACTTTAGACAATGCTGTTCTGTGAACCGTAGGGTTTTAAAACAGAGTTAATGTGGGGATGGTAAATGAATTTATCCAGCCCAGAGGTTTTGGTTCTTTCTACCTTGTTCTGAAGGGGAAGCCCAGAAATGCTTCCAGGTGTCAGCATTAGATCATCAATAATTTCAAGGAAGCTCTTCTCTGGGCTTAACAGCAAAACACAACACGTTCCACAAAAAATCAGAAAATGTATTTTGCTCTGCCAAGAATCCTAGCAGGAGCTTTAAAAGTCAAATAGGATTTGAGAGCTGAGAAATCCTTTTATCTGCAAAGTTAAACTGGGCCTGAGACTAAGGCTGAAGTGCCCATGGTGTCTGGACATCAGCGGATGGACAGGGATACGCGGTTTCACAAGGCCATTATTGATCCTGCCATTCATCTCATTTTCAATGGGTCATTCATTCATTTTCACTGAAGGGAAGCTAGGGAGCCAAATGGGCAGATGGCAGTCAGACTCAAGTTCATGAACACAGTATTTGAGCTCAGTTCAGTTCAGTTCAACACACTGAGAATCTGCTAAATTTCAGTCACTATGCTGGGCCCGAGATTGGTTCTTGAAACCTCCTGGTTTATAGGTTGATGGGTGAGGTAAACAGACACTTAAAAACATAATTTCAATAAAATGAGAAACACAATCATGGTGTGCACAAAGGGCTCCATCAGCCTTTAGTTTGCTCTGGGACTAGGAAAATCCTCCTGCGTGAAACAAGTCCTAAGATGAGTCTTGGTCTATACCTACAAAGATTCTGAGTCACTGGCTGGAAGGGTGTTTTCTGGCTCCGTCTGGCCTGGCTAGCCTAGTCAGACCTCCTAGGGGTGGTAGAGACTCAGTGCCCTCGCTGCTTAGCCCAGCTGGGTGGAGCCAAGTGTGTAGGTTTCTGGAACTGGCTGTGAGATCTAGGGACTGGGGCTGGGTGAGAGAATTCTGGAGAAATCTGCAGGGAGGCTAGAACTACTGCTAGTTATGGGAAGAGTCAACACATCAAGATGAGATACTGCTATGCTACAATGAGTTTGTCTTCTTCCTGATAAGACCTTCCAACCATTAGGATATAAGTGAACAACTTAGAACAGTTTAGCTTCAATCAGAACTTTAGAAGCAGTTTGCTTTTGAGCTTTTGGAAAATAGCCAGGCTCCCTGGACCTCTCTATTCTGCCTTCTAGGCCCCTGGACAGGCTTAGAGTGAGCCGTGTGGTGGGGTCTGAGAACCCTCTGTGTGAGTTGGCTGGAAGCGGGGACGAACTTCCTCGCCTAGGCCAGTCCAGGCTTGGCTTTCTTCTGCCTTCACTCATGATGGCTTTCCCACAGAGACAGCTCCTGGGATGTGAACCTCACCCCAGGGAGGCCTAAGGAAGGGGCCTGGGCTATGGAAATACTGGGGATCCAGACCCGACTCACTGCAAGGGGCTGCAAAGCTCAGCTGAACTGTCAAGGAGCAGCCAGAACCCTAGAGGCCTGCTTTCTGCTTATTCCTGCCCATCAGTCTCCAAACCCGAGTGATCACTGATGTCCTGCACTGTCCCCTGTCCTACTTCTTTGGTTGTCTGGGCGGTAGGCATGCCAGAGCCCATGTGTTCCTTCCCAGAGCAGGCCAAGTTCTATTCAAGTTTTTGCCCCTCCACCTGGCAGGCCACATGCTTCAGGGAAAGCTGGCCTCGTTGATCTAAGGGTCAGTGAGCCCCCTTGCCTGGAACAGGCCAGGAACCCCACCATGGTCCAAGAATGCCCAAGAAGACTCAAGGGAAATTTTCCAGGGCACTTGAGGAAAAGCATTGTCTTTGCTTTTAAGGGTGAGCCGCAGGAAGAATGTTCGTTCTCCCTGGAGACTTGGCTAGGGGGTGAGGCTGAACCTACTGCAGCCTCCCAGCTGTCCAGCCTCCCAGCTGAGTTCAGGTCCCAGTGAGGCCGCTGGGAGCGGGGAGCCAGGAGAGTCCATAGGGTGCAGTGAAGCCAGAGTCTTCACAGGTTTCTCTTTCACTGATGTGGGCCAGTAAAATCCAGTTGTTGTTTAGGCTGATTCTAGTGGGTTTTTTTCTTGCCTCTAAAACTTTCTGACAGAAGTCATTGTTTGCTTACTGAGCTTGCCAGAGGTTCATTTAGGTATTGCCACCTGACTTACGTGAACCAGCCTGGCCTCCCATACACCCTCCACACAAGGCCAGAGGGAGGCGCCAACATCCACAACCACCCTGCCCTTCCCTTTCCACAGTTTGCCTTGCACACCCCAAAAAGTTCACGTTGTCCCAGTGTGTTCCCTACGTCCAGCACCACCTGCCACCACCTGGCTTCTCCCAGATAGGCTCGGGATGAACACAGGCTGCGGGTTCACCCACTGCTCTTCCTGGAATACTGACTGCACTCCCTTGCTTGTGGCATGACTAACGGTGCGGGCTCTCCCTGGCCTGAGCGTGTTGCCTGGACAAGTGCCTCTCAGTGCTATCACCCAGGAAGCCCCTGGCTGAGCAGGGTGACTTAGTTGCTCTACCTCTCTGTCCCTTGGACTCTTAACACAAGGCCAAATCACATGTCCTCTCTTCCATGTAGCATAGACAGTGGCTGACCGAACATTTGAACACATGTCTTTCTGCTGTCCAAAGCCCTGCTCTTTCTACTGTATCCTGCAGCTTCTGAGTAACTATGTGGCCCAGCTCTGAGGACAATAAGCATGAAAGGAGATGCTGGAAGTAAATACATGTTTAGAAAGTCTTATACATTGGGAGGTGTGTCTGTGTGTTAAGGAAAAATGCTACATGTTACAACTATCAAGAGACCAGTGGGGATGGCTCTGCAATTTATATACAGACAACTCTGGGTGGTTGGGAACAGGTCGGCCCTGGAGTTCTAACACGCCCCATGCTGCAGAAAGGTCACGTCACGTTAGCAAGTTCTGTTGGCATGCCCCAACGTGGTGCTGATGTGGTGACTGGCGTACAGGGCAGGTCTATTAAAGAGTACCTAAGCTCTTGGCCAAGAAAATATAAGAACA
Organism: Trachops cirrhosus; assembly: GCA_028533065.1. NCBI lineage: Eukaryota > Metazoa > Chordata > Mammalia > Chiroptera > Phyllostomidae > Trachops > Trachops cirrhosus. Next base: position 43,627,245 of record CM052547.1, on the reverse strand, counting down.
TAAATCACATGTTGCTTTACACAGAAATTGCATGTTAAAATTTTAATAACCACACAGCCCTCCTTACTTCTTTCATTACCCTGTGAGAACAATCCCTCCTCCTGGTGAGCGGCTGCCTGCCCTAGAAGGGTCTGGAGATTTGTTTGTACCATTCTCCCAAAGTGATGTAAAAATAGTAAAGGCCGTCAATAGTGACTGATTAATTTCAATAACATAAATAATGGTTGTAAGTGCAATTGAGAGAGAAATGCTTTCCTCTCTGATTAATCTGACCCACTGGGCCACCATTAGCACAAGCACATTACAATGCTAATCAGGAAACAAACAAATGCAGTCTAGCCCTGCTGGTCTTCCCCAACACTGCCCCCCCACCCCCCTGCCCCATTCCAGTTCCAGCCCTTTTCTCTTTTGCACTGTAACCCAGAACATCTCTCTGTCAAAGAGGAAACACACTTCATCTTCAAAGCTGGCTCCTCTCACAGAGCTATCACCACCAGAGAAGCATCCTTGTCCTAGTGCCTTAGATGTTGCCCTTGATGCTTTTAAAGCTCTGTGTGACCATCAGCAGGTGGGTGAGTTGGCTAAATTGCTAGGTGGTTATCCCCATTTCACAGATTACAGGGTGGAGGCACTGAGAGATAAGCTGACATCCTCAAGCAGCCAGCAGGTGGGAGGCAATAACAGAAGCAAATGTGCCCCTCCCCATCCTACGTTCCAGCTGTTTCTCCAATAAACTACTGAAAGACATACAGGGCCACCTCCCCTGCTGGTTGACCCTGCTGTCCCTTCTTCCAGGTCATCCTCAGGCCTCCACTCACTGCCTCCTCTCACCCTCTCTACCTGTCTGTCACACAGCCATGCCTGCAGAGCGACTGCTTTTCATCAGCCATTTGGAGCTCTTCAAGTGCTTTCTTCTGTTGCAGTGGGCAGGTCTTAAGGCCTGGGGCAGAGTCCAGGGGACTGACTTAGAGGGCCAGCCACTTCTCATGGAGCCAGACCTGCTCTTCAGGCCTGTGTCACCGGAGAGTATGCATTTGGTACTTCCTTCCCCATCAAGCCAGGTTCCAACAGGCAGTGCAGGGAGCTTACTTTCATAAGAACTGACTCTACCTGGCAAAACTAGCCCAAAACTGCCCTTTCCTACACACTCACATGCATATTCATGCATTCTGTAAAACTTCTCCAAATTCAAAAGGACATTGTGTCCTTTACCTCCATACCCTACACGTATAGAGGCTATCTCCAGAGTCTGTTCAGTGTCATTCACTTCTGCTCTGAGGTCTGGGGCTGCAAGATCAACACCCTTTGTCAGACACTGTTGGAAAGCCACCACCCCACACCGACCCCAAAGGGGGTCATTTGCTGGAAGAGTTTTCAAAGGCTGAAGTTATATCCAGAGATTGGTTCTAGTATTCGCATTGGTAAATGAAAACTTTTATATATATATATATATAATTCGAATGTGTTCACTATAACTTAGAGGACAGATGGATTCTTTTTAAAAACAAAACCAGAAAAAGAGCACTAATTGGGTAATTCTATAGCTTTCATAAAGAGGCAGCATTTTCAGTATGTCAGAATGTGTAATTCATCTTAAATTGAAAGTCATTTGAAATGATTTTCTTTCAAGAAGTGACAGCCATGATTTGTCTTGCCCCTGGGCAGCGCGGCCATGCCATCACTTCCAGCAGTCAGCCCCGTTTCTTCCCTATAACAATGCAGACGAGGTGCCGTGCAGTTTTCTGCAGCAAAGGCCGCCCTGAATTCTCACCGAACCATGGGGAAATGCATATAGCATTGACATTTTTTTTGTTACCATCAAGACAACAAAAGACAATTTTTCAAGATCACACTTATCTATGCCTTAGATTTCATGTGTCAAATTGCAGTAATTTCTTAGGAGAGTGAAAAATATTCACTGCTCAAAAATAACTTTTGAATATTTTGCCTTTTTTGAGCAATCACTAAACTTCAAATAGCCACTGATGAATAGTCTCCCTCCCCATCCTCCTGTCAGATTAAAAGAAAAAACAAAAAAACACTTTCATCTAGCAGGAAATATGACAACATACATTGCATTTAAATTAAAACAAAGAGAAAATCTAGATTGTATATTTTATTCTGCCCAGGGCTAAGGAAAATAACTTGGCAAATAAGTGTCTTCTGTAAAGAGAGCATTTTTTCTTTTTTTTCTAATAGTCTACCTTCTTGGGAAAGCTGACATTTTCCGCAGGATCTCGGACCCCCACATCACACCCTCAGGCAGCCTAAACCAACCCCGGGCCAGAGATCACTGGAGACAGGCCTACATCTGGACCTGGCCCTTGCCACAGGCAGTTGCTTCCCAGCTCACCTCTTGCTCGAGGACTCTAGTCCCGGGCGAGTGTAAGCTGAATGTGGATGCTCAAGTCTTGGTGAGTGGACAGGGCTTGATTTCAGCCCCCACTTACCTGTTGGCCAAGGGTTCTCGCACAGGGTCAGTCTGCACAACTCTAGAAGGCAGCATTGAGGATTAAGCATTCTGAAAATTCTTCACAAAACCTCCTCACTAGATTTGAGAAAGAAAAGTACCCCCTCTCTCCCACAATGTCAGCAATGCGCCTTTATGCTTCCTTTTCTCTAATCTTTACATTAGAACAACTCTCACCTTTGAAGCGGGTATCGAGGTAAGGACTGCAGATTAAAGATTTCCCTTCACCTTCTTTTGGAATGAGGAAGTTACTGAGACAAACTCCCATTTTAAACTCATGTTCATTAACCACTTGCTCTTTTCATTCTGAAGCTAGATCATCAGGCTGACGTTGTCTTGAATACCTTTCTGCTTCTCCCTCTTCTCAGCTCTTGCTTGGGACCTTGGAGCAGGACCAGCCCTCACTGTTCTAGGGAAAGAAGCGCTGTCACAGCATGATGTAAGCAGGTCTCTACTTTGAGCCCAAAAAGAAGGATGAGGAAGATGGGGTGGGTGTGCTGGCTTAGGGGGAAGAATAGTTGCTGAGGGGATTCTACCTGTCTTGAAGTTAACAACAGGACAGTGGAGAAGTCATGGACCATCAGATCTAATAAATGACAGTCACCTAGGAGAGGAATGTAAAAGCAGCTTTTTCCTGGTGTTAAGGATCATTAGAGATGAACAGAAGTGACAGTTTGCGTTCCAGCCCTGCTGTTCTCACACCTGCATGTGAGAGGCAGACTTCTGAGACCCCCAACCAGGATCTAACAGTAGTGATGTCTACTTTATTGCCACTGGCAGCTAAAAATGGTATAGAAAATAGTTAAGATTATGCTTTGTTTTATAATTTAGTTTCTAGATAAATATCCACATTGTTTATAATCATCACCAAAAGTTACATCTTTCAGCAGCAACCACATTGGTCTTCAGGAGACACCCAGGGGTGGGGGGAAAAGTCTGTAGGACTCCAGTGGGAGGGAAGTGGGGAAGAGTGGCCTCCTGGGGGAGCAGAGTGTTCTGTTTCTCTGAGCCACTCTCAGCATATGCTTTGTTCCAGCGTCCACCCAAAATGACACCAGGCTTCTATGCTGATGATGATATCTATACATTTTTTAACACCAAAAATAACCAGCTCATTCAAGCAACCATGAGCTTGAAATACAAGCTCCCAGAAGATGCCCAGAGCCTTTGCCACTGATGGGCAGAGTCTAAAAACACAAAATAGAACAAAGAAACTCTTACTGGGAAGCAGATCAGGTGACTGTGTTGATTGTTTTGGCTGCTGCATTGGCAAACTTCAATCAAATAAAAAAGATTTGAACAAAATAACTAAAAGTGAACTGCAAGCCCTCTTAGTGGTTGATTCATACCTCACCAGGATTTCTGTGGATGTGGATTTCCTCCATAAACCAGTAGTCAGTGCAAAGAAAACAACATCCTGACTGATAACTATTTTTACCAAAAGGCGTAGTTATGGTGCTCTTTTTTTCCCAAAATTCTCAACCAGTCTAGGAAGGTGTATTTTACTTATGTTTCATATATTATCAAGTCTGTGGTTGACAATGATAATTATTTTGAATCATTGCATAATTCTCTCTCCCCAAAGAGTTACACTGAGTATGACACAGAATTATATTAGAACATAATAACACAAACAAGCATAAAAGATGTGTAGATCATCAAGTCATCGAAACTACTGTTATTGAAGAGGGCTGATAAGGTTCTGCACAGAGCTATCAGGTGATCTTTTATGGCAAGCAGACAACCATGGTTGGAAGGTCAAGCTGACTACCACCCCCATCCTGAGAGGCAAATCCAAATCTATCTGTGCCAGTGTAGGTCTAGAGACTTCTGACCTGCAGAAACCCCTCAGTGGATGGGTATAGACAAAGGAAAGTGGGGGTCAACCCTAACAAGGAGCATTTATGATGGCAGCAATTACATTACTGCCTTCAACAAGTTGGTGTTAGGGCAGAATTTACAAGGTTCTCCTATGATTGGAAGGACCAAAACTTCAGCCCAAATATGGCCAAATTTCACCTGTGCAATATAGAAGCCTCAATTGCAGAAAAACCAAAGGAACTGAGTGATAAGACATCTCAGAGTCAAATGACCACATCAGATGTGACGTATATTTCCATTTTGGCAATTATCATTGCAAATCCCAGAGGCCTTACACACAATGACTTTGGATTTTTCAGACACCCACAGAAAGTCTAGCCCTGGTGGGGTGGCTCAGCTGGTTGAAGCATTATCCTGTATGCCAAAAGGTTGTGGGTTCGATTTATAGTCAGGGTACATAACTAGGTTGCAGGATTAATCCCTGGTCAGGGCACATGTGGGAGGAGGCCAATTGATGTTACTCTTACACACTGATGTTTCTGTCTCTCTCTCTCTCTCAACTCAATACACATATCCTCAGGTCAAGACTGAAAAAAAAGACATTCTGAAGCATCATGTTGCTCTGGAATCATAGAGTAGGGAAGGGACCATGTTTGTCCCCAGGACAACATCATCCCCAAAGAGGGAATCACTGCTCTGGGTGTCTTTTAGCCTGTAATGGAATCCCTTGTGTGGCTGATACTCTATGCAGGGGTGTTCAACCTGTGGTCCAGAGGCTGCACGCATCCCAGGATGGCTATGAATGCAGCCCAACACAAAATCATAAATTTACTTAGAACACTATGAGATTTTTTTGTGATTATGTGTCACAATGTATTTAATGTATGGCCCAAGGGAACTCTTCTTCTAGTGTGGTCCAGAGACACCAAAAGGTTGGACACCCCTGCAAATCACTCTGGTTGTTAACACATTCTTTCTCTTTTGACTTAAATTGTGCTTTCTTGAAAATTCTATTCCTTGTCCCTACTGAATAAACCCAAAATATAGGTCTACTTTGTCTTCTTTTCAACTGTTTTTCAAATCTTTGAGGACAGCAATGTTTAAATGTTTTCATTTTCAACCTTAACACATGGAGTTTTCTCACCTTCTTCTCATGGCATGGATCCTGCTTCTGTTTTTGCATCAGACAGTCTTGAGTTTGAAAACCTTGGGCACATTACCAATCTCTCTGAACCCAAATTTTATGCTTTGTAAAATGAGGAGAGCAATATTGTATTGATTATATATTATTGCAAAATATCATGGGTTAAAAATATTTATTTAAGCTCATGATTCTTCTGGATGGTTCTTCTAGTTTAGGCTGGGTTAGCTAATCTTGGCTTGCACATGTGTGTTAGGTTAGTTGACTGGTTGGCTGCATGCTGGCAGGTGCAGGGTGGCAGTCAGACCTGACAGTAAGACTGGGCCACATGTCTCCCAGGTTGGCCTTGTTAATATGGTGAGAATGTTTTAAGAAGACACAATAAGCACACCTTTTTAAAGGCCCTGCTTGCATCCCATTTGCTAACATTCCATTCACCAATTAAGTGACATGATCAGCCAGGTTCAAGGAGTAGAGAAGTGGACTCAGCTTCTTTACCAGAAGGGTGGAGAAATGTGGGGAAGTGTCTTTTTTAAAAAATTAATTATTTTTTCAGTTATAGTTGACATTCAATATTATATTGTATTAATTTCAGGTGTACAGCTTAGTGGTTAGACAATCATATAATTTACAAAGTGTTCCCCCTGATATTTCCAGTACCCACCTGGCACCATACACACTTATTACAATATTATTGACTATATTCCCTATGCTGTACTTTACATTCCCATGACTATTTTGTAACTGCCAATTTGTGCTTCTTTATCCCTTCACCTTTTTCACCCAGTTCCTCAAACCCCCTACCCTCTGGCAACCATCAAAATTCTCTCCTTACCTGTAACTTTGAACCTGTTTCTGTTTTGTTTGTTCATTTATATTGTTCCTTAGATTCCACCTGTAAGTGAGATCATATGGTATTTGTCTTTTTCTGACTGACTTATTTCACTTAGCATAATTCCCTCTAGATCCATCCATGCTATTGCAAATGGTAAGGTTTTGTTCTTTTTTTATGTCCTAGTAATAGTCATTGCATATATGTACTACCAGCTGTCTGTTGATGTCACTCGGGTTGCTTCCATAACTTGTTTTTGTAAATAATGCTGCAAGGAATACAGGGATGCATATATTCTTTTGAATTAGTGTTTTGGATTTCTTTGGATATATGCTCAGAAGTAGAACCACTGGGTAATAAGGCAGTTCCATTTTGAAAATTTTGAGGAACCTCCATACTTCTTTCCATAGTGGCTACACCAATCTGCATTCCACCAACAGTACATAAGTGTTCCTTTTTCTCCACATCCTCATCGACACTTGTTGTTTGTTGATTTATTGATGACAGCTATCTGACACTTGTGAGGTGAAATCTCTGTGGCATTTCCCTGGCCAGCTATCTCAGTGGTTAGACTGATATGCCAAGGTTGCAGGTTTGATCTCCAGCCAGGGCACATGCAAGAAGCAATGAATGAATGCATAAATCAGTGGAACAATGGATTGATGTTTTTCTCTCTCTCTCTCTCTAAAAATCAATAAAAAATTAAAACGTTTTATCTCACTGCAGTTTTAATTTGCATTTCTCTCATGATTTGTGACATTGAGCATTTTTTCATAGGTCTCTTGGTCATCTGTATTTTCTCTTTGGAGAATTGTCCATTTAGGTTCTTTGCCCATTTTTAAATTTGGATTGTCTGTCTTTTCTTGGTTTGGGGTTGAATAGGTTATTTTTTTCCTATTTTCTTGTTTAGTTTAATCATGTTAAATCTTACAAAGATACTTGAAGTAATGTGAACACCTGTTTCTGCTATACTTAAGCAGAGAGTACAAAGCCTGTTTGAGTGAAACAAAATAAAACAAAAAAGAGAATCTATTCAAGAACACTAAGACTGAAAGCAAACTGTCAAGTATTTGGAAAACAGATGTACAGCACGTGTTCTGAAGGCATTCTAACTAGGTAGAATGCTCATCCCAATAAATACCCACATCACTCTGAATACTCTGCAGCTCACTCTTGTGTGGCAATATGACAGCTGGTAAAGGAAGTATGGACAGTCCACATTCTAGATAAAGTTCCTTGTACAGAAGATCCACAGAAGCAAGTGCTATCAGAGGTATGGAAACCTCTCACATTCCCCTCAATGATCACCACTAAATTCCTTCACAGGAAGACTTCATAGAATATCAGGGGACTTCTAGGACATACTAAGATCAGGTTGAGAGACTGGTTTACCTACTCAATCTTAATAATTTAGGCAGGAAAGACAACTTTTCTCAAGGGTTGAACTGACATTTGTCTTCAGACATTGACTGTACCCTTCCTACAATGCTATCAATTAACACCTAAAGACTTTTGAAGAGAAAATTCCATTAATCGTTTTCTTTCTTGAGAGCTGTTTTTTTCCCTCCTTGTTTGGAAGGTTTCCAGTATTTTGCTTCCATCTGAGCCAGAAAAATTGTCTATTTCCTTTGGCCAATCCTTTTGTTTGCTCTGAATGACTAACTGAATTTATTTATCAGTTCTAATAGATTTTTTTAGTGGAATCTTTAAGGTTCTCTATGTATAGTATCATGTCATCTGCAAATAATGACAGTTTTACTTCTTCCTTTCCAATTTGGATGCTTTTTATTTCTTTGTCTCATCTGATCTCTGTGGCTAGGATTTCTAGTACTATGTTGAATAGCAAGGTGAAAGCGACATCTCTGTCTTGTTCCTGATCTTAAAAAAAATGCTTTTAGTTTTTCTCCATTGAGTATGATGTTAGCTGTGGGTTTGTCATATATAACCTTTATTATGTTAAGGTATGTTTCCTCTATTCCCACTTTTCTCTTTGCTGAGGGTTTTTATGATAAATAGATGCTGGATTTTGTCAAGTGCTTTTTCTGCATCTATTGATATGACCATATGATTTTTATCCTTTATTTTTTTATGTGGCATATCATACCAATTGATTTGCAGATTGTACCAACCTTGCATCCCAGCAATAAATCCCACTTGATCATGATGTATGATCTTTTTTAATGTATTGTCAAATTTTATTTGTTAATATTTTGTGAAAGATTTTTGTATCTATGGCCATCAAGGATATTGGCCTATGATTTACTTTTTTCATAGTGTCTTTATCTGGTTTTGGAATTAGGATAATTCTGGCCTTGTAAATGAGCTTGGGAGTCTTTCCTCCTCTTGAATTTTTGAGAATAATTTGAGGATAGTTGTTAATTCTTGTTAGAATGTTTGGTAAAATTTACCTGTGAAGTCATCTAGTCCAAAACTTTTGTTTGTTGGGAGTTTTTTGATTAGTGCTTTAATTTCATTAGTTGTAATGGATCTATTCAGGTTTCTGTTCTTGATTCAGTTCTGGGAGATTGTATGTTTCTAGGAATTTATTCATTTGTGGGTGTCTTTACAATCTATCCAAATCTCAACCATATAGTGATGGCACAATGATTAAATATGGGACAAATGCGAAGGGCTGAGCAGAGAGCTTGGCACATAGTAGGTATGCAATAAGTCTTGGCCTTCCTCATCCATGACATTTTGACACCTGATAAGTGGAGGTTCCTGCTGACCCCAGCTCCACAGGACCTTCCAGTCAGGGATGATGGTGGGATTAGATTGAAAATTGCCTGGTAAAACTCTTGTTAGTTTTAAAGAGATATGCAGGATATAAATTTAAGGTGTTGTGACATTATTATAGTTTCATCATTTTGGCTGGGGCTGCAAAATTAAAACTATCAAATATTATAGGGCTTTCATTGTATTTTTCCTATTAAAGTACTGGATAGTAAAGTTAAATGGGAGAGTCTGAAAGTAAGATGACCTGTACCAGTTGAGAATTCAGGTTTAAACCCAGAGAACTTTGTCTCTTTTTGACAGGGAAAATGACTTAGCAGTTTAGATTCATGCATAAGGGTTTTTGCAATGATGGTAAAAATAGTTTGTGGAAGTGATCCCTTCTTGGGAAATTTTATTGAATGAAATTTAATGGAGACAAGTCTTAGCTGAAATAGAATTGTTTTCCTTGTCTTTTTCCATTGTGTCTAAGTCTATATCTTTCTTTTTCTCATTTATTTTAAAACACGATTTTAAAATATTAAAGTAATATTTCCCTTTCCCTTTAAAGATGCTTGGTCCAAGTGGAGAATCTAAGTTTTTTTCCACCCAGCATTTAATCTGTAATTTTGTAGGTTATACTCATTTGTAGATTTTAGAAAGTGCCTTTTATTCTTCTCTAAGTGTTAAAGCAATTTAGATTAATGGGCCTTGGACTCTTTGATATCCGTTTTTAAGGCATTTCAAAATGTGTGGAAGACAATACCCTTTCATATGTGAGGAGTAAAAATCTTGGCAGTTGAAAGACTTTTTTCTTTTTGTTTTTGCACAAAAGAAATCTTTGGAGTTGCAGAAAAACTGCAAAACAGAGAGGAAAGACCTTCCTCATTATAATTTTCTCTCCCCTGCCCTCCTCTTGAGAACTCAGCTGCTCACAGGAAATGCGGAAGGGTGCAGTGTGTGGCTGGCTGGCTCCATGGAAAGCCGGACAAGAGGAGGGCTAGGTTGGTATTCATCGTGGGCTACCCCCAAGCTCTGAACCTCATGCTCATCACTTGTTCCTGAAACAACGTGTTTGCAGAAGCTAATATTCCACTCATGCTCCTTACATCAGTGCATGACAACTCTATGAAGATCGATGTTCTCTAATAAAGACTATGGCCTAGGCCCCTGGAGGGTAAGTTGGTTGTTAGAAGCCCTTAGTGGTGTTGATAGACTGAAGTGCAGGGCCTTGGATCACCCCCCTGATCCATGCAGGGCAGAAGTGGTGCCAGCAGTTGTCAGTCACTCCCTTTTGAATAAGGACTGTTAGGCCTCAGGTTTCCACTGTACTTGAAGGGAGCTTAGTGAAGGCCTGATTGGACTGCTGGCACAGCATGGGCCTGCTCTGCATCTGAGTCCCTGTGCATGCATGTCTGTCCAGGTGTCTGTCTGGTGGAAAGGACAGTTCAGGGTGAGGAGAAAAAGGCAAAGGAATCACACAATTGTTTACTGCACTTGTTCACAGACTCAACCTTTTTCTTTTCTTTGATGGAGAAAAATGCCAGAATGTAGTGAGTTACAGTTTGGTGACTGGAAGCAGAAACACCCCAGCCACAGACCCAGGGAGGGCTGTAATCAGCAGAGACTGGGGGTTGGGAGGGGAGGGCATCTAAGGGGTCTTGCTTGCTCCCCTTGGCTCAGGGCCTGTGACATCCTACACCAGCTTCACTGGGGTGTGATTAGAGTCATAGGATTTAAGGCTCAGGAAAAGTCACTCTAGAGGTTCCTGATAGGAAAACCACCAGGGACACAGCTTATTGTTTTTCACTCTAAGGACATCACATTTTGAAAGATTTTGTTTATCAAATTACAAAGAATTACTTACAGCCAAGATGGAGGTGTAGGTAGATATACTTTCCCTCCTCACACAACCACAAGAAGGACAAATTTAAAAAACAAAACATAACCAGAACTGCCAGAAAATTGAACTGTATGGAAGTCTGACAGCCAGGGAATTAAATGAGAAACATTCATCCCTACTGGTAGGAGGGGCAGAGATGGGCAGCTGGGGTGGAAAGAACTCATGGTAAGGCATCGGCTGGTGGACCGGGGTGGGCAAGGTGGTGGCTGGCAGAGTGGGTGGTTCCACATTTGCTTGCAGATAAACTGGGAGGAACAACTGGGGAGTGAGACAGACCACCAAAACCCGGGTTACAGAGTGGGGAAATAAAGCCTCAAAACCTCAAGCTATAAAACCCTGTGGGGATTGGGGCAACTCCTAGCCTCACAGGAGAGTTTCTTGGTGAGACCCACAGGGTCCTAGAACATACACGAACCCACCTACCCAGGAATAAGCACCAGATGGGCCCAATTTGCTTGTGGGTAGTGGAGGAAGTGACTGACAGCTGGCAGAAAGTTGAGTAAACTGCATTGTTCCCTCTTTGACTCCTCCCCAACATACCATGCCACAACACAGTGACATAGGTTGCTGCCCTGGGTAATACCTAAGGCTCTGCCTCTTACAAGTAACAGGCACTTCAAGACAAAGAAATATGGCAGGAAAGAAAAGATCAAACCTCCAAAAATAGAACTAACTGATGAAGAGATAGCCAACCTGATGCAGAGTTCAAAACACTGGTAATCCAGATGCTCACAGAAATGGTTGAGTATGGTTTCAAAATGGAGGAAAAAGTGTAGGCTATGCAAGGTAAAATAAAGAAAAATAGACAGGGAACCAACAGTGACGGGAAGGAAACTGGGATTCCAATCAATAGTTTGGAGCAGAAGGAAGAAATAAACATTCAACCAGAACAGAATGAAGAAAGAAGAATTCAAAAAAAATGAGGAGAGGCTTACGAACCTCTGGGGCAACATTAAACTCTTCAATGTCCAAATCATTGGGGTACCAGAAGGAGAAGAGGAAGAGCAAGGAGTTGAAAAGTTATTTAAAAAATAATAAAGGAAAACTTTCCCAATCTGGCAAAGAAAGTAGACTTCCAGGAAGTCCAGGAAGCCCAGAGAGTCCCAAAGAAGTTGGACCCAAGGAGGAACACACCAAGGCACATCATAATTACATTACCTAAGATTAAAGATAAGGACAGAATCTTAAAAGCTGCAAGAGAAAAGGAAACTGTTACCTACAAAGGAGTTTTGATTTCTCAGAAGAAACCTTACAGGCAAGAAGGGGTTGGAAAGAAGTATTCAAAGTCATGAAAGGCAAGGACCTATATCCAAGATTACTCTATCCAGCAAAGCTATCATTTAGAAGAAAAGGGCAGATAAAGTGCTTCCCAGATAAGGTCAAGTTAAAGAAGTTTATCATCACCAAACCCTTATTTTATAAAAATGTTAAAGGGACTTATGAAGAAAAAGAAGATGATCAAAACTATGAACAGTAAAATGACAACAAACTCACAACTATCAACTGAACCTAAAAACCAAAACCAAAACCAAAAACAAACTCAGCAAACAACTAGAACAGGAATAGAATCACAGAAATCAAGATCACATGGAGGGTTATCAGTGGGGAGGGGGTAGGATTAGAATTGGTGAAATGGTACAGGGAATATAAGAAGCATAATCGGTAGGTACAAAATAGATAGGGACAGGTTAAGAATGGTATAGGAAATGGAGAAGCCAAAGAACTTATCAGTACGACCCATGGACATGAACTAGGCGGGGGAATGGTGGAGCAAATGGGGGTACCAGGCAGAAGGGGAGAAAGGAGTGAAAATGGGACAACTGTAATAGCATAATCAATAAAATACATTTAAAGATATCTAAAAAAATGAAAAATATGTGATTTTTAAAAAAATTCCCACAAGTGAGGCAATAAAACCTGGAACTGTGAAAAGACCAGAGTTGGACCCAAAGAGGGGGCATCCCAACAGTTGAGACAGTGAGACAAATCTCACTTTGCTACTACAGAGAACTTGCAAGTTATTGCATATTTGTATTAATATTTTTTCATTATACTTACATCTTTCATTTTATTAGTATTTTTGTTTTCCTCTTCTTTCTGTTTATTATTCTTCACTTGGCTGGTTAAATTGCATTGTTTGATTGGTTTCCCTTGTTATTTCTTTCATAGTGTATTGTTAATTTACTGTCATTCCCTTCATTTGTGTTCCATTAGCACACTACTCTAGGTCCTATACTTCCTATTCTTGTTATCCAGACCACATAGATTCTGTTATATGATTGTTGCTCCACTATTATTGTAAATAATAGCTATTCCATACAATTGTAAATACTACACAGCACCCCTCCCAGATCTTAGCCCACTTCACGGTTTCCTTCATTTTATTACTGTAGTGGTTAACTCTATTCTCTCACACAGTATACCTATTTTCTATCCTTTTCTCTCACTTTACCTCATAATCTGACCTCCCACAAGCTCACTGCTTTCTGGATGCAACTCACAATCCTTCCCCCCTACAACAAGAGTCTTATCTTCTTTCCACCCTTTCTAAAAAGTGGCTAGTTGGGTGAAATATCATGGTTAACATTATACATATCTGAAGGATCTCCTATCTCTTTTCTACTGGCTGCTGCTGTAAATATCATAGAATACACTCCTGTTGTCTTAAACCTTTTTGCCTTCACCCTCCAACTGATCACAAAAAAAGAGTAGGTGGAAGCTGTGAACACCAGGATACCTGCTGGAAGAGGAAACGCAGCAACAAAGGAACCACTAACAGATAACAACAGAAGAAGGTGAAGGAGGGAGTGGAAGCCACACTAACTCAACTCAGGACCTATCTGGAAATACAACTAAACACTGCAGAAATTATTCAGAACAAACAACTGAACAAGAGCAAGAGAGAATCCTTAAAACCTTGTACACATGGAAGAACCATCTTCAACACAATCTGCCCTCACCAGCACAACAGAATACAAAAGGTGGTGGAGGGAGTGACCCTCAGTTAACCAGCTGGTGGGAAGGACCCACCAAGAAAGACCCAACAACAATCAAAACCCAAAGACATACACAGAGCCGACATAAACGACAGCCCAAGACCAGTGAGCCCAGGAGATCAAGGAGGTGGCACCACTGAATCTCACAGGTATTCTACCATAGAAGTTCACACCAGAAACCCAGGAAGTCAGAACAGATCAATTTAAGAAGTAGGAGTTAACAAGAAGAGTTTCACAAACAATGGGAAGACAAAGAAACAATCCCTAAATGAAAAAAGGAAGTCTCAGAAAGAATGCTAAATGAAATAGAGGCAAGTCACCTATCAGATACTGAGTTTGAAGCAATGGTGATAAGGAAGCTCAATGAGATCACAGAGAATTACCAGAAACTACAGGGAAACTACAATGAACTCACTGCAAATTATATCAATATGAGAAAGGAAGTAGAAACTATCAACAAGGGCCAAGAGGAAATGAAAAATATAATTTCTGAATGGGAGAACCCACTAGAAGGAATCAAAAGCAGGCTCAATGAAGCAGAGGATCATATCAGCGAGCTGGAGGACAAGATAAAAAAAAAACAACACCCAGAATGAGCAAGAAAAGGAAAAGAGGCTCAGAAAGAATGAAGAAGGATTAAGAGAAATGCAAGACAATATGACACATAATAATATCCATATAATAGGGATACCAGAAGGAGAAGAAGAAGAGCAAGGGACAGAAAACCTATTTGAAAAAGTAATAACGGAAAACTTTCCTAATTTGATGAGAGAAAAAGTCACACAAATCCAGTAAACGAAGAAAGTGCCAATCAAGAGGAACCCAAAGAGGCCTGCTTTAAGACACATCATAATTAAAATGGCAAAATTCCAAGGCAAAGAGGGAATCTTAAAGGCTGCAAGGGAAAAATAGGACGTAACATACAAGGGAACCCCGATAAGACTAGCACCTGACTTCTCAATGGAAATGCTCCAAGCCAGAAGGGAATGGCAAGAAATATTCCAAGTAATGAAAACCTACAACCAAGACTACTTTATCCAGCAAGGCTCTTGATTAAAATGGAAGGCCAAATAAGGAGCTTCCCAGACAAAGAAGCCTCAAAGAATATACCTCGTCCAAGCCAGCTTTGCAGGAGATGCTAAAGGGTTTGCTTTAAAAACAGAAAGAAAACAGTGAAAGAAAGGGAAACACAGGTACAAAAAATGGCAATGAATAAGTACCTATCAATAATAACCTTAAACGTAAATGGATTAAATGCCCAAATCAAAAGACACAGAATACCAGAATGGATAAAAAAACATGACTCACACTGGAGATATTTGCTGCCTACAGGAGACCCACCTCAGAACCAAAGACCTACACAGACTGGAAGTGAAGGGCTGGAAACAAATTTTCCAAGTAAATGGACAGGAAACAAAAAGCCGGGGCAGCAATATGCATATTGGACAAAAGAGACTTCAAAAAAAGAACCATAAAAAGAGACCCAGAAGGTCACTTCATAATACTCAAGGGAAGAATCCATCAAGAAGACATTAACATAGTAACTATGTATGCACCGAACATAGGAGCACCCAAATACATAAAGAAAATCTTGGAGGACTTTAAGAAAGATATTGATAGCAATGCAAATATAATAGGAGATTTTAACACCCTACTGTCAAAAATGGACAGATCTTCCAAACAAAATATCAGCAAAGATATTGTGGCATTGAACAATGCCCTAGATGAAATGAACTTAACTGATATATATATAGAGAGAGCCCTTCATCCCAAAGAAACTAAGTACAAATTCTTTGCAAATGCACATGGAACATTTTCAAAGATAGACCACATGATAGGACACAAAACAAGCCTCAACAAATTCAAGAAAATTGAAATCATATCAAGAATTTTCTCTGACCACAAGAGACTGAAACTAGAAAACAACCTCAAGTAAAAAAACCGAAAACACTCAAAATCATGGAGATCGAATAGCATGCTAGTAAACAGTGAATGGGTCAAGAATGAGATTAGGGAAGAAATCAAAAAGTTTCTGGAAACAAACAAAAATGAACTCACAACAACCCAAAACTTACGGGACACAGCAAAGGCAGTCCTGAGAGGGAAGTTCATAGTGATACAGGACTACCTAAAAAAGATAGAAACATTTCAAATAAACAACCTTGCCCTATGCCCAGAAGAACACGAGGAACAACAACAAAGACAGCCCAGAGCAAGTAGAAGGAAGGAAATAACCAAGACCAGAGCAGAATTAAATGACATAGAGAGTAAAAGCACAATTCTAAGGATTAAGGAATCCAGGAGCTGATTCTATGAAAAGATAAACAAAATCGACAAGCCTTTAAGCAGGTTCATGGAGAAAAAAGGAGAGAGGACCCAAATAAACACAATCAGAAATGAAAGAGGAGAGATTACAACTGATGCCACAGAAATACAAAGGATTGGAAGAAATTACTACAAAAAACTACATGCCAAGAACTTTGAAAACCTAGGTGAAATGGACAAATTCCCATAAAAATATAATCTTCCAAAACTCAATGAAGAAGAAGCAGAAAGCCTGAACAGACCAATAACAGCAAATGAAATTGAAGCAGTAATTAAAAAGCTTCTGACACACAAAAGCCCTGGACCAGACGGTTTCATAGGAGAATTTTACAAAGCACTTAAGGGACAGTTAACCCACATCCTCCACAGATTATTTCAAAAAATTCAAGAAGATGGAAGACTTCCAAACTCTTTTTATGAAGCCAACATCATCCTAATCCCAAAACCAGATAAAGACATAACAAAGAAAGAAAACTTCAGGCCAATATCGCTGATGAACATAGATGCTAAAATCCTCAACAAAATATTGGCAAACTGCATCCAGCAATACGTTAAAAAGATGATACACCATGACCAAGTGGGATTCATCCCGGGGATCCAAGAGTGGTACAATATTCCCAAATCAATAAACATAATACACCACATAAACAAAACAAAAGAAAAAATCACATGATCATATCAATAGATGTGGAAAAAGCATTTGATAAGGTACAGCACCCATTTATGATAAAAACACTCAGCAAAGTGGGAATAGAGGGAGCATTCCTGAACATAATAAAGGCCATATATGAGAGACCTACAGCCAACATCATACTCAATGGACAAAAACTTAGAGCTTTCCCACTAAGATCAGAAACAAGACAAAGATGCCCACTTTCACCACTCCTATTGAACATAGTATTGGAAGTCAGCCACAGTAGTCAGACAAGAAAAAGAAATAAAAGGCATCCAAATCAGAAAGGAGGAAACAAAATTGTCATTGTTTGCAGATAACATAATAGTGTACATAGAAAATCCTATAGACTTCACCAAAAAACTACTCAATCTAATAAATGAATTTGGCAAAACAGCTGGATACAAATGAATACTCAGAAATCAAACGCATTTTTGTACACCAACAATGAAACATCAGAAAGAGAAATCAGGGAAAAAATCCCATTTGATATAGCAAAAAGAAAAATAAAGTACTTAGGAATAAACCTAACCAAGGAGGTAAAAGACCTGTACTCAGAAAATGATACAACACTGAAGGAAGAAATTAAGGAAGACACAAACAAATGGAAGCATGTACCATGCTCATGGATTGGAAGAATTAACATCATCAAAATGGCCATACTACCCAAAGCAATGTACAGATTCAATGCAATACTTATTAAAGTACCTATGACATATTTCACAGACATAGAACAAACATTTTAGAAATTTATATAGAACCATAAACGATGTCGAATAGTTGCAGCAATGTTGAGAAAGAAGAACAAAGCAGGAGGGATCACAATACCTGATATCAAACTGTATTACAAGGCTACTGTAATCAAAACAGCCTGGTATTGGCATAAAAACAGACACATAGACCAATGGAACAGAACAGAGAGCCCAGAAATAAACCCAAATCTCTATGGTCAATTAATATTTGACAAAGGTGGGAAAAGCATAAAATGGAGCAAAATATAGCCTCTTCAATAAATGGTGTTGGTACATCTGGACAGCTACATGCAAAAAAAAATGAATCTTGACCACAAACTTACACCATACACAAAAATAAATTCAAGGTGGATAAAGACTTAAATATAACTTGTGACACCATAAAAGTACTACAGGAGAACATAGGCAGGAAAATCTCAGATATTCTGCACAGCAATATATTCACTGATATGTCCCCTAGAATAAGGGACATAAAGGAAAGAATAAACAAATGGGATGTCATCAAAATAAAAAGCTTCTGCATGGCTGAGGAAAACAGCATTAAAATGAAAAGAGAACCAACTGTATGGGAAGACATATTTGCCAATGATACCACAGACAAGGGTTTGATCTCCAAAATATATAAAGATCTCACATGACTCCATTCCAGGAAGACAAAAAAAAATTAAAAAATGGGCAAAAGACTTGAACAGATACTTCTCCAAGGAGGACATACAGAGAGCCCCAGAGACACATGAAAAGATGCTCAGTATCACTAGCTATCAGAGAGATGCAAATTAAAACCACAACAAGATACCACCTCACACCAGTCAGAATGGCCGACATAGACAAATGAAGAAACAAATGTTGGAGAGGATGTGGAGAAATGGGAACCCTATTGCACTGTTGGTGGGAATGCAGACTGGTGCAGCCACTATGGAAAACTATGGAATTTCCTCGGAAAACTAAAAATGGAAGTGCCTTTTGACCCAGTAATGTCACTGATGAAACTATATCCTAAGAACCCTGAAACACCAATCCAAAAAATCCTATGCACCCCAATGTTCATAGCAGCACAATTTACAATAGCCAAGAGCTGAAAGCATCCTACGTGCCCATGAGCAAATGAGTGGATCAAAAAATTGTGGTACATTTACATGATGGAATTCTATGCAGCAGAGAGAAAGAAGGAGCTTATACCCTTTGCAACAGCATGGATGGAACTGGGGAGCATTATGCTAAGTGAAATAAGCCAGGCAGTGAGGAACAAATACCATATGATCTCACCTTTAACTGGAACATAATCAGCAAAAGAAAAAAGCAAACAAAATATACCCAGAGTCATTGAAATTACGAACAATCTAACAATAGCCAGAGGGGAGGAGAGAGGGGACTGTGGGGAGAAGAATTTTCAGGAACTACTGTAAAGGATACATGGACAAAACCAAGGGGAGGGTGGAAGCAAGGGAGGGAGGCAGGTTTGGAGGGGGTGGGGAGAAAATGCAGACCAATGTAATTGAACAACAATAAAATAATTTAAACTATAAAAAAAAAGAAATATCCTGGTTTTTTCTTTCTCTTTCAGCTTTGAGTATGAGCATTAATTGACTTGCCAATGGACAACTGCCTTTAATTAGATCACTGGATTTTTGTCAACAAATTTCACAAACATTTGGTGTTCCCTTTTCTACAAAACCTTGAGTTTACAATCTTTCACAAAACATGACTCATATTAAATGGTCTTCTATTTTTCTTAAAGGAAAAAAAAAGAAAAATAATTGCACAGAATTAGGTTAGAACTGAAGATATTCTCCAGAACCCCCTAAATTTGAAATTTATTATAATGCATCTCATTTGCTGTTAGGTCTTTGAAATTTTAAAAATATCAAGTAAATCTTTTTCCTTTTATGTAATCAAAACATATCAGTAACTCTCAGTAGATTAAACAATGACAGCTGCATAAATCTGGATCTCCCAACATATACTCCAAAACCCAATGAAAACAGTAGAAAGAACCAGTGCAACTAGGCGCAGCCCCATCTCAGCAGTGCAGGAAGACAAGAGAGCCCTGAGCCTAAACCGCCAGCCAGCAGAAAAATAAACGCCAAACCTCAGCAGGCTGTTTTTCATGTTCCCACGTCAAGACGGTGGAAGGAAGGGAAGCCTGGGAAAAACGGACTAAAAGAAAAATGGTAACGTTGTGGTAGGACTACGATTGAGCTAAAAATCAGTTAGAGGAAATCATGCCGATTGAGGGGGTAGGACTAGAGCTGGCAGTCTTCAGAAAACGTCACTTTGGGGGTGAGAAGCTATAAAGGAAGGACGATGCACTCTCTTTGGAGAATGGGTATATGGAGGAAAGAAGCCGAAGAGAGAAGCTGTAGGGCTCTGTAGGGCTAGAGAAAAGCAAAAAACGTCATCCATGCTCCCTCTCCCTGCCCCCAATTCCAGCCATTAAAGAAACCACACTTCCCTACATTGATGGAAGAGGTGCCCTGCAGGGGGAATCTTTAAGCCATGCAGGAAAATGAATGGGGAAACTACTAAAGATACACAAAACTACTGTTAACAAAGAGAACCCTTGAGATGATAAAAATCTTCTTCCCCCAATCAGGAAGCAGAGCTAACTGCAACATAACACTCAGAACTGAAGCAAGCATTTTTGAAAATTTTTATTTTAATTGTTGTTCATGTACAGTTTTCTGTCTTTTACTCCCATCCCAGCCCACCCCCCAGCCCTCCCCACCTCCCTCCCATTTCCACCCCACTAGTTTTTGTCCATGTGTCCTTTATGCTGGTTACTGCAAACCCTTCCCTTTTTCCCCTGAAATTGAAGCAAGCATTTTAGGTTACAAAATCCCACCTTGACTCAGGAATTCATAAGTTAAACCCGTGACAGACAGGAAGGAGCACTGAAAAAAGGTAGGAATATAGTTAAAAAATTTAAGTGATATAAAGAAAGAATTTAAAAAATGGCTCAAAGAGAAAGTAATTGAATTGCATGAGAGGTCTTTTTCCCATTCACAGGATGCTTTAAAGGTTCTGATTTAACAATTTATCACAAACTAATGCAAAACAAACAAACAAAAATGTGTGTGGCCTTCAAAGAAATGAAGGGAAAATTTCTTCAACAAAAAAACTTATATATGATTGTGTAAGGAGCAAGGAAAACTTAGACCATGAGAAAACAGGAACTGGTTAGGTCCAGGGTACAGGAGGTTACTGAATGAACATCTTGCCCTCCTGCCTTGTGCAAGAACAAAGGATTGTAAAACAGATGCAACCTAACAGGTTTGGTTTGTAAAGCTACCACTGTTGAGCCAATGCCCAACCCTGTTCCTGCCCACGGTCTTTGTAAGCGAATAGCAAACTGCCACATCTGCTTCTGTATAACGCTTGCTTGCCTGCACATATATATAAGGACTTAGCTGTAAGCATTCGGCGCGACTCTCGTCAGCAGCCCTTGCGGGTACCGTGTCTCCGGACACCTGAGAGTTCGCCCCTGCACAGGTAAAACTTGGCCAATAAAGTAACATCTTTGAAACCCTGAAAAGTCTCCGGCATCTGTTCTCGCGGTTGCTGAATGCAACAATTGTAAATCCATTACTATAATAAGTCAGAACAAGGGTGAAAGAATAATATTTTTTATGCTATATATCATATGTTATGTTTTATATATTTTCACAAAAGAGAAATCTACCAACAGTGGGAGGAGAAGGGAACAGAAAAGAAGCAGAATAATCACACTGATTGTTTTATGTGTGATTAATAGGAGACATGGTAAAAGATCAAAGGAAAATAACTAGAGACTAGTGACAGTTACCAGTAAAAGGTATGAGTATAAAGTTGATCACTACAATAAACTTTATTTATTTATTTTAATTTAAACTTTATTGTATTTTTCTATTACCCGTTAGTCCCCTTGTACACCCCCCAAGCAGTCACCACATTGTTGTCCAAGTCCATGAGTCCTTTTTCCTTTTTGCTCAATCCCTCCACCCCCTAAACTACTTCCCCCCACTAGCTGTCATCCTGCTCTTTATCTTTGAGTCTGTCCCCATTTTCCTTGTTAGTTCAGTTTGTTCAATAGATTCCACATATGAGTGAAATCATACGGTGTCTGTCTTTCTCTCCCTGGCTTATTTCATTTAGCATAGTGTTCTCCAGGTCTATCCATACTGTTGCAAAGGGTAAAATTGTCTTCTTTTTAATAGCCGAGTAGTATTCCATTGTGTAAATGTCCCATACTTGTTTTATCAACTCATCTACTCTTGGACTGTTGAGCTGCTTCCATCTATTGGTAACTGTAAATAACACTGGCAATGAACATAGGCGTGCTTATGTCCTTTCTAAATAGTGTTTTGGGTTCCATCAGATATATTCCCAGAAGTGGGATTGCTGAATCAAAACGCAGAACCATTTTTAATTTTTTGATTTAACTCCATAGTGCTTTATATAGTGGCTATACTAGTCTGCATTCCCACCAACAGTGCAAAAGGGTTCCCCTTTCTCCACATCTTCATCAGTACTTGTTTGTTGATTTATTGATGGTAGCTATTCTGACAGGTGTGAGATGGTATCTCACTGTGGTTTTAACTTGCAATTCTCTAATGATTAGTGATGTTGAGCATCATTTCATATGTCTATTGGTCAACTGTATGTTCTCTTTGGAGAAGTGTCTGTTCGGGTCCTTTGCCCATTTTAATTGGGTGGTTTGTTTTTTTGGTGTTGAGTTTTGTAAGTACTTCATAAATTTTGGATGTTAACTCCTTATAAGATGTATTGGTGAATATGTTCTCCAATTTTGTGGGTGGTCTTTTTATTTTGTTGCTGATTTCCTTTGCTGTGCAAACACTTTTTAGTTTGATATAGTCCCATTTGTTTATTTTTTTTTCCTTGCCCGAGGAGATAATATCCAATAAAAAATTGCTACGAGCAAGGTCTAAGATTTTGCTGCCTGTTTTCTTCTAGGATTTTTATGGTTTTGGGTTTAACATTTAAGTCTTTGATCTATTTTGAATTTATTCCTGTGTATGGTTTAAGAAGGTGGTCTAATTTTTCTTCATGTATCTGTCCAACTTTCCCAACACCACTTATTGAATAAACTATCTTTAGCCCATAATATGTGCTTGCTTCCTCAGTAAAATATTAATTGACTATAAAGGTGTGGGTTTATTTCTGGGATCTCTATTCTGATCCATTAATTTATGTGTGTGTTTTCATGCCAATACCATGTTGTTTCTATTACTATGGCCTTACAGTATAGTTTAATATTAGGTAGTTTGAGTCCTTCAACTTTGTTCTTCTTTCTCAGGATCACTGTTGCTATGTGGGGCCTTTTGTGGTTCCATATAAACTTTTGAAATATTCTACTTCTGTGAAATATGTCATTGGAACCTTGATAGAAATTGTGTTGAATCTATAGATTATTTTGGGTAGTATGGACATTTTCATGATTTTAAATCTTCCTATCCATGAACATAATATGTACGTCTACTTATTTATATCTTCTTCAATTTCTTTCTTCTTATAATTTTCTGAGTATAGGTCTTTTACATCCTTGGTTAGGTTTATTCCTAGGTATTTTATTCTTTTTGTAGAAATAGTGAATGGGTTTGTTTTCTTAATTTCCCTTTCTATTAGTTCATTATTGGCATATAAAATAAAACTGATTTCTGCATATTAATTTTGTATCCTGTTACTTTGCTGAATTCACTTATCAGCTCCAGTAGTTTCTTGGTAAAATCTTTGGGTTTCCCAATATACAGAATCATGCCATTTGTGAATAAAGACAGATTTACTACTTCCTTTCCCATTTGGATGGCTTTTATTTCTTCTTCATGTCTGATTGCTGTGGCTAGGACTTCCAGTACTATGTTGAATAAGAGAGGTGAAAGCAGACATCCCTGTCTTGTTCCCAATCTTAAGGGGAACACTTGTAGTATTTGCTCATTGAGTATGATGCTAGCAGTGGGTTTGTCATATATGGCCTTTATTACACTGAGGTATGTTCCCTCTACTCCCACTTTGCTGAGAGTTTTTGTCATGAATGGGTGCTGGGTTTTATCAAATGTTTCTTCTGCATCTATTGATATGGTCAGGCGGTTTTCATTCTTCCTTTTGTTTATGTGGTGAATCACATTTACTGATTTGAAAATGTTGTAGCAACCTTGCATTCCTGGGATAAATCCCACTTGATCATGGTGAATGATCTTTTTATGCATTTCTGTATTTGCTTTGCTGACATTTTGTTGAGGATTTTAGCATCTTTGTTCATCAGAAATATTGGCTTATAATCTTTTTCTCTGTAGTATCTTTGTCTGGTTTTGGAATTAGGATAATGCTGGTCTCATAAAATAAGTTTGGAGGCTTCCCTTCCCTTGAATTTTATGAAATAGTTTGAGGAGAGGGGTTAGCCTAGCTCTTCTCAGAATGTTTGGTAAAATTCATCTGTGAAGCCATCCAGTCCAGGGCTTTTATTTGTTTGGAGTTTTTGATTACTGCTTCAATTTCATTAAGTGTAATCTGTCTATTCAGATTTTCTGATTCTTCTTGATTTATTTTTGGACAATTATATTTTTCCCAGAATTTATCCATTTTTGTGTAGGTTTTTAGTTTGTTGGCATACAGTTGTTCATAATATTTTCTTACAATCCTTTGCATTTCTTTGGGGTCAGTTGTTATTTCTCCTCTTTCATTTCTGATTTTATTTATTTGGGTCTTTGACTTTTTTCTTGATGAGTCAAGTTAAAGTTTTGTCAAACTTTTTTATCTTTTCAAAGAACCAGCTCTTGTACTCATTGATCTTTTGTATAACTTTTGGACACTATTTCATTTATTTCTGCTTTGATCTTTACTTCCTTCCATCTACTCACTTTGGACTATTTTGTTGTTCTTTTTCAAGTTTCTTTAAGTGTAAAGTTAGATTGTTTATTTGAACTTTTCCTTGTTTTTTGAGATAGGCCTATAATGCTATGAATTGCCCTTTTAGGATTGCTTTCCCAGTGTTCCATAGATATTTGGATTGTTATATCCTCATTTTCACTTTATGAAGGTATCTTTCAATTCTTCCTTGATCTCATTGTTGACCCATTTATTGTTTA
Source organism: Trachops cirrhosus (assembly GCA_028533065.1). Taxonomy (NCBI): domain Eukaryota; kingdom Metazoa; phylum Chordata; class Mammalia; order Chiroptera; family Phyllostomidae; genus Trachops; species Trachops cirrhosus. The sequence continues at coordinate 43,602,538 of CM052547.1, read as the reverse complement.
ATAACATGTTATTTAACTTCCATGTTTTTGTGTGTTTTTCAGTGTTCTTCTTGTGATTGATTTCTAGTTTTATAGCATTGTGGTCAGAGAAGATGCTTGAAATGATTTCAATCTTATTAAATTTACTGAGACTTGTTTTGTGTCCTAACATGTACCGTATCCTAGAAAATGTTCTGTATGCACTTGAAAAGTATGTCTATTCTTTTGCTTTGGGGTGAAATGGACTGAAGATATCAATTAAATCCATTTGATCTAATGTGTCAATTAGGGCAGCTATCTCTTTGTTGATTTTCTCCCTGGAAGATCTATCCATTGAAGTCAATGGGGTGTTAAAAATCCCTGACTATGAGTGTATTTCTGTTGATCTCTCCTTTTATGTCCATCAGAATTTGCTTTACATATTTAGGTGCTCCTATGTTGGGTGTGTAAATGTTTATGCAGTAATATCCTCTTGTTGGATTGTTCCTTTTATCATTATGTAGTGCTTTTCTTGTCTCTTACTATAGCCTTGTTTGTCAGATATAAGTATTGCTACCCCAGCTGCTTTTTCTTTTCCATTTTCATGAAATATCTTTTTCCAACCCTTTACTTTTAGCCTGGGTATATCCTTTCATCTGAGACAGGTCTGTTGGAGGCAGCATATATACAGGTCTTGTTTTCTTATCCAGTCAGCTACCTATGTCTTTCTGTTGGAGCATTTACAGCATTTACGTCATTTACATTTAAGGTCATTATTGATAAATGTGTATGTAGTGTCATCTTATTGTTAGACTGTTTTCCTCTGTTCTCCTTCTCCAACTACTACTACTACTACTACTACTACTACTACTACTACTACTACTACTACTACTAGTTCTGCTTCTTCTTCTCCTTCACCTTCTCCTTCAATCAAGCCCTTTAACATTTCTTGCAGTACTGGCTTAGTGTTAACAAACTCCTTTAGCTTTTTCTTGTCTGGGAAGCTCCTTATTTCTCCTTCAATTTTAAGTGATAGCCTTGCTGGGTAAAGTAGCCTTGGTTGTATGTCCTTGCTTTTCATAACATTGAATATTTCATGCCACCCTCTCCTGGTCTGACCTGTTTCTGTTGAGTAATCAGATACTCTAATTGATGCTCCCTTGTAGGTAAACTACCTTCTTTTCTATTGCAGCTTGTAGGATTCTCTCCTTGTCTTTAAGCCTTGTCATTTGAATTTTGATGTGACTTGGTATAGACCTCTTTTAGTCCAAATTGTTTGAGACTTTCTGAACTTCCTGGACTTGTGTGTGTTTTTTTTTCTTCACGAGACTAGGGAAGTTTCCAGTCATTATTTCTTTAAATAGGTTCGTGATCCCTTACTCACTGTCTTCTCCTCTTGGTATTCCCATGATGGGGATGTTATTACACTTCATGTTGTCCAATATGTTTCTTAAGCTCTCCTCATTTTTAAGATTCCTTTTTCTTTTTGCTTATTTACTTGGGTGTTTTTTTCTACCCTATCTTTCAAATGACTGATGTGATCCTCTGTGTCATCCAACTTACTGTTTATCCCTTCCAGTATATTATTTATTTCAAATATTGCATTCTTTGTTTCTGACTGGTCCTTTTTTATGGTTACTATGTCTTTTTTTCATGCTGTTCAGTACCTTTATAATCATTACTCTAAACTCTGTATCTGATAAATTGTTTGCCTCCATTTCATCTAGCTCTTCTCTTGGAGAGTTCTCTTGTTCTTTTATGTGGGGTCTGTTTCTTTGTCTTCCCATTTGGGCTGCTTCTTTATGTGTTCTCTTTTAGCTGGTAAAATAATGAGCCATTAGACCACAGGTGGCAAACACAAGGCCCAAGGGCCGAATTCAGTTTTATCTAGCCTGGCACCTTGTTTCTACCCTGCAGCAACACCGAGCTCTTGCTTAACTGTTAAGAAGTAGTTACATTTATACAGTCCTAAAATTACATTTGGCCCTTTGAAGGCAACCATGAGGTTGATGTGGCCCTTAGTGAAAATGAGTTTGACACCCTTGCATTAGACAGATCAGTTGTTAAACTAATCAGTCTGTAATCAGCAGCCTGTCTTAAGTACCACAGGGTGGAGAAGAGTAATTCCTGTGGGTGGGGCTCTTGCTTCCTCTCAGGCTGAGGTCACTTGGAGAGAAGTGCTCTGCCTGAGAAAGATGGCTCCTGCATTATGGGAAATGACTCAGCACATGGATCCTGGTAGCTGTTCATTCAGTTCTCTCCCCAGAGCCACCATCTCCAGACTCTCCTCAAGCACCTCTAGTCCACTCTGCCCTCTCTCTGCTGAAGCCCAGGGTAAGAAACTACAAATGAAATTTTGTGCCTTGGCCCTTTAAGAGGTTATCTGCATATCCAGCAGATCATGCTGCTTTTCACAGCTGGATATTATCTGGGTTACTTCCTGTCTCTGGTTCTGTAGTCTGAGGAGCCCAGCTTGGGGTTTAGACACCACACTTCTCAGGGGAACCCCACAGCCTTGGAAATACCCATCTTCCACTTCAGCTGCTGCCCTTGGGAACCCAGCCAGCCCTCTGGTGTCTCCACACTCCCTACCAGTCATGTTGTGGTGAAGTGATTTTTTTTCTGTCTGTCCATGGTTATAAGGCTTCTCTCCAGCTAGGTTCAGTTGGTTATTCAGGATGATTACTCTACAATTCAGTTTTAATTCCAGATTGGTCCTGGGAAGAGGTTAGTGTAGGTTCCATTCTTCCTCTGTCATTGCAGACCCTGATCTAGAATAGTTTTTAAACTTTCCTAAGAACCAAAAGAAAATTAAAAACTAAAAGAACAAAGAAAACATCTTTTTTAAAAGTATATTTTATTGATTATACTATTATGGTTGTCCCATTTTTTCTCCCCTTTATCCCCCTCCACCCTGCATCCCCCCCTCCCTCCAGCCTTCCCCCTCGCTTAGTTCATGCCCATGGGTTATGTAGGGAACCACCCTGCCTGGTTTCAGAAGCCATCACCTCCCATGACTAAGGCTGAGTAAAAAGACCTTGGGACCATAAGCCACTAAGGAGACAAAACTTAACCTCCTGGCAGGGGCACAACCTTTGCCCCACTTACTTCACCCTGCTTGGCCCCTGGAGGATGGCTGGATAGTCAATGATGGGTAAAATTCCTCTAAGACGGCACTGTCACAAAGGAGCCATCAGGGAAGGACTTAGGGGGTTATAGAAAAAGTGGTGATGGACCCTCACCTCTCAGCTTTGTCATAGCCTGAGTCCTCATTCTATCTGTAAAAAGTCTCCTAATCTCTTGGCTGCCCACATCCCCCACCTGATTCAGGCCTGAAACAATGCCGGAGGGTGGTGCAACCCTGTGCTGGAATGAGCAGTTCCTGGGGGGCGGGGAGGGGGTTGATTAGGCCTAAGAAAGAATGCATAAAATCCTGTGAAACTTGCTTTGCTAAGAATACCCTCAATTTAAATGATAAGGGTACCAGCATAAAATGAGTTTGTTTCCCAAAGTTTTATGGCCCTTTGAAGTCACTCTATATATCTGACCTGGGCTCAGAAAAAGCCCTCATAGTTCTTTGAATGTTATCTATTGTTTGATCATTACTGCCTGCTAATGATTGTTGAGCTTTATGTATAAGCCCTATATTCCCATGCAAACTAAACCAGATAAAAGCCCATTGAGAAACAGGCTCAAGGCCTTTCTCCTCTGAGAGACTGGTCAGTCTTTTCTCCCCAAGCAGATTATGTCTTGGTAGACTTATTCTGATCCACAATTGCTTTGCTGAATGAAGCTCCCCCACGGGGTCATATATATAAGTTCTTTGGCTTCTACATTTCTTATACTATTCTTAACTTTCCCATCTATTTTGTACCTACCATTTATGCTTCTTATTACCTGAAGCTTTTTCCCCCCATCCACCTCCCTGCTTCTCCTCACTGATAACCTTCCTTGTGATCTCCATTTCTGTGATTCTCTTTTTGTTCTAGTTGTTTATTTAGTTTGTTTTTGTTTTTATTTTTTAGCTTCAGCTGTTGATAGTTGTGAGTTTGCTGTCATTCTACTGTTCATAGTTTTGATCTTCTTCTTTTTCTTACATAAGTACCTTTAACATTTCATATAATAAGGACTTGGTGATGACAAACTCCTTTAACTTGACCTTACCTGAGAAGCACTTGATCTGCCCTTCCATTCTAAATGATAGCTTTGCTGGATAGAGTAATCTTGGATAGAGTATATCCTTGCCTTTCATGACTTGGAATACTTCTTTCCAGCCCCTTCTTGCCTGCAAGATTTCTTTTGGCAGATAGTCTAATGGGAACTCCTTTGTAGGTAACTTTCTTCTTTTCTCTTGTTGCTTTTAAGATTCTCTCCTTACTTTAATCTTGAGTGTGAACTATGATGTGCCTTGGTGTTTTCCTCCTTGGGTCCAACTTCTTTGGAACTCTCTGAGCTTCCTGTACGCTCATGTCTATTTCCTTTGCCAGATTGGGGAAGTTTTCCTTCATTATTTTTTCAAATAAGTTTTCAATTTCTTGCTCATTCTCTGCTCCTTCTGGTACCCCAATGATTTGAATGTTGAAGAGTTTAATGTTGCCTCAGAGGTTCCTAAGCCTCTCTTCATTTTTTTTTTGAATTCTCATTTCTTCATTCTGTTCTGGTTGAATGTTTATTTCTTCCTTCTGCTCCAAACCATTGAGTCCTGGTTTCCTTCCCTTCACTGTTGGCTTCCTGTTTATTTTTCTTTATTTCACTTTGAATAACCTTCATGTCTTCCTCTATTTTGCATTCATACTCAATCATTTCTGTGAGCAGCCTAATTACCAGTGTTTTGAATTCTGCATCAGATAGGTTGGCTGTCTCCTTATTACTTAGTTCTTTTTCTGTAGTTTTGATCTGTTCTTTCATTTGGGCTATATTTCTTTGTCTCAGTGCTCCTGTTATGTTATAAGGGGTGGAACCTTATGTATTACCAGGGCAGGGCAACCCAGGTCACTCTGTTGTGGCGCTGTATGTGGGGGAGGGGTAAGAGAGGGAACCATGCTTCTTGCTTGGCTCTCACTCTGCTTTCAGTTACTTCCCCTGCTACCCACAAGCAAATTGAGCCCTTCTGGTGCTTATTCCAGGTTGGGTGGGCTTGTATACATTCTAGGACCCCGTGGGTCTCTCCAACAAACTCTTCTGTGAGGCTGGGAGTTTCTCCTACTGCCTCAACCCCCCACAGGATCTTAGAGCCAGAGGTTTTGAGGCTTTATTTCCCTGTGCTGGAAACCTGGGTTTCGTGGTCTGCCTTGTTCCCCAGTTGTTCCTGGTTTATCTGCTCACAAATGTAGGACCACTTGACCTGTCCAGTCCAACAGCCTGACCTGCCCAGTCCAACAGCCACCACCTTTCTGCATGTCCTCTCCACCCTGCTATCTGCCCCTGCTGTTCCTACCAGTTTGGATAAATGTTTCTTCTTTAACTCCTTGGTTGTCAGACTTCTATAGAGTTCGTTTTTTTGAAAGTTCTTTTCTTTTGTTTGTTTTAATTGACTGTTGTCCTTCTTTTGGTTGTGTGATGAAACAAAGCATATCTACCTAATCCTCCATCTTGACTGGACGTCAGAAAACATACCTTAATATATAAAGAAATATAGTACCTTCAACATAATGGGCTAATTTAAACATAAAAGACTCTGAAATACTTGAGACCAAACACAGACTTTTAGCATCCAGAACAAAGATTAAATTAAGACATCCTTGTTTTTGGATAGGACTACTCAGCAAGATAAAGATGTCAGTTATTTCTATTTTAATTTATACATTTAATGCAATATTAATACAAATACCAACAAACTTTTAAAACCCAGACAAGTTGATACTAAAATTTATATGGAAAAATAAGGAGGTAGATGTAGCAAGAACATTTTTTTTTAAATAAAAAGAACTAACCATATCAGACATTAAGACATGCTGTAAAACTTCTCTAATTAGAGCTGTTATACTGGTATATGAATAGACAAAAAATGCTGTGGAGTAAATGAGAAAGATCAGAAATAGACCCAATGACATATGAAATTTTACTATGTGATAAAGGTAGCATTATAAATCACTGGAGCAAAAATGGACTTCTTAGTAAGTAGTGGTTTTTAGTAAGTAGTGCTTACTACTTTAGTAAGTGCTTCTTAGTAAGTAGTAAGTTTTTCCATTTGGGAAAAGCTAAAAATTAGATCCACATCCACACCATACAAAAAAAGAATCTGTGTTGGGGGCCCAACTGTAAAAATATTAAACCACATAATAACAATAAGAAACATAGATTAATTTCTCTATAAGCTAACCTGGGTATAGGGAAAAGCTGTCTGTTACTCAAAATCTAAATGAAATAGAAGACTAATAAGTTTGCATAAAAATAACTTTGTATATCAAAAGAAAATGGAGATCTGAGAGAAAATATTTGCAATATTTTGAGTAACACACACATCTAAATATATAAATATATATAAAAATAAAAAATATATATACAAAATGTACAAAAATGTTTCTTAAACATATGAAAAAAGTTCAATATCACTCTTAATAAGAGAAAGACAAAATGAAACTAAAATATACTGTTTCTCACCTATCAGATTGGCAACTTAAAAAGTTTATGCTATGATCTGAATGTGTTTCTCCAAAATTCACATGTTGAAACCTAATTTTCAAGGTGATAATTTTGGTGAGGGGAGGGGTTGCTTTGGGACATGATTAAGTCATGAGAACATTGCACTCTTGGATGGGATTAGTGCCTTTATAAAAAAGATCCAAGAGACCCAAATAAATAACATCAGAAATGAAATAAAAGAAGTAACAACCATAACACCAAAAAAAATTACAAAGGATTGTAAGAAAATATTATGAACAACTATATGCCAACAGATTGGACAATCCTGATGAAATGGATAAATTCATAGAAACATACAATCTTCTAAAACTAAATCAGGAAGAATCAGATAATTTGAATAGATGAATTACACCTAGTGAAACTGAAGCAGTAATCAGAAAATCTCCCAAAAACAAAAGCACTGTACCTGATGGCTTTAGAGGTGAATTTTACCAAATGTTCCAAGAAGAACTAATAATGCCTATCCTTCTCAAAATTTTCCAAAAACTTAAAGAGGAGGGAAGACTCCTAAGCTTATTTTATGAGACTAGCACTATCATAATTCCAAAACCAGACACTACAAAGAAATAAAATTATGGGCCAATATCCCTGATGAACATAGGTGCTAAAATCCTCAACCAAATATTAGCAAACTGAATCCATCATCACATTAAAAAAATCATACACTATGATCAAAAATAGATCTATTCCTGGAATGCAGGGTGAGTACAATACCTGCAAATCAATAAATGTGATATAACACATAAAAATGAAAGATAAAAATCAAAAAATCACATGATCATATCAATAGATGCAAAAAAAACATTTGATAAAATCCAGCACCAATTTATGATAAAAATGTTCAGTAAAGTGGGAACAGAGGGAACATACCTCAATGTAAAAAACTCTGTACATGACAAACTCACTGGCAACATCATACTCAATAAGCAAAAACTACAATTGTTCCCCTTAAGGGGGGAACAAGACAGTGATTTCCACTTTTACCACCCTTACTCAACATAGTACTGGAAGTCTTATCCACAGCAATCAGACAAGAAGAAATAAAGGCATCCAAATTGGAAAGGAAGAAGCAAAACTGTCTCATTTACAGATGACATGATACTCTATAGAGAACCCTAAATTTCCACCAAAAAACTACTAGAACTGATAAATAAATTCAGTAAAATAAGAGGATACAAAATACATATCCAAAAATCAGTTGCAGTTTTATACACCAATTATGAACTATGAGAAAAGGAAACTAAGAAAACAGTCCCATTCATAATTACTTCAAAAAGGATAAAATATTTAGGATAAATTTAACCAAAAAAGTAAAAGAACTGTGCTAGGAAAATTATAAGACATGGAAGAAAGAAATTGAAAAAGACACAATAAATGGAACCATATACCATGTTTATGGTTAGAAGAATTAACATCATTAAAATGTTCATACTACCCAAAGCAATCTACACATTCAATACAATCCCTATCAATATACTTATGGCATATTTCACAGAAGTAGAACAAATATTCCAAAAATTTATATGGAACCACAAAAGACCCCAAGAAACAAGAACAAAGCTGGGAAATAAGAACAAAGTTGGAGGAACATGCTACTTGATATCAAACTATACTGCAAAGCTATAGTAATCAAAACAGCATGCTACTGGCATAAAAATAGATATATAGATCAATGGAACAGAATAGAGAGCCCAGAAATAAATACACTTTATAATAAATTAATATTTGATAAAGGAGGAAAAAACATACAATGGGAAAAAGACTGTTTACTCAGTAATTGGTATTTGGAAAATTTAATAGATAAGTGCAAAAAAAAAATTTGACTATCTTCTTATACCACACACAAGAATAAACTCAAAATGGATTAAAGAATTAAATGCTAGACTAGAAACCATAAAAATCCTAGAAAACATGGGCAGTAAATTTTCAGACATTTCTCTTAGCAGTATTTTTTCTGATATATCTTTATGCATAAGGGAAACAAAAGTAAAAATAAACAAACGGGACTACATCAAACTAAAAAGTTTTTGCACAGCAAAGGAAACCATCAACAAAATGAAAAGACTACCCACTGAATGGCAGACCATATTCATCAATATATCTGATAAGGGGTTAATATCCAAAATTTATAAAGAACTTATAAAACTCAACACCACAAAAAAAAATCTCCAAACATCCCAATTAAAAAATGGACAAAGGACCTGAATAGACATTTTTCCAAAGAGGACATACAGATGGCCAATGACATATCAAAATATGCTCAATGTCACTAATCATTAGAGAAATGCAAATTAAAACCACAATGAGATATAACCTCACACTTGTCAGACTGGCTACTATTAATAAATCAACAAACAAGGGCTGGCAAAGATGTGGGGAAAGGGGAACGCTTGTGCACTGTCAGTGTGAATGCAGACTGGTGCAGCCACTGTGGAAAGCAGTATGGAGTTAAATCAAAAAATTAAAAATAGAACTGCCTTATAACCCAGAAATTCCACTTCTGGGAATTTATCTGAAGAAACCCAAAACACTAATTTGAAAGAACATAAGTACCCCTATATTCATTGCAGCATTAGTTACAATCATGAAGATATGGAAGCAGTTCAAGTGTCCATCAGTGGATGAGTGGATAAAACAAGTATGCACATTTACATAATGGAATACTACTTGGCTATAAAAAAACAAGAAAACTTCACCCTTTTCGACATTCTGGATGAACCTGGAAAGCATTATGCTAAGTGAAATGAGCCAGTCAGAGAAAGACAAATACCATGTGATTTCACTCATATGTGGAATCTAATGAACAAACTGAACTAGCAAGCAAAATACAAACTCATAGATAGGGAGCAGGCTGAAAGCTCTGCGGGAGATGCTGGGGAGTGGATGGATGGAACAAAAAAGAAAAAAAGAGAAAGAAAGCATGGACAATAGTATGGTGATTGTGGGGAGGAGTTGGGTGGGTGGAGTGGGGTGATGGAGAAAAATCAAATAAACAAATAAACATTTAGAAAATGGCTTGAGAGGGCTCCCTCCCCTTTAACCCTGAAAGAATATGTCAAGAAATCTGCAACTGGAAAGAGCCTCACCTAACCAGGCTGGTACCCTGATCTCAGACATCCTCTGGAATGGTAAGAAATCAATTTCTGTTGTTTATAAGCTACCCATTCTGTGATGTTTTGTTATAACAATCCAAGTGGACTAAACAGTGTAATGACACATTCTGTTGGTAAGACCATGGGGCTGAAGAATTTGCTTCCTTTTTTCATGTGGCTGTCAGCAGGCTTCTGTTCTGAGAAGCAACTAGACTGAAGTATATGAGATTTCTTTATTCTATTGTTGCAACTTTCCAGGAAGTGTGAAATTGTGTCAAACCGTTTTTTTTTTAATTTAAAAAGTCATTATAGAACTATGCAAAATCTACCAAAGTACTGGTGAAAGCCTTTGATCCCCATTGATAAGCAGAGTGGCCACACGGGCTTCGTGTGTATCAGCACCCTGCTCCTAAATGCATGGTTTCCTTATACCATGTTAAGATATTGAACACTGGCTGATTTCAGGAGAGCTAGGGATCTCAGACTGTGAGCCATGATTAGCCCCTTTGCTTTGCAGGTGGAGACATGGAGGGGGTTTGCTGCTGTCCTAGAGACATAGGAGCAATAGCTCCCTAAGATATTGACAAACTGGCTGACACCACTGGGGTGGGAGGAGAGGTTGGTGCAAGGCTGGTGGGCAATGCTTTCACCATCTCCCCAGGAAGAAGCTCCCCTGCCATGTCTTCCCCTACCCCACCTGCCCACTCTCAGTTTTACTGACATTTATAGCTTGAGGGGTTAAATTATAAGATTTATCCTTTCCTGTCCTGTGCTGCTCTCACCTTTTATTGGCCTAATTCTAATGTGTAGCGTGAGGTCAAGGCTATCAGATGCATAGCTCTCCTGAATGAAAAAAAAAAACCAACAATAGATGACAGTTGTTTTGTGGAGTCACTTGACAGCACTGCCATATTATTAGGGAGCATGTACAAATTTGTAATATCAGCAGTGATGGTCAGTATTCATGCATTCATTTGTCACTTGCTCTGAAGTTTCTCTCCTGCTCCCATGATATTTTACTCATCATCTTCTTTATATTTTCTTCTTTCTCCCTTAACTCTCTGCACAACAGAAGTGAAAAAAAGAGTTGTTTACATCCATGTACCAAGAACTAGTACAAAGCTCAATGAATTTGTTTGGATTAATCTCTTGCAAATATAACAGGCATTTTTATATTCAGAATCTGGAGTTTTCCCAGCTCCTTCCTCATCCTCCCACTGCTTCTCACAGGGAACTTCGCAGGTGCTGGAAAAAAGCAGAATCTTAAAGCTGCCTGGCCTGGTGCCCCTGTGGGCAGCCTGAGATGGGAATGGTCCTGTACCAAGACAATCATTCTGGAAAATAAGCCAGGGCAACCAAAAGCACCATCTTCCCCATTTTTGGAGAGCTGGTTCTGACATTTTTCCAGCTTGCAGAGATGGTGTTTGGAGAATGTTCCGGTAAAATGTTCATGAGTCACATGGACTCTGGAGTAGACTACCAGGGTCCAAATCTCAGTTTGCTGGGGAACTTGAAAACTTACACAACTTTAGCTTGTTTATCTGTAAATAGGGCTAATTACATCTACTAGGGTAACAGGATTACCCAACTACCTTAGTAGGGATAGGGTAAATAGGGTAGGTAGGTAAATAGGGCTACTCACATCTGACTCAGAGTGGTGGTGATGATTAACTGAAGTAATGAATTCAGACAGCTCAGGCCCATAGCAAAAAGCACATAAGGCAGCCTCTCCTCTCCTCACTCGAAGTGTGTTTGGACAAGGCCCAGCCCACCACATGGGGAGCTGGGCTCCAGGAGCCTCCCCGCTGTGCTCCCTTGCTTTATACAGCCTTTGCGGGGTGAGAGCACCAGACCAAGCCAGAATAGTGGGGGTCTTTGTGGCAATGAGGGTGCCCTTGTTGGAAGAGATGTTAGCCATCCAAGGGAGCTGCTGTCTGTGCTGATGGCCTCCAGAGACCTTGTGCTTGTGGAGAGTAGAGACCTCGTGCAGCCCCACCTGTCTTCTGTGGGGAGAGTGAGCCCTCACTCCCAGGTTAGTCCCCTCCCTACCAGGTGAGGTCAACAGAATTCTAAAGAGGTCCCCCCAGGATTCCTATCCATGATTAACCAACTGAACACTTATCTAGATATGGCTCTAACAAGGCTTTGCAGATGTAATTAAATCAGCTGACTTTAAAACAGGAAGGTTATCCAGGATTTTTCACTGGGTCCAATGTGATCACTTGGGCCCCTAAAAGCAGAGAAATTTCTCTGGCTGGAGTCCATGAGACATGGTGAAACAGGACAGGAGGAGAGATGAGGTGGGTGGGGAGGTCAATGAGATTCCAAGCTTGCAAGAGACTCATTTGCTATTGCTGGCTTGAAAGGGGTCAGGAACCAGGGAATGTCATGGCCTCTGGAATCTGAGCATCACTTCTGGCTGCAAGCAAGGAAATACCCCATTCCAGCAAGGAAACAGTCCTACATTACATGGAATTGAGTTCTGACAACAGATTAAATGACCTTGGAAGCATGTCCTCCTCTAACCCCTCTAGGAAAGGATCCCTGCCAGCGGACACCTTGACCAAAGTCAATCCCTTCTGAGAGCATTGGGGCACCTACACCAAGCCTGGAAGGTAGGCTTGGATGACTCGAAGGTCATCCTGAAATGGCCTCACAGCCAGTCCAACCCAGTTCATCTCTGTTGTGGGTGGGGAACCCAGTTCTGGAGCTGGAGCTGGAGCTGGGTGTACCACCCAGCTCAGCCAAGTGGGAGAGTGACCACATGAGGTTTTGCTCACTGAAAGACCCTGTGAGGCCCCTGCTCCAGTTCCACATTCTGTGCTTACCTTCTATTCCACCCATTGCCCCACTGTGAGTGGACAAGCCCGACCAAGTTCGACCAACCCTTTAGGAAGTAATAGCTCTGGGATTGAGTGTCCAGGTAAGATCACCAAAAAGACGAAACAAGTGGAAGGGAAGTCCGTGAAGAACAGCTGTCAATGTCAGAAATGACAACAAGGAAAGAGTGAGAGGTAACAGAATGAGAGGAGATGAGGCGATAAGGAAGGGAGAGATGGGAGACCCGACAGGCAGCCAAGACAGCCAGTGCTGCGAGGGCAAAAGGGACAGGGAGAACAGTAGAAGTCTAGAGCCCATATGTGGGACTGTGTATTTTGTCTCATTAGGAGCTGCCATCAGGCCCAGTTCTGTCCTGGGGGATGGACCCCCTGTTCATTTTTCTTTGTTTCCTTGCTGGCAATGATTGCTTCAGGGAGAAGTTGTCATTGGCCATGGGCTCGGCCACACCAGGGAGTGAAGTGTCTGTGCCTGCACTTGGGGAACCTAAAGCTCTGCTTTCCCTACTGAGCAACATTTGGGAGGAGAAGGCTGGAAACAGGTTCTGGCCTTGTTCCTGACACTTAGGACAGTACGTGAAGAAGTATTTTCCTTGCTTCCTTCTTTCTTCTGTGTCCTTGAGGTTAAAATAATAAGAGCAAATGTGTAATGTCAGCCAAGGCTCCAAACTCGCTACACATGTTAGTACATTTAATCCTCTGCACAACCCTGTGAGGCAGCATGAGGTTATCCCCCTTCTGCAGAGGGGAAATGGAGGCCCAATGAGATGAAGCAACTGGTTAAGATCACTCAGAAAGGGGCAGAGCTAGACTACAAGCCTGCCACTACCTCCTGTGCGTGGCCTACCTGGCACTCTCTACTTGGAGGTATGGCACCTTTGGCTTGGTTATTGTTCTGTTTACATTGTGTTGGCAGCTCATTTATTTTACACCATAATAAATTGTGCCTACTTGATGAAGGAAGTGGAATTTCTGTGCCTTTGGGAGGGATGTTCAGGATGTTTACTAGTTTGATTGAGATTTAATGAGTAGAAATAAAAAATACTTTCAGTGTATATACATTATCAGGTAATATATATTCAAAGCAGGATATTCAAAAATTAAACATCTGCTAAGACACATTAATTTGTGTGGGAATGTCAATGCCTCATTCTGATATAAATTTCTTGAAAATATCCATCAGTCTGTACTTTCAAATTCTGAGCAGGAGCCTTCCCCCTGGATGAATGAAGTGTGTTACATGGCGTCAGTAGCCTAACATGCCATTAACAACAAGGAAGATAGGAATTACAGCTGAGCCCTGGGTACAATGATAAGTTATGGGCATGTTTTGTGCTTGTTGATGGAAGAATTTATATAATGGCAATCCCGCCTTCATGGTTGCTATAGTCAGTCAGGCTCTGGCTGTTGCTAGCTGAAGCCCCCACCCCGCTGACTCCGCTCACCCTGAGGAATTGGATTTCAAGTCACACCAGTGACACTGTGACAAATGGTGAACAGAGTGTACTGCTGTAAGTCATCAAAGCAGGCAATTTTATGACTGGGAAGGGGGCTACGTGTACATCACCCCAGTACAGTAGGCTGGGCCACGAGGCACCAGCTCCTGCCTTGGGAATGCGCCCCATACTCTGATTGGGGTCAGAGCACTCTGCCGCTGCAGCTTGGTTCAGCCTCCAAGCAGGGGGCATCAGCAGCCTGTGGGGAGTGAAAAGAAGAAGATGAGGACTCTTCTCTCTGTCTTCCAGGCCCAATAGGGGCCTCTAGGGAAGTAGGTCCTGAACCTCCTGCTCGCTGGTGAGCATTCTTCCCTAGGAAGACAGACTTAAACCCTCCTGTTGTAGAACACCAACGCCAGGTGCCTGCTCAAGCAGCAAACGTGCAGGGTGTCCAGTTTTGAGCCTGTGAGGAGCCCTGGTGCCCTGGGCTTTTATGGAGGAGCAGAGAACTCCCTATTTCCTACATTTAATTCAGGGGAGAGACAAGGTTTGGAGTCAGTTTTATATATTACTATCATATTACAACTTTGCCTCATTTAATGAGACACAATCAATTATCAAAAAGATGCTGGGTGCTCATTATGTGCCTAGCATCCTACAGGGCTTTATGGGAAAGTGAAAATGAAGTCAATATGGCCCCAACTTTAAGGAGCCCCAAGGCACACGCATATGAACACCAAAGAAACAATGCCAGTGACGCAAAGGCAACACATAGGGAAATAAGGAAATATCTGCCCAGTGGCCAGTGGTGTAACTAGACAGGAGCAAGAGGTGATGGCCTGAGTGAGCTGGAGGACCTCCTGGAAGAGGTGGAACATAGCGTGCCTTGCCTTGAGAGGTGGGCTGGCTCTGTGTTGGGGGGAGATCACTGCACAGGCCTTTTCTTCCTTCACCCCAATCTCATAGGAAAAGGGTTTGCCTGAGTGACTGACTTTGAATGTGGAGATTGAAGTGTTCTGGTCGGTGGAGTGGAGGCTAAGGGCTACAGGCAGAATCCCAGAGCAGGGCACAGAGCCTTATATGTTGTAACAGAACAGGTAACTTTGAGTGACAGATATGTTGCTCGAGAAGAGTTAGGAGGGAGGGCAAAAGAGAGGAAGGGAGGGCAGGATTTACATGATCTATTTAATGTACAGGTTTTATATGATCTCATTTACATGCTTTTTAAAAAACATGTGAGTTGATAACAGTAGCTACCATTTATTAAGTGCTTGTTAGGTGCTTTTCATACTAAATCAGAATGTTTTTGGTTGTAAATGATGGAAAACACACTTGAAATTTTTAAATGAAAGCAATTTTATGGGTCACATAACTAAAATAGTGCAATGACCAGATGTGGTTTGTTTGGGCTCTGGCTCAGTTTCTCTCAACTTTCTCCCCTCTGCCCTATTCCATGGCCAGACCACTCTTCAGCCTGGCTTCCTTGGTGGCCAAGGGCTCACATGCCACAGGAGCAAAATTTCTCCTCCCCAAATCTTCCTGAACTTCACTCTGATTGGACCAACCCAGATCACATGCCCTAGGTCACATGATTAAGATTAAGCCAATCAAGCACTGATCTGGTCAGTCTCATTCAAACCCCAGGGCTACCACATTTGGAAAGGATGCCAGGGAGGCAACTCTCATTGACAGGGTCTACAACATACATATTATTTCATTTAATTTTCCTAACAACCCATAATACCGTCATTAGACTTTTATAGATGATGAGACTAAGGCTGACAAAGTAATGTGCAAGATCACTTCTCTTATTAGTGAAGAGCTTGACTTGAATCCACGTCTGCAACTCCCAAGCTCATGCTTTAATCATTGTATCTCACTACCTCCCACTTTAGAGATGGTTAAGTGCATGGCTAATTGGAAACAGGCTGTAATTACACAGAAAAAGGCACTTACAAAAGGAAAAGTGGTGGAAGCAAGAATGAGGGCTTGGCTCTGGGCAGGGTAGCTGCAAGACCCTGCTGAGGAGGGTTGAGATGAGAAGGGCCTGCGAACAGGGGCTAACTTCGGGGGATCTCTGTGAATGGGAAAGGCCTGGGGAGAGGGTGCCTATTGGAGTCCAGATGGGAACCACGGTATTGGAGTCCCGGTGGCTGTGCAATGGGGAGGTCAAACCTGAGTGCTTAGGTTTTCATCCCTGGTAACAAAGTATCCTATTTCATGGAAATGAGAAAACCATCGATTCTAAGATGCACCCATTTTGTGGATCACTGAGTAAAAAAATTACTGCTAATAAGACTGACTGTGCATTTTAGCACTGCAAAATTTCTTTATATTTTTGAAAGAGCACTTTTGGAATTTATAGACATGCATTTTTATCATATGTCATTCTTATGCTTACTTGAAAATTAAACAAATCTGTGAAATACATCAGTTAGGGCCTTTAAAAACACTTCTCCCCATTCAGCATCTACATGAAACTATTAGGAATCTCTTTTGGGCTCTGGGCATGGGCCTGTGTTTCCCATGGTGACTGGGCCATGAAAAGGTGTAGAGATGTGACATTTCCTATAAAGGTGTTTTGGGGTTTGGGGATTTTTTTTGTCCTTTGGTGGCATTTCTAACAGGGACAGGCAGTTCTTCCTCACATATCACACTTGGAGGGTATCTGCCTCTGTGAGGTCACTTAGCTGTTGCTTTGCAAGAAAACATGAAGTTACAGCAAGAAGTATTTCTTTGCTCACATCAAATTTGTGCCCTGTGGCTTTGTGTCCACCCTTGTCCCTAACACAATATTTTTCTTTTCTTTAATTTTTAAAAAATTTTATTTTATTTTAATCATTGTTCAAGTACAGTTTTCTGTCCTTTACTCCCATCCCAGCCTCCCACCCATCCCTCCCCACCTCCCTTCCATTTCCACCCCGCCTAGTGTTTGTCCATGTGTCCTTTGTATTTGTTCCTGTAAACCCTTCCCATTCTCCCCTGAAATTCCCTCCCCCTTCCCCTCTGGTCACTGTCATCCTGTTCTCTATTTCAGTGTCTTTGGCTATATTTTGCTTGTTTGTTTGGTTTGTTGTTTAGGTTCTTATTAAAGGTGAGATCATATGGTATTCATTTTTCACTGCCTGGCTTATTTTGCTTAGCATAATGCTTTCCAGCTCCATCCATGCTGTTGCAAAGGGTAGGAGCTCCTTCTTTCTTTCTGCTGCATAGTGTTCTGTTGTGCAAATGTACCATAGTTTTTTGATCCATTCATTTACTGATGGGCATCTAGGATGCTTCCAGCACTTGGCTATTGTAAATTATGCTGCTATGAACATTGAGAGGCATAGGTTCTTTTGGATTGGTGTTTCAGGGTTCTTAGGATATAGTCCCAGCAGTGGGATTGCTGGATCAAAGGGCAGATCCATTTTTAGTTTTCTGAGGCAAGTCCATACTGTTTTCCATAGTGATTATACCAGTCTGCAATCCCACTAACAGTGCACTAGGGTTCCCTTTTCTCCATATCCTCTCCAACACTTGTTGTTTGTTGCTTTGTTTATGATGGCCATTCTCACCGGTGTGAAGTGGTATCTCATTATGGTTTTAATTTGCATCTCTCTGATAGCTAGCGATATTCAGCATCTTTTCATGTGTTTCTGGATCCTCTGTGTGTCTTCCTTGGAGAGGTGTCTGTTCAAGACCTTTGCCCATTTTTTAACTGGGTTTTTTGTCTTCTTTGAGTGGAGTCGTGTAAGTTCTTTATATATCTTCAGATTAAACCCTTGTTTGAGGTATCATTGGCAAATATGTTTTCCCATACAGTTGGTTCTCTTTTGATTTTAATACTGTTTTCTTTAGCCATGCAGAAGCTTTTTATTTTGATGAGATCCCATTTGTTTATTCTTTCCTTTATGTCCCTTGCTCTAGGGGACATGTCAGTAAAAATATTGCTTTGTGAAATATCTGAGATTTTCCTGCCTATGTTGTCCTATAGGACTTTAATAGTGTCATGGTTTATATTTAAATCTTTTATCCATCTTCAATTTATTTTTGTGTATGGTGTAAGTTGGTGCTCAAGTTTCTTTTTTTTGCATATAGCTGTCCAGTTCTCCCAACACCATTTGTTGAAGAGGCTATTGTTACTCCATTTTATGTTGCTGCCCCTTTTGTCAAATATTAATTGACCATAGAGATTTGGGTTTATTTCTGGGCTCTCTATTCTGTTCCATTGGTCCATGAGCCTGTTTTTATGCCAGTACCAAGCTGTTTTGATTACAGTGGCCTTGTAATACAGTTAGTATCAGGTTGTGATACCTCCTACTTTACTCTTCTTTCTCAAAATTGCAGCAGCTATTTAGGGTTGTTTATGGTTCCATATAGATTTATGAAGTGTTTGTTCTATGTCTGTGAAATATGCCATTGGTACTTTAATAGGCATTGCATTGAATGTGTAAATTGCTTTGGGTGGTATGGCCATTTTGATGATGTTAATTCTTCCAATCCATGAACACGGTATAGGTTTTCATTTGTGCCTTCCTTGATTTCTTCCTTCAGTGTTAGGTAGTTTTCTGAATACAGGTCTTTTACCTCTTTGGTTAGGTGTATTCCTAGGTATTTTATTTTTCTTTTTGCTATATCGAATGGAATGTTTTTCTTGATTTCGGCTTCTGCTGTTTCATTGTTGGTGTACAAAAATGCCTTTGATTTCTGGATATTGACTTTGTATCCCACTGTTTCGTCAAATTCATTTATTAGGTCCAGCAGTTTTTTGGCCGAGTCTATAGGATTTTCTATGTGTACTATCATGCCATCTGGAAACAGTGACAGTTTTGTTTCCTCCTTTCCGATGTGGATGCCTTTTATTTCCTTTTCTTGTCTGATCGCTGTGGCTAAAACTTCCAGTACTATATTGAATAGAAGTGGCAAAGGGGGCATCTTTGTCTTGTTCTTCATCTTAGTGGAAAAGATTTTAGTTTTTGTCCATTGAGTATGATATTGGCTGTAGGTCTCTCATGTATGGCCCTTATTATGTCGACAAATGCTCCTTCTATTCCCACTTTGCTGAGTGTTTTTATCATAAATGGGTGCTGTACCTTATTAAATGTTTTTTCTGCATCTATTGATTCGATCATGAGATTTTTGTCTTTGCTTTTGTTTATGTGATGAATTACATTTACTGATTTGGGAATATTGTACCACCCTTGCATCCCTGGGATGAATCCCACTTGGTCATGGTGTATCATCTTTTTAACGTATTGCTGGATGCAGTTTGCCAATATTTTGTTGAGGATTTTAGCATCTATGTTCATCAGCGATATTGGCCTGAAGTTTTCTTTCTTTGTTATGTCTTCATCTGGTTTTGGGATTAGGATGATGCTGACCTCATAAAAAGAGTTAAGGAGTCTTCCATCTTTTTGGATTTTTTGGAATAGTCTGTGAAGGATAGGGGTTAACTCTTCCTTAAATGCTTTGTAGAATTCTCCTGTGAAACCATCCAGTCCAGGACTTTTGTGTGTCGGGAGTTTTTTGATCACTGCTTCAATTTCATTTGCTGTTATTGGTCTGTTCAGGCTTTCTGCTTCTTCATTGAGTTTTGGAAGATTATATTTTTCTAGGAATTTGTCCATTTCACCTAGGTTTTCAAATTTCTTGGCATATAGTTCTTCATAGTAATTTCTTACAATCCTTTGTATTTCTGTAGTATCAGTTGTAATCTCTCCTCTTTCATTTCTGATTGTGTTTATTTGGGTCCTTTCTCCTTTTTTTCTCCATGAACCTGCTTAAAGGCTTGTCGATTTTGTTTATTTTTTTCAAAGAATGAGCTCCTGGATTCGTTGATCCTCAGAATTGTGCTTTTAGTCTCTATGTCATTTAATTCTGCTCTGATCTTGGTTATTTCCTTCCTTCTACTTGCTCTGGGCTGTCTTTGTTGTTGTTCCTTTAGTTCTTGTAGATGTAGAGTTAGGTTGTTTATTTGGAATATTTCTATCTTTTTTAGGTAGTCCTGTATCACCATGAACTTCCCTCTCAGGACTGCCTTCACTGTGTCCCATAAGTTTTGGGTTGTTGTG
>CM052547.1:43565771-43582017 GCA_028533065.1 Trachops cirrhosus | reverse complement strand
CTATTTCTCCCTTGCTGCCTTTAAGATTCTCTCTTTGTCTTGAAATTTTGCCATTTTCATTATGATGTGTCTTGAGGTGGTCCTCTTTGGGTTCCTCTTGATTGGGACTCTCTGTGTTTCCTGGATTTGTGTGACTTTTTCTCTCATCAAATTAGGGAACTTTTCCATCATTACTTTTTCAAATAGGTTTTCTATCCCTTGTTCTTCTTCTTCTCCTTCTGGTATCCCTATTATGTGGATATTATTACATTTCATATTGTCTTGCATATCTCTTAATCCCTTTACATTCTTTCTGAGCCTCTTATCCTGTTCTTGCTCTTTCTGGGTGCCTTTTTCTACTTTGTCCTCCAGCTTGCTGATCTGATCTTCTGCTTCATCGATCCTGCCTTTGATTCCTTCTACTGTGTTCTTCAGTTCAGAAGCTGTATTCTTCATTTCCTCTTGGCCCTTGTTGATAGTTTCTATTTCCTTTTGCATGTTGATATAGTTTGCAGTGAGTTCATTGTAGCTTCCCTGTAGTTTCTGGTACCTCATTGTGAGTTTGTAGAGCTTCCTAATAATCATTTCTTTGTACTCAATATCTGATAGTTGAGTTGCCTCTATTTTATTTAGCATTCTTTCTGGGGCTTCCTCCTTTCCCTTCATTTGGGGATTGTTTCTTTGTCTTCTCATTGTTCATGAGACTCTTCTTGCTAGCCTCAGCTTCTTAAATTGATCTGTTGTGCCTCCCTGGGTTTATGGTGTGAACTTCTGTGGTAGGTACCTGTGAGATTCAGTGGTGCAATCTCTTTGGGGTATCCTGGTGTTCACAGCTTCCCTGTACTCTTTTTTGTGATCAGTTGGAAAGGTAAGGCAAAGTGTTTTAAGACAGCAAGAGAGTATTTTATGACATTTACAGTAGAAGCCAGTAGAGAAGAGATAGGAGATCCTTCAGCTATGTATTGTGTTAACTGTGATCTTTGGCCCCATTAGCCACTTTTTAGAAAGGATGGAAAGAAGATAAGACTCTTGTTGGGGAGGGAAAGATTGTGAGTTGGATCTAGAAAGAAGTGAGGTTGTGGGAGGTCATATTCTGAGGTAGGGTGAGAGTAAAGAGTGGTAAATAGGTGTAGTGTGTGAGAGAATAGAGTGAACCACTACAGTAATAGAGTTCAGGAAACCATGAAGTGGACTAAGACCTGAAAGGGGTGTTGTGTAGTATTTACAATTGTATGGAATAACTATTATTTACAGTAATATTAGAGCAACAATCATATGACAGAATCTATGAGATCTAGATAACAAGAATAGGGAGTATAGAACTTTGAGTAGTATACTAATGGAACAGAAATGAAGGACAGTATATTAGCAATACATTATGAATGAGATAACAGGGGAAACCTATCAAATGATACAATATAACCAGCCAAGCAAAGAAGAGTATACAGAAAGAAGAGGAATACCAAAATACTATTAAAATAAAAATGTAAGGATAATGAAAAAATGATAATACAAATATGCAATAACTTGCAGGTTCATAAAAGGAAAAAAGAAGAAGGAAAAAAGCAGAAGATGGAAGGAAGTAGGGATAAATTTGGAAAGAAAAGAAGAAGGAATAACACTAGAATGAAAGAAAGAGAAGCATAAGGAATTAAAAGATATAAAATAATAAGAATTAAAAAACAAAAGGTTAGTTAAAAAAAGATAAAATGAAACAATCAGACAAAAATATCTCTTGTTGGTTTCAAACTAGCCAAACTGGTTTTTCTGGTCTTGCTGTCTTCAGTAGGCTGAGGGGCATTTGGTAATGCTTTTCTCCCCTCCTGTTCAGCACTCAGTCAGCCTCTCCCCAGGGCTAACTGCATATTCTCCCCAGAGCCAGTCTGGTGCCTCTCTGCAGGACCCTGGGTGTGGGATCTGGGCCCTCTTAAGGATGCTCTCCAGAGTTCATGGCTGTGGGGTCCCGGGATCCTGCAGATTGCACGTGCCATCCCCGTGTTCATGGCTGTGTACTCTGGGGATCCTGCGGAGCACCCACGCCTTTTCTGTGTTCAGAGCTGTGGGCTCTGGGTCTTCCACAAAATCTCACTCTCTCCGGGTTGCAGGCATGGGTGCGCAGCCAGACTGCCCTTGGTCACACAGGCTAGGGCACACACTTTTCCCAGGGCTATGCATGGGTGCTCACAGCCCCTGTGTGATTGCTTCTCAGTCCTCACTCCCCTCTCTGTGCCTTCAAGCAAACAGGCCTCCCCCAGTATTGCTCAATCCTTTTTTGGTGGGGAGGGAGCGATTGACCCAGCTCTCTCCTGAGTGCCCTGAGGCAGACCTAGGAGCACCAGGCCTGGGGCTGCAACCTCCCTGGTCCCCAAGCTGATCCCTGGGCCCTTATTATCCTGAAGCACTCTCCTTACCATCTGGTTTTTCAATGTTTGCTACAATTTTTGATTTCTTATTTTCATAAATGTTGCGATACTGTTGGCTGTTTGCTCTGTTCCTCCATAGATCGGCTAGGTTTTTCTCCCATGTGTAAGGGGAAGTGGAATCTGCTCCCTCCTACCATGCCACCATCTTCCCTCTCTATTTTTCATTTTAAGGCCTAATCATAGTGTGAAATTTTTGAGAATATTTTTAATTAGCAATTGTCCTGGCTGGGTGTCTCAGTTGGTTTGAGCATCATCCTGTACACCAAAAGGTTTCAGGTTCAGTTCCTGGTTGGGGGATATATAGGAGGCAACCAATCAATGTTTCTCTCCCACATCGATGTTTCTCTCTCTCTCCTTTCCTCCCTCTCTAAAATCAATAAATGTATCCTCAGGTGAGGATTAAAATAAATAAACAAACAAACAAACTCACTGAGTACGGACAATAATGCCCATAAGTGGATTAAAGTGATGACAACTATATGAAGTACTTTAATGGAGTAAGCACATGCAGAGTTAATGACAGCCACAGCAGGCTGTCATACCTGTCACCTGGCTGGCAGTATTGTAAGAAGTGTCCCTATCTGATTCCTAAAATGTGCATCTTAGAATCTACTCAGTGTGACAGTTACTTAAGCGTGTAGGACCAGAGGCAGGAGAGGGCTCCATGGAGGTGGAAGTGGAAGAGCTGGATGGCGAGTCCAGCCTGCACATTCAAATCACTGGGGACTTTGACAATGACCCATGCACAGACCACATTTCCAGAGATGCTTATGCAGTCATAGGTCTGGAATGGGGGTTCCTGTCTCAAAATGGTGTGGAAGCTCTTCAGGTGATTTTAATATGTCAGTTTGCCATGAGGTTCCAAGGTTTCTAGGAACAGAGGAGAGTGGCTCCTATCAGGGCTGTCCCTGCTGTCTAGGTCCCCAAGAGCTGACTGAGTCCCTGCTCCAGTGCTGCCAAAGTACAGACCCTTGAGGGGCATGTGTGGCTGTGGCCCCTTTGGATGGCCTGGCCTAGGAAGAAGGCCAATGGTCCCTTTTTCTCGCTCTGAGGAGCGCAACAGGTGTGCCAGGACAAGATGTCTTTAGGTTTTGTTTTGCAGCCCTGCCTTCCATGGGGAACCAGACAAGAGACATTCTGAGGTTCTCATCTGTTCTCCCTTCCCATTTCTGTGTTAAGTCTAGTCAGACCTCGTATTTCCTGCCCGGATGTGGCAGGTTTGCTGCAGACACTCCCCTCCTCGCTAGACAATGATACTGGCTAATCACAGTGCTCTACAGTGAAGCCACATAAGACCAGCAGCCAGGCCATCTATGGGCACCGCCCAGCCCCACTGAAGCCCCTGCTGAGGCAGGGAGCGCAGATTCATGTGGGGCTAAGTTGGAAACCAGGAACTCCAGCTCCCTAAGTGATTCCCTGACCTGAGCAATTATTGACACTTAACAGGGTGTAGGGGTAAACTTGTGGCCAGAGCTTCCAGTGATCAGAAGGGAAGGAGGAGGCACAAGAAAGACTGAAGAGTGCCTCTTGCCCTGGCAAGCTTTCCTCTCCACCTCTTTCCCCTCTGTTCCTTTTGTCTCGATCTCTTCTGCATCTGGGGCTCTTCTGCGTCTCGGATGCGAAATGCGCGTTCTGCTCCTTACCTCCCAGGTCCTTAACGCCCCAGGTCATCTTCCTGCTCCTGTGTTCCACATTGGGAAAGTTCCAGTCCAGACACTCAGCTTTCTATAATTGTCAAACCAGAGCATTAACCTGCTTTACTCATGTATTTCTACCATGTTGTTTGAAAACCTTTAATTTACTGCTTTTGGGGAACAAATTAGTTATGTAGAGTAGAGATAACCCTAAGGACTAGAGATAGGCTTCAGGGTGTCCATGGAAATGGAAAAGTGTAATGCTTGTGGGAGTGGACACATTTTTTTAAATGGGAGAGAGTTTGAACCTTTTTTAGATTCTCTAATGGGTTGGTGGTCCAAAAATGGTTAAGGCCCCTTTTGTGTTTTGGAATTTTATGTTTCATGTTGATGTTAGAACTCATCATGTTGCTTCGGAAGTTTACCAAAATTTACTGAAGAGCCAGGGCAGAATTTAGTGTCAGTCACAGGGAGGCATGAAACAGCAGTGGATGAGGAAGAAAAAGGAAAACACGGGGATTGGAACATTAAAAAAACCTGAGGCTCTTGAGGCCAATATCAGCATTGTTTTCAATGGCTGAGAGGTGGAAACAACACAAGTGTCCATCAATAGATGAGCAAATAAATAAAATGTGGTAAATACATTCAGTGGAATATTATTCAGCCTTAAAAAGGAAGGAAATTCTGACACAAACCACAACATGAACATCAAAGACAAAAATACTAAGTGAAATAAGCCATATGCAGAAGGACATATACTACAGGAGTCCACTTACATGAGGCGCCTGGAGGGGGAGAGCCACAGAGACTGAAGGTGGATGTGGTCGCCACAGGCCGGGGGTGGGGGCAGGGGCAGGGAAGTTAGTGTTTAATGAGTGCAGAGTTTCGGTTTGGGAAGAAGAAAACGTTCTGGATATGGTGGTGGTGGTGGTTGCTCAACAGTGTGAACGTGTTTAATGCCACTGAACTGTACACTTAAAATGATTACAATGATAAGTTTTATGTTATGTATATTTTACCACAATTAAAAAACAGAAAAACAGTAAAAAGACTTTTGAGGCCAGGGTCAAAATATGAGCATCCTACATACCTGTTACCAGTGAATTGCAAATTTGTCTCCAAGTGTTTCTCCAGCTGAGTCTCAAGCAGGGACTCCCTGCTCCCTGCGCTCCCTGCCTCAGTTCTTGGAGAGTCAGGGGCTTACCTGACTTATGAAGCAAAACACTTTGTTATAATGGCCACTTAAGCACTGACAATTAAAACCAATACCTATTACACGGTCATTTAAACGTGTGACAATTTGCTAATGCTTTTATAAGCTAATGGGATAGGAAAAAGAAGGTGAATTATGTTTAAGCTGATCTATATAATTTAAAATGAGGGTAATACCCAATAAATTGGTGCTTTACAAAATAGATGGAGACACTGAGATGGTGTGAGGAAGAGGGGGAGACTTGGCTAGATGGGCACAGACCCCTCATTAGCTCAGCAGGTTTGCTGGAAACCAAGCATGTCACCTCGGGTTGAGAGGGAGAGCTGGTCCTTGGGTCATGTACACTCCAAATCCAACACGTTTCCAGCACCAGGAAAATCTACCTTTGGCCCTGTGAGGATGCCTTTAGCTTCCCCCTTTTCTTAACCATCCAGGAGCTATTAGGCTGATGCCCAGGATCTAAGATCCTGGGAGGATGCAAAAGCCCTAAGGCACAGCCCCCGAGCTGCACATTCTCTTCCAGGCTGCAGCAGACCCCCAGGCGCCTGCAGCTGCCCCTGCTGACCTAAGCTGTCTGTGACCTGGCTCCAGCACTAGGGTGCCTGGATGTGTGGGATTCCCCGGGAGTCACTAGTCCTGCTGCCCTGGTCCCTGCTGATAGAGTTCTAGGTTTATTTCTCCTGTTGCCAGCTCACAATCCTTGGAGGTGGCAAGTGGGCCCAAAAAGCCATCATGAAGCAGTGGTCACCTGCTTCATGGCCAGGGTACTCCCTCATGCCAGCTGCACTCTGGGCCTGGACTCTCCGGAAAGGACCCCCTGTATTTTCTCCAAGAGATCACTCCCCACTCCCCATCTCTGTGCTGGGCCCATTGTGGTTCAGGGCATGCTGGGGACCACTCTGTCACATAACCCATCTTCGGGTGATGTGACCTAGGCCACAGGGCTGGGTTTCCCTGACTCACAGGTGCTGAATTCTGCTGGCCTGTGGATAGGGGAGCCCTTCCCTTGGTTTCCTCCTAAGGAGCAGGATGCACCCCAATGCCTTGACTCAGCGGTAGGGCAGGTGAGGGAGGAGGCCTTAGTCCCAGCATTCTCCACAGGCCCCCACTTCTTCATCCTTCTGCCAGGTTAGTGGGGTGAGAGGATGTTGGGATGGTGGGGTGGGAGCTGAGGGTAGCTGGCTAGTGGGTATAGGAGTGGAGGTTGCCACTCAGTTCCAAGCCCAGGAGACCTCTGTACATGGCAGTGCTGTGTCATCAGAGGACAGAGCTGGTGGCCCAGTGAAGCCTCCACATTTCAATGCTCATTCCAGGTGGCCAGGGGCCCAGGCAGAGGCTCAGGAGCATGTGGGGCCCAGTTGTGTGTCTGTCGTGTGTGTAGGGGACTGAGCTGGCCCTGAGAAGTCCAGAGCAGACATTGGCTCAGTGCCTACTCTGGGTGCTTCAGAGTCCTTGCATCAGGGGTATCAGTAACCCACTGCGGAACCTCTCAGCAGTTTTTGTCCAGCCTGTTTTCCAAGGTCACTTGCTGCAGCAAAGTGATCTTCTGGCTTGCATCATGTGTTCACAGGCTCACTGACTGTGTTTCTCTTCATGCTATGAATTGTCCGCAAACCTTCTGTCTCCCACGTGGGAGTGAGTGAAAGGAGGCTCCTCAGTGGAAATGCCCCGGAGTAGGACTGCCAAGTCCAGACTAGTCAGAAGACAGTGGTTCATTTTCAGATTTTATCTACTTTTTTAGAGGGGAAGGAAGAGAGGAGGGGAGGGAAAGAAACATTGCAGTGTGAGAGAAATATCCATCAGAAACCACAGCCTAGGCGTGTGCCCTGACCGGGAATTGAATCAGCAATCTGCTGGTTTGCAGGATGACGCCCCAACCCACTGAGCCACACACCATTCAGGGCTTAGACAGCGGTTCGTTTTCAATAAGGGAGAACAAAGAAAGGAAGGAAAGGACCCATGTATTTTCCAGAACTATGCCTGTTGCCAAAAAGCACCCAACTGAGTTGTCCAGGCACAGAAATTAAGACAGAGATTAGACAAATTGCCCAAGATCCAACAGTGAGAGAGCCGTTGGCTGTGGCGTGCACCCAGGAGGTTGGCTTCTGAGCTCGGATCCTCCAGCAAGGGCCTGAGGGGCTGTGGGGGCAGCTAGTTCTGAGGTCAAGTCCTGCAGATGCCCCTCTTCACTGGTGCTTCTTCAGGGAAGCCACACCCCCACTAACCCTACCCCCATCAGTTTCTTCGCCTGAAAAATGGGGCTGATTAAACAGCCTCCCGGGATGGTTTTTTGGGGGAAAATGGTGCAGCTGGGGAGGACAAATGACTCCAAATCGTCTTTTCTACATCAGGAGGAAGGGGCAGCTGTCAGAATTG
The DNA here is from genome assembly GCA_028533065.1 of Trachops cirrhosus. Classification (NCBI taxonomy): domain Eukaryota; kingdom Metazoa; phylum Chordata; class Mammalia; order Chiroptera; family Phyllostomidae; genus Trachops; species Trachops cirrhosus. The sequence continues at coordinate 43,574,392 of CM052547.1, read as the reverse complement.
TTCTTAATTAAGTTAGTTGTGGTAATTACATTTTCACTTTATTATTTTTATTAACATAGAGGGAAAAAGGGGCATCTTAATGTTGCTTTAATGAAACAAGGGACAGCCTCCACAGACTGCCAGGCTGAGCATCTGTGTCGGGTGGCAGTGTTGTCTTTGTGTACAGCCCAGCGGGCTGCTCTCCAGGCTCAGAGCTGGGGGGTGGGGGCCATCTCGTTCAGGAAAACAGCTGGAGGAGCCTGGAGTCCACACTGGCACCGCTGCCCAGACACAGCAATGAAGAGCACTTTCTTTCTATGTCTGCCCATTGTAGTTATTTATACCGGTTAACATTTTATTTACCACAATTTTTACTTTATCCATGTGAAATCTATTTTGATAGGTAGGATTCCTTATGGCTGAAACCCGTAGTGGCTGCATTTTACATTTGATGGCTCTTTTAATATCCACCGTGCCTTTCTATTTCTTTTTGTTTTATCGCATCTTTGTGGGAAACAGAGGGCAACCCCTGCCGTGTCAGCAGGGTGAGGGGAGCGAGGACAGCAGCGGCTGGTCAGGCAGGCCCCCTCACAGCAGTGGCTAGTTCAATTTCGTTTCCATCTGACAGGGACACCAGGGCTTTGGAACGGTCTCTGCTCTGAAATGGGAAGAGAAAGTGGAGTGAATCTTTGTCCTGTTCTTTTTCCAAACACACTTGATGAACGTCCAGTGAGGCCATGTTTGTAAGATCACCTGTGACTTGGATGGTGCATTGAGACTTTCACAAGCAGAGAGGCCTGAGGGGCTGCACTGTTCCTCTCCCAGGAAAAAATGAGGGGGTTAGACCGCTGTGCTGTCCCTGCCCCCATCACCAGCACATGATTAGGCAATAAAGTGGCTCTGAGAAACTGCATCTTTACTGAGTGGGTTCCAGCTCAGCACTAGCACATAAAAAAGGAACAGGAAGTTCAAGGTGGGGTCAGAGACAGCAATCTGGTCCAGCCCTTGCCTTGCAGAAACTCCCCCAACCTTCCTAAAGAGAGGAGGAGTGAGACAGAAGGCCCCACAGAGATGGGAAGGGTTTTTCATAAGACCTATTATCCAGTCTACTCTGGGCTGATGCTCCCACATACTGCCTGACATGGGTGTTTCCTGAAGGATGAGATCCCACTGAGAGAGATGCAGTGAGGGGTGGGGGTGTGGGGGGATGGGCAGAGGGGTGGGGGCTCTGTGCGCTGCAGTGACCTGGAGCATCCAGAACTGCTCAGCGTGGCTTTGAGGTTTACACAAGCAAATGTTCTCTCATTGTTCTATGAGTCATCTGCCTTTGTCATTTCATGCTGCCAAGAAAAAATAAATACTCTGATTCCCACTTGAAGTCTCATGAAGGTAAACCTGAAACCCGCAAGAGTTGTATGTAGGGAAGAAATCCAAGGCCAGGGTTTTCTTCCATTCTGACTTTCTGTCTGGGCCAAGGTTTTCAAAGTGTTTTCCCAGCGCACTCAGGCCCCTGTGGAGGCAAAGGCTGAGCCTGGCTCCGGACTGGGGGACAGAGCAGAGGGCGAGGTGTGCTCTGTGCAAGAGGCCCCGTGCACAGGTGCAGGCTCTGGTGGCCGGAAGATTTCTTTCTTTCTTTTTTTATTATGGAAGATTTCTTCTTTACGCTGAGCCGTCTACTTCCCCTGAAAGGGAAGGAGGAGAGTTTTTTGTTTTGTTTTGTATCATTGTGTTAAAATGTACATGACAAAGATTTACCATTTTAACAATTTTTTGCTTGGCTGATTTTTTTGGACTTTTTAAAATTCAAATTTAAACAAATTTTAAAATGATACATAACGTGATATTAGTGTCGGTGTACAGCACCATGGTACCACATGTGACGTGGCTACAGGGCCACCGTGGCAAGTCTAGTCGATATTCCTCAACACACAAAGTTCCAAAACCCTTTTTCTTGTGTTGACAACTTTTATGATCTACTCTCTTAACAACTCTCAAATATACAGTGCAGTATAAACCTTATTCACCAGGCTATATTACATCCCCAGGACTTATTTCTTTTACAATGGGGAGTTGGTACCTTTGACCCCCTTCCCCGGCCCCACCCCTCCCCACAACTCCCCCATGGTGGTGACCGTTGTACAATGATGTGAATGTCCTTAATGCTGCTGAACTACATTTAAACATGATTAAAATGGTAACTTTTATGTTATATATATCTTACCACCAAAAAAGACAAGAGAACTGGTAAGTAATATGCACAAGGAAGTGAACCTTTACTGGGCACAGGGGAGGCAGGGGCATTAGAAATGGCAAAGATAAATGAAAGCAGAGCTGTTGCAGACCATGGTTCCCAGGGGGCCATGGTAACTCCCTTACTCACGGGGCCCAAAGTAACTCTCTGGAACAAAGTCGAGAAACCTCTGGATTAGCCCAACCTCCCCATTTCATAGTTGAGGAAATTTAAGTTAGCAATAAGGCTATTCTCATTCCTTCCAAACTCCACTCCCACATTTAATTCTGATCAACCCACCATCCTTCTGATTGAGATTCTGCCCTGATGACCAAAAGTGGAAAGCAGGTTTGAGGTCTGTGTGGTGAGCCTGGGGCTATAAGGGACCAGACACCCTTTACATTTGGAGTGTTGCTGCCTCCAGCCTCCCACAGCCTCTGTTCTCAGTCACCTTGAGGGAAAGGCCAGGCTACAATATCCATCAGGTCATGGCTAAACTATGCTTCCTGGCAGGCCTATTGTTAGGGTGTCCTCTGGAAGAATGTTTGAGCTGGGACCCCAAGGACCTGTGAATGTGGCCTTATTTAGAAATAGGGTCATTGCAGCTGTGGTGGGTCAAGATGACGTCATACTGGAGTAGGGTGGCTCTTTAACTTAATGTGAGCAGTGCCCCCATAGGAGAAGAGTCACAAAGACACATAGACACATTAGAGAAGACAGTCATGCAGTAACTCAGGCAGTTGTTGAAGTCCTACAACTGCAAGTGAAGGACCCCAAAGGATGGCCCACTACCACCAGAAGTTGGAGGAGGCTGGATCCTCCCCCGTGGGTTACTGAGGGAGGATGGCCCTGCCAACAACTTGATTTTGTACTTTGAGCTTCTGACACTGAGCTAATACGTTTCTGTTGCTTTAAGCCCCCCAGTCTGTGGTGTTTTGTTTCAGTGGGGTCAGGAACCTAATCCCCCCTGTGCTGGTTAGGGTGGCCTCACAGGTGGGCAGGCCAGTGGGTAAACTCAGAGGTTCACTCATTCACAGTCCACACTCAAGGTATTTGCCATATCCCAGAAGTTTAACTAACAATGTATTTTTAAATTGCTTCATTTTTAAATGTTAAATAAATATATTTTTCAGAGGAATCTGTATGTCCCTGTAGTATATCAACACTGGAGAGACAGTCATGTTGGTCTGTAATTCTCTTCTCTAATTAAAAGAAAAAGACAAAATCGGGGATTGAATGCATATTTTGGAGCAAGAATAGAATGTCAGGATGGGTAATATGAAGAATAAATTAACGGAGTTATTCAAAGAAAGGGTGGCTTTAATAGACTTTCTCTCATCCTTGTTATTCGTGATAAAAGTGTTATATCTATGTTGTCTATGGACATCACGTCTCTTTGGTAAGCAGATACAGATATGGACCAGCATAAGCAGGAAGGAGTGACTTGAAACTGGCAAGTCAGCTAAAATAATCTTAGTTTAAAAAGAAATTGTGTCGTGAGCGAGACAGAGTAGATGGCAAGTGCGCAGCAAAGCAGCTGTCTGTGAGCTTTAGTGATGTCACACAGAAACCAATTAAGGACAATCTGAACATGTGTTCCTCGATAACAAATCAGTCAGATATCCTGAGAAGAAGACAGAAGAACTCCCAGACTAACTCCCTCTTTTCTCAAATTGAAACCCCTGAATGGCTCCCCCCCATGATAATGAGATACTAATAAGACCTATGTCCATGAGCTTCCGATATGCTTATAGACCAGACTAACCAATCATCAATATTGTTCAATAAGCAGAGGCCACATACAAAATTCAGAAACCACTTTATTCCTGGAAAAGACTCCAACTCTCAGTCTACAACACTAAAAATAAGAACCTAAAGTCCCATGATATAACAACTGCAGCTTCCTTGTAATAAAAAGAAACTCACTCTGATGATCAGTGGCTCTGGTTTGAATCACCTTGGTCTGTCCAGAAGCGACAGAACCCAAGGCCTACCATCTCCCAGTGAGATCAAAGCAATATTCTCTTACTTTGGAATCTAGTAAAATCCCTAAAATTCTAGAAGGGTGTAAAATATCAGTTATTTTATACATCTGAAATGTTAGGACCATGTAAAACATGTGACAAGGGAAATGTGCAAGAGTGAATATCAAAAATGAAAACACATTAAAGCCACAGCATCATTGTTACTTCATTTGGTGTAAGGGCATTAATCAATTTTGTAGTTTTTATATTTTTGGTGTGACCATTTTGCATTTAAAGGATCTTAAAACATTGAAGGAAATTAATAAGTTAGATCTGAGATTTTAATTAAATGCCTAAAAGTTGCTGGGGTAAGTTTGTAATCTAGGTTTTTCATTGATTGGTAACATGTTTTGTTAAATCTATAATTTTTAATTTAGTAGTTGTAAGTATTTGTAAATATTTAGGGCAGCACTGATTGCTCAACATCTAAAAGAATGCTACTTGTCGAATAAACCCCTAACCCAGGACGCTGCCTGGATGGCAGGCAGCGGTGCGCATTGCTCTCCATGCCCAGGTGCCCCTCAGACCCTGAAAAGTCTGTCAATGCCAAAAGCGGAAAACCAGCACATTTCTTTTTTTAAAGTAATTTTTATTTTTTCAATTATAGTTGACATGCAGTACTATATTAGTTTCAGATATAAAGCCCAGTGATTAAACATTGTGTAACTTACTAAGTGATGATCCCTAAATCTCATACCCACCTGACACCATACATAGTTATTACAATATAATTGACTCTATCCCCTATGCTGTACCTTACATCCCGTGACTGTTCTGTAACTACCAATTTGTACCTGTTATTCCCTTCACCTTTTTAATCCATCCCTCAAGGCCTTCTTATCTGGCAACAGTCAAAATGTTCTCTGTGACTTCCGGCCAAGATGGAGGCGTAGGTAGACCCATTGTGCCTCCTCGCACAACCAAGATAGGGACAACAACAATATAGAAACAGAGTAACAACCAGAACTGACAGAAAATTGAACTGTATGGAAGTCAGACAACCAAGGAGTTAAAATAGACATGTTCATCCAGACTGGTAGGAGGGGCAGAGTCAGGCAGCCTGGCAGAGAGGGGTTGCAGTGTTACAGAACACAAAGGGGGGGCCAAAGGGCGATATACTATTACCAAAAGGAACCCATCCAGGTTCGTTATGTCCTCCGCCTTATAGGAAAGACATCTCTCAATGCCAGAGATTTGTGAAAAGGAAAGGAAATGTTTATTTAATGCTATACAGGCTCAAAGTGGTGACCTAATGTATTCATCAAAATTCCAAAGTCCCTTAAAACACCCACAAACACACACAGTCCTTCCTTCCCCACTTTGCCCGGTCTGAGGTACCGTATCTCAGGAAAAGAAATAGAAGTCCATGGCTCAGGCCCCCAGTTCTTCCCAGTAATCCATCTGGGCTGGTAGACCTCCCTCGGTTCCAGGCACCATCAGCTGTGTCGCCGGGATCTCTGCTAAAGCCAGGGGGTGGTTCCCCCTTCTAAAGCTGCGGAGGTCCTCACTCTGGCAAAGCCGTGTGGTTCTCTCTTCACTGCCACAGCTCTGTGGTCCTCTCTTTGCACTGTCACAGCCACGTGGTCCTCTCTGCACAATGGCCGCAGGAGTCCTCACTCTGGCAAAGCCATGTGGTTCTCCCTCTCAGGGCTGTGGTCCTCTCTCCGCAATGGCTGCGAGGAGGGGGGTTGCCACTCTGCCAAAGTGGAGTGGCAGTGCTCTGCTAAAGGCGCATGGTGATTCTCACAGGGCTGCAGGAATCCCCACTCTGCTAAAATCACGTAGTTCTCCCTTCCTGCATTGGCTGTGGTCCTCTCTCTGCTCTGCCACAGCCACGTGGTCCTCTCTGTACAATGGCAGCGGGAGTCTCCACTCTGCCAAAACCACACAGTTCTGCGCTGGCTGCCCTGACTTGGTTTAAATCCCTGTGCCAATCTTCCTCTGAAGCCCCATTTCCGACTCCTCCCACAATTGGCTACACTTGCCAGCACTCTCATATCCTTCCAGCTTTACTGGGCTGCCACGGTGAGTCTGGGCAGGCGTGGCCCCATGTCATGGAGCCAATCTTCTCCAAGCTTCCACGCAGGCACTGTAACTCGAGGAATGTGTACCCCAGTTGCATCTTAGGGGGAAGTTACTTCCATTCCCCTGGCTCAAAGCATGGCCACAGCTATTTAACATATCTATGAAACCAGTTAAAGGTTATAGATATGTTAAATGACCATGTCAGAGGTTAGCTGCAAAGCTTTTGCTATGCAAAATAGCTCTTAATGGCCCTGCTCCATTTGTTCCTTCTTCCAGCTCACACCTGTGGGAGGGGAATGAGGACATCCTAATATTTCCAGAACACCTTGAGTTCAGGACCCCATTTCAAATCCCTATTTGCCCTCCCGCCTTGGCCTCACCCTGTAACAGCAGCACAGAGAGCTGTAGGACCCAGCATGTAAGGCATCCCGGGCGCGCAAGACTGCAGTGGACAGACCCTGGGTGTTCAGGCAGTAGCTGGCAGACCCTGGGCTCCGGGTGGCAACCGGCAGACCCAGCAAGGCTGCAATTGTGAAGCGAGGTACTGTGCACAACCCAGGGTCCTAGTGCCCAGAAATAGAGCCTCGGGGCACTGATTGAAAACACCTGTGGGGATTGAGGCACAGGGAGAGACTCCCAGCCTCGCAGGAGAGTTCGTTGGGGAGACCCTGGGGTCCTAGAATGTGCACAAACCCACCTACACGGAAATTAGCACCAGAAAGGCCCAGTTTGCTTGGGGGAAGCTGTGGAAGGGACTGAAGTCTGACAGAGAGTGGAGCAAGCACCATTGTTCTCTCTCGGACCCTGCCCCCACATACAGCATCACAACCTACTGATTGGGTTGCCCCGCCCTGGTAAATACCTAAGGCACCGCCCCTCATCGTAACAGTCTCAACTAGACAAAAAAAAAAAAAAAAAAAGGCCTAAACAGAAGACCAAATCAAAGCTCCACAGCAAATACAACTAAGCAACCAAGAGGTAGCCAACCTATCAGATGCACAGTTCAAAGCACTGGTGATCAGGATGCTCACAGAATTGGTTGAATGTGGTCACAAATTAGATGATAAAATGAAGGCTATGCTAAGTTGCTGCGGTCCAGCCACAGCAAGGTCCAGGGCATCCCGAAGGTGGATAAGGCATCTGCGATGGGAAATAGAGAACAGCACGACTCAGAGGACGGTGAGGTTCTGTTCCAATTTATTGCAAAGCAAGCAAGGTTTTATGCTTTCATTTTTGGCAAAGGTTGACATTCTCGGTTACAGTTGATTATAGAAGCTGAAAACCCAAAACCCGGATATAAATTCCATTAATCTAAATACCACTGAGGAAAAGAACATATTGACCTTAAGGGTGATAAACAATTTAATTATATAAGCGAGGTTTGACAATGACTATATTCTGAGTTATCCTTTCTTATAACAATGATTCAATTTTTCTTTATGAGTTCAGCAGGTTCTTTTTCAAAATGGTTAGTTCACTCCAGACAACATCTTTTGTACCCTATGATTAATCGTTTAGTAATAAATATCTTCTGTTCTTTGGATAACAAACACCAAGGTGGTCGAAATCGAGCTAATCTATCCATGAAACTTAAACTATTAAAAGGCACATGTATTCCGTCTTTGTTAACCATTTAGGTTTATTACTACATTCTGGACATGCACTAGTGGACGGGTGGGGGGGGGAATTCGGCATTTCTTCAGAATTTCTCTCATCATTTTTATTAAACATTAACTTACCCTGAGCTGAGTTTTGCACATTTCTCATGTTAGTCAGACTCAGAACAAAAACCAAAACTGTTCCTAGTACTAATGTTCCAGTAATAGTGATTAAACCCACTCCCATGCCACGTCCTCTTCCTGGAAGATGAATTCCTTGAATCCCCTCTTTCCACGTCTGGACCTTGTCAGACAACATGGCTGGAAGAGGACGTGGCACTAAGTGAAATGAAGGAAAATGCAAAGGGAACCAATAGTGATGGGAAGAAAACTGGGACTCAAATCAATGGAGTGGACCAGAAGGAACAAAGAAACAACTGAACAGAAAAGAATGAAAAAACAAGAATTCAAAAAAATGAGGAGAGGCTTAGGAACCTCCAGGACATCTTTAAACACTCCAATATCCAAATTGTAGGGATACCCGAAGGAGAAGAGGAAGAGCAACAAGTGGAAAACTTATTTGAACAAATATTAAAGGAGAACTTCCCCAATCTGGCAAAGGAAATAGAATTCCAGGAAGTCCAGGAAGCTCAGAGAGTGCCAAAGAAGTTGGACCCAAGGAGAAACACAACAAGGCACATCATCATTACATTAGCCAAGGTAAAAATGAAGGAGAGAATCCTAGAAGCAGCAAGAGATAAGGAG
>CM052547.1:43546729-43565271 GCA_028533065.1 Trachops cirrhosus | reverse complement strand
CTGGAATGGGAGTAAAAGATTGAAACTGTACTGAATAATCTAAAATAAAAATAAATAAATAAAGAAAATAAACAAATAAAAATAAATAAATAAAAAAAAAAAGAAAAGAGAGTGTCTGTGAGTGGTGTGGGAGAACGACTCAGCATAGGTGCCCTGGTGGCTGTCCCTTCAGCGTACTCCTTGGAGCTACACAACTCAGTCTGTTCTTGCATGTCTCCAGTCCACTCCATTTGCATTCCCTCTGCTGTAGCCCAGGGTGAGTGGCTGGGAATGAGATTTTGTGTGTTATCCCTTTAAAAGGACACCTGGGTTTCTAGCAGACTTCCATCTCTCCATGGCAGAGAGAATCTCACTGATATAGCTAGATGTCATGTGGTTGCCTCTTCCCATCTATGATTTTTTTGGGCTGGGGAGCCCAGCATGGAGTTGAGACCTCAAGTTTCTCATGGGGGACATTTGCAGCTGGGATATCCCTTTGTTTTTTAGCCACCCTTTCTGCACCTCTGCCCTTTCTACCAGTATTGATGTGGCTTCTTTTGTAAATCTTTGTTTATAAGACTTCTGTTCACCTAGTCTTCAGGTGTTTATGCAGGTGGGTTGTTCTATAATTTAGCTGTAATACCCATCTGGACCTGGAGGAGGTGAGTATAATGCCACTTTCTTTGCCATCATCTTCTTTGAGTTGTCATTTAGTACTTTAAATTGTGGCTGCACTATCTTTTAGCTTGCATTGTGTTAAAAAAAGTCTGCTGTAATTCTTATATTTCTCTGTACATGTGTGTTTTTTCCTCTGCCTGCTTTTAAGATTTCCCATGTATCATTGGTTTTTAAGCAATTCAGTTATGATATATCTTGATGTAGTTTTCTTCATGATTCTGGTGCTTGAGGTTTATTTAGATTCTTAAATCTGTAGATTTATAATTATATCAAGTTTCAAATACTTTTTTCCATCATCCCCCCCCCACTTTGGGGAGTCTCTAACAGTTCATGGATGCTCTGTTAATTTTTGTTCAGTCTTTTCTCTCTGTGTTATTTTTGAGTGATTTCTATTAGTGTCTTCAAGTTCACTATTTTTTTCTTCTGCTGTCTAATCTGCTGTTAACCCCATTGTGTGTGTGTGTGCGCTTGTGCATGCGTGTACCAAGATTTGTAGTCTTCACCTCTTGAAGTTCTATTTGGGTATTTTAAAATATTTTCCATGTCTTTACTTAAAAATGCTAAATCTTTTCTCTAGCTTCTTTATCATTTGGCATACAGTTATAAAATAACTGTTTTAATGTGTTTGTGTACCGATTCTACCATCCATGTTATTTCAGGGTCAAATTCAATTGCTTTATTTTTCTCCTCACTCCCTGTCATATTTTCTGCTTCTTTGTGTGGATTGGATGCCAGACATTGTTAATTTTACTCTGTTGGGTGGCTGGATGTTTTTGTTATCCTATAAATGGTTTGTTCTGTGATGCAGTCAAATTACTTGGAATTGTTTTGATCTTTTCAGTTATTGCTTGGTAAGGCCAAACCACAGCTGCGTCTAGTTTAGAGATAATTTTGCCACTTACAGAGGCAATATTTTTCTGGTTTCTCTATCCACTGAGAACAGGAACAGTTCTAGCCCCAGGTGAACTCCAAGTGCTGTTACCTTTAATCTTTTTGGGGTTCTTTGGCCTCAGGTAGTTTATCCTGATCAGCACTTAGCTGAAGACTTGAGGGGGTCACTGCAGATCTTCAGAACTCCTTCTCTGTGCAGCTCTCTCGTGTCTGCTACTCAGCTCGGCAAACTCTAGCCACCTTGGCTTTTTCAAATTCTCAGCTCAAAAAAAGGAACAGTCATTTCAAATCAGGAAGACCACTGAACCTCAGCTGAATTTCCCCTTCTGCCCATGGTCTGGAAGTCTCTACAGGCTGTAAAGCTGAGGCAGTTCTAGGGTTCACTTAATTTGTTTCCTGTTTCCTTCATTACTTGATATTCAGTTTCTTGAAAATCACTTTAAAAATGTTTCCCTTAGTTTTTTAGTTGATTCAGTTAGGAGTATAAATATGGTAGTTATTAATCTGGCTTGTCTGGGATTATAACTCACTCAGAGAATGGACCAGACATTTTCATACATTTAAATAACAAGGATGGCAGGAATAAGGCATAGAGAAAGCTAGTAGTTGAAGAGGCTGAGGTCAGAATTTGGCATGTTTTTTAAAAAAATATTTCAGAGGTGAAAGAGTTCAAGGTGATAGCTATAGGGTGTGATCATCAGTTAGCTCAAATGGAATATGAAAGGCACTTGTTGGAATTGAGGAAGTATTTGGAATGGAAAAGAATTAGTTTTCTCTGCTTGAGAGAATTTCAGAGGGGGCCATTTCCTTGGGTGTGGAGGAAAAAAAGCCTCATGTTAATCAAGGTTGTGGGGAAAGTTTATTTACAACTGATAAAGTTTCCTTAGGGCATAGTAAAAATGACTGGGGGTAATGTCAGCAGAAGCTGCTAGGACAAGAATCAATAGCATTATGGAGAGGACAGCATGGGAGAGGAGGGAGCCTTGACTGACAGGCTGTTTCAGCTAACTAGTACCAGTCGATGTGGGAGGTCTGAAGAGGGATGGCAGGTGTAGCCAACCTCCCAAATGGCCTCCAGTGATTTTCCCATGTGGGGATTTGTGCTCTCGTGTATTCTGTCACACAATGAATAGGAAAGACTTTTGTAGCCAATAAGATATTGTGGAAATGACAGACTATGACCTTCATGGCTAGGTCTTCATGGCCAAGAAATGATGGCTTCTGACTTATTTCTTCTCGAGTCACTGGGAGAACCAGGTCATCGTGCAGTGAGGACACTTGAACCCCCATGGCAAGCCCTCCTCAAGCTCTCAGATGACTGTAGCCCTGACCTAACATTTTGAGTCATTTTCAGTGACCTTCAAGTCAGAATCATTTAGCTAAGCCACTCCTGAATTTCTGACCCATAGTAACTACATGAGATAATAAATGTTTATTGGTGTTTTTAGCATTTAACTTTTGGGGCAATTTGCTATTCAGCAGTAAATAACTGATGCTGACTTGGCACAAGGAACTGGATGTCTCAACAAAACCTAAAACATGGTCATAGATTTGCATCTAGACAGTGAGCAGAAGCTAGAAAGACTCTGAGGAGAGTGCTGGTGGGTAGGTCATGCACACTGTTACTTACCTGCTGGTTCGCCTTGTTGGCATGGGAGCAGCTGGAACTGTAGCTGGCCACCTCCTCCTGAATGTGAACACAATATAGCTGCCACTTCGCTCGCCCTCTATATTTTCCATAAAATGACCACCAGGGCCTGATTAACTGGAAATAAATATCTATAGAATGGAATTCTGGAAAATGTAGCTCAGTGACCGTAAGTTCACATAATGCAAAGCCACCACTGCACCCAAATGGAATGCTGTTAAGAAGTTATCCTTGTTCAAATGGTGTTGGGAGATCTGGACAGCTACATGAAAAAAAATGAAACTTGATCACCAACTTACACCATACACAAAAATAAATTCAAGGTGGATAAAAGACTTAAATATAAGTTGTGACAGTATAAATGTCCTAGAGGAAAACACTGGCGGGAAAATCTCAGACATTCCATACAGCAATATTTTCACTGATATGTCCTCTAAACCAAGGGACAAAAAGGAAAGATTGAACAAATGGGACCTCATCAAATTAAAAAGCTTCTGCATGGCTAAAGAAAACAGTATTAAAATGAAAAGAGAACCAATTATTTGGGAAAACATACTTGCCAACAATACCTCAGACAAGGGTTTGATCTCCAAAATATATGAAGAACTCACCTGACTCCACTCCAGGGAAGACAAACAACCCATTAAAAAATGGGCAAATGACTTGAGCAGACACTTCTTCAAGCAGGATATACAGAGGGTCCAGAGACATGAAAAGATGCTCAATATCACTAGCCATCAGAGAGATGCAAATTAAAACCACAATGAGATACCTCTTCACACTGGTCAGAATGGCCATCATAAACAAATCAACAAACAAGTGCTGGCAAGGTTGTGGAGAAAAGGGAACCCTAGTGCACTCTTGGTGGGAATGCAGACTGGTGCAGCCACTGTGGAAAACAGTATGGAATTTCCTCAGAAAACTAAAAATGGACTTGTCTTTTGCTCCAGCAATTCCATTGCTAGGATTATATCCTAAGAACCCTGAAACACCAATCTAAAAGAACCTATGCACTCCAATGTTCATAGCAGCACAATTTACATTAGCATAGCTAAGTGCTGGAAATAACCTAGGTGCCCATCAGGAACTGAATGTATCAAAAAACTTTGGTACATTTACACAATGGAATTCTATGCAGCAGAGAGAAAGAAGGACCTTTAGATGGCTCTGATATCTACACACATGCCTCAAACTCATTAACATAAAAAAAGAAGTTATCCTTGTTCAGGGCCCTGTCGGAAAGTCGGGGCAGGATTATCTGGTTTTCACAGAAGTCACAGACATGGAAGTGTCTGGGAAGTTGAGGATGCCACAATGGAGAGGAGCTCAAAGTATGGAGAGAATACAGAGAAGGGACATTTAGCTGAGAGTTTAGCTTCTTTTGTTTGCAAAAGGTAGCAACTTACTCTGTGTATTGAAAGTAATGAGAATCTCAACCATGCTACAAGTACTTATGGGAAATCCCCAAAAGCCACACAATGTCCCTTCTCTTCTATCACCATTTTTTCTAAGAAGTGGGACCAAGTGAAACGAAGAAAAAACCCCAAGCAATCCAAGTCTAGAGGAAACTATTGGCTTCAATGTGAGCCGAGGTGGGGGCAGCGTGTTGATAACAAGGGGGCGGCATTGACTAGAAATGGGTTGCACTGCCAGACTCAAAGCTGATACGACAGTGTGCTAAAGTGGTTTCTCTTTCACCCCAGCTAAAGGAATGAAGACCAGAGCCATCTATGACCATGTAGGGCTGAACTGAGTGCCACCACCCTTCCCTCATGTCAAGGCCCAGCTAGCATACAGTTGGTATGGCTTTCCATCCTATGATGAGGTTCACAATAGCAGTTTTTAATCTTTTAGGAGCTTATCAGAGAGAACATGGTAAGAGGCCATTGTCCTAGAGAAGCTTGAGCAGTGAGGCATTTAGCCCAGATTCAGCTCAGCAGCAGCCAACTCTTCCTGAGCATGTGTGGAGCTCCACCCACCTGGGGTTGGAGGGCCCGGCGGGCAGTCAGGGCGGTATGGACTGTATACTCAGTGCAGTGAAACTGTGCAGGCCTAAGATGCAGACGTCAGTTTTAGTCTCCTTGGTGGACAACCTCTGCCCTTGGCATCCCTGCTCACCAAGATCCCCAGAGCAGGCAGGATCACCACCCTCAGGCCTCCCCCGTTTCCAGAGTGGGTGATGGGCTCGTCTCCCTATCACAGCAGGAATGGGCTTTCCTACACCAGGTGCTGTAACGAGGGTGCCTGTGCCACTGCTGCTGTGCCTCTGCCTCCTTGGGTGTTGGAGGCACCTGGCACCCACCGCCCGGGATGACTTCAGACAGGTTGTTTACTCTCTGCTGACCAATTGTTCCTCCAATTGTGAGACTGCTCCGTGGCTGTACCCAGATCATCCTGTGGCAGGGAGATCTGCTGCCACTTGGGGAAGCACTCTGCATAGTTTCAGGCACAGAACTGGCATTTGATAAGGATTTGTCCCCACCATCTACCAGGCATCACTTAACATAGCCTGGAACTCAGTTTCAACTCATGTTGTAAGTCCACGGCGTGGCTTCTTCCTCCTTTGGAGTCAGGCAGGGCCCTCGAGGAGAGCAGAGCAGGCTGCCTTGCAGGGATTTCCCTTCCCAGGGTGTGTTTAGCTTTGTGTTCTGCATAAATGCACTCTGATCCCAGACCCTTTAAAAAGTGTTCTCTCAGCAAGTTTTGAATGAGGCTTGGAGAGAACAGATATTACCCCAGTTAACTGAGCTGAAACAGGGAAAGGGGCGAGGTGGCTTCTGGTCCCAAAGTCACTGCCCTGGCGCCTGGCCCGGTGCCCTCTGTCACTGCCTGTCCACTGGGTGAGCTCAGTGCCCGGCAGACTCTGCGGCTCGTGTTTCCTCAGCACCAGGGGAGGCTCTCAGGATGGGCCTAGGCTTCTCACTGACGAAAGTTCTATCTCAAAAATTTCAACTTGACCTGCTCTGAGCCAGCAGTTCCCAGGTAGTGACCAGGAGAGAATGGAACTGCTCCCTCTGCCTGGGCGCTGGAACACTAGGAATACACCACGACTGGTCACTGGTCTTTATTTATTGAGCTGAGAATTCATACAAGTTAACATTACATAGTAAACCATTTCCTGGGCTTAATAAAAATGATTGTCACTCACTGTGCTTCACAAAAATTTCTTTTAATGAATAAATAATTTGATGAAATCAAAAATATTTACAATATACACAAGGAAAAGCTTTCAATCCATGGATCGGATCGTTGAGATTTGCATTTTTGAACTGAACTCCTTCCAAGCTTTTCCCTTGGAAACAATACAAATCTGATAGAAACAACGACTCCTACAACATATCTTTGTTCATTATATGTTTAGCTGTTAGTCTTGGAAAGCTACATAAGCTTATATTATGCAATATGTTAAAATACAAATATTAACTAAAATAATATATTATCATAATGCCAGGTAGCATTCTCCACAGAACAAAAATGTACACTCAGTTGTAACAATAACAAAGGTTCACGGGCCACAAAATAATACCCCAAAGGTACAAATTCCTTCATAAGAATATAATTGTGCTCTTGAGTCGCCCAGGCACCTCCGCTGCTCTGACCAGCCGATGCCGGAGCACAGCGCTGGACCGCCGTGTGCCGTGGCATTTCTGTCGGGCAGCAGCATTGCTGAGAACTGGGCAGTGCAAGCAGTTTGATGCATACTTTCCTGGGCTCTTAAAAAGAGCCAATTATGCAAAGCAAAATAAGCATATTGAGAAGTCTTGATCTGATCTACACAAACCCAGGGAACATCTTGGCTTTGTGGGATGAAGGGCTTGTTCGCGGAGTGTGGTGTCGTCAGCCAGAACTCAAGTATTCCAGGGCCACCTCATAGCAGAACTTGTACTGATCCTGGAAAACAGAAGGGAGAAAATGTCAGCTCCGCAATGTCTAAAGGGTGTTTCTAGTAAAGCAATTATGCCCGATGTGGGGTTTAATTGGGAGAAATCAAATGGAGAAGAATTTGAATCAGAGAAAAATAGAAAGTCATGGCTCTGAACTACAAATGTTCATTGTTTGCGGATGTTCCCCACAAAGCCCGATGGAAGGTGCTCTGATATCTCTGTTCACCGAGTTCCTGGAAAGTTCCCAACAACTGAAACACACATATATGTTTGTCCACACATACATGTCTACCTGCATATCAACACGCTGAGCTCAAAGCATGGGAAAACCATGAGGCAGAAGGAAAGATGAGTGCTGGAGGAAATGCCTTCTTGACTTGCTCATTTAAGGCTCAGTAAATACATGTGGCTTCACTCCTGGCCAGCTTTACCTTCAATGTTTAGTCATTAGAATTCCTCCATTTTATGAGAATTTTTTAAAGTCTCCTTGACCTGGGCTCTGACTTTGAGAAGTCCATAGTCCAATGAGGAAGATGAGACAAGTGACCCACGACAACCCACTGAGCACAGATAAGCAGGGCCCATGAAGGGTCCTCCAACATGGGTGTGGTGGAAGAAACAGGAGGGCTTCTTCAGGACGGTCTGGAAAGAGGCAGGTAGGTAACAGGAGGGAGAGAATGAAGGTGGAGCTGGGGTGGGTGCCGTGTGCCATGGTTTGCCCAGGACAGAACTGGTTTATGCTTATTGTCCTGGCATAAGCATCAGCAGCCTCTTCTTTACCCTCAAAAGCGCCCTAGTTTGAATGGTTGAATATAGGGCCACCCTAACTGGCAGTAAAACAGGCACTCCAGGTAGAGGCTGCAGGACAAAGAAAGGCACAGAGAGGCAGTGTCTGACATGAGCTCCCACTCAGACAGTGACTTCATTTTCTTTGAAAACAGCTTTCTCAGATCTCGGACCTTGGTCTGATCAAGCTCTGTGGGAGGTCCTGGGCCATCCACCTGGGCTCTTAGGTGGCAGGGGAGGGCATTCTGCACCTGTGCTTGTGCACTGTGCTGGTGGATACTCGTGGTGTGACCTCTGGACCAAGCAGAGGGACCCAGGGGCTGGGGATGCAGTAGCCCAGGATCCAGAGCAGAGGGGCTCGAGCTCAGTAAGAGACGCACTTCTGTGGGTTGTGCGAGTCAACACTGCTGTCACCTCACCAACGCGATGGTCACAACCAAGCAACTGGGTCTTTTATTTTTGGGTTTTCCAGATTAAGTAAACATAAATTTCTACTTTTTTTTGATATGTGCCTTCTAATTAGTCACTGCAGTTTCCTTTTCTTCACGTGTTATCCATTCTCTAAATGCTCCGATAGTCTAATCCATTTGTTTGCAGACAAAGGCCATAGCTTTGCCTGTGTATAACACACCTGTCTTTGCTGCAGAACCTGACCTACAGTTGGGAGAGTTAATGTTGGTCATATATGTAAGTGATGGCAAAAGGTTTAGCAGCACTTGATTCAACCCAACCAACATTAAAGGCTAGAGGCTGGGATTTCAAGGGATAGTCACAGTCCTCAGGGAGATTACAATCTATGGGTGAACACAGAAGGTAAACAGTTCATTTCCATGCAGTGAAGGTGTCACAAGATCAAACACCTGTGACAGTAACACCTACCAGGATGGCTAAAATAAAAAGAGACAATAACAAGCGCTGGTGCGGATGTGGTGAAACTGGAGCCCTCACGCAATGCTCGTGGGCATGTAAATGCCGCAGATGCTTTGGAAAACAGCTGGGCAGCTCCCCAAAAGGTTAGACACAGACTTACTCTACAGTCCAGCAATTTCATTCCCAGGTATGTACCCAAGAGAACTGAAAATAATGTCCACACAAATACTTTGTGATTCACATTCCAGTATTTTTTATTTCAGGATTTGGTACTTGTATTTTCAGAAATCAGTTGAGTTTCATGGAGCTGACCTGTTGCCTATGAAGCGTTCCACTCATTTCTCCTGTTTTTATTATTATCATTTTTGTGATTAGAGAGACAACTTTTTTTTTAAATGGAAACCTAAGAGATCCAATTCCTTATTGGATAAACATGACTTTGTACAAACCTAATTGTGCAGCTAATCTCAGTGCCTGCTATGAACCTGTCCCTTTGACGTATGAAAATGCTAACATTTCATTTAGTGGGAGATGTGGCTGCTGGCCCCGGGCCCCAGCACTGGGGGGAAGGGGCCCTGGCTTCGCCGAAGGGGCTGCTGTGCTGGTCACTGAGGCTGCCCTGTCATGGGTGTGACTGTCATTTCCAAAATGAGTTCTCTCTCTCTCATCTCATCCCTCCTAAGCAAGCTGTCAGTCCCTACAGATTCTGTGATGACTGGTTTCTGAATCAGAAAAATAAAAGGAATGAGAAGAATGATCAGAAATTGTCATGTCCCCTCCCCCAAGCAACTCAGGAAATGCCGGGAATCTTCCTGCATTGGAAACTGATGACATGGGATCACCTCACTCATTTTTGCACTGAATAATCAAACCACATGAGCTATCGCTGTACTTCATGGAAAAAGATGTTTTTGTCTTGGTCCCAAACTGTCGCCACTCGGGCAGCATTAGCTGGCTTTGGGCATCAAGAAGTGAGGGGATCGGGGCCTCGTCCTTGCGTAGGATGGTAACCAGGGTGACCGGCTAGTCCTCTCCAAGACCTGACACCCTTTCACTCTGGACCACACTTCCTGTTCCCACAAAGAGGGAGACAGTGAAATCTGAAAGGGCACCTAAAAGTGAGGTTATGTTTCAAAAGCCCTTGCTCACTCTGGGAGGTGGCTTTGGGAGCCTCCCAAAGGGTTCCTGCTGAGCCTCTCAGCGCGTGCTGCCTGTGTCTGAGGGGCCAGGCCTCCAGGCAGCCTGGCACTTCAAACCCCATATCCCCACCTGAGATGATTCAAAGAAAAGAGTCTGCTGGCTCACCTGTGGCAAAGCTGCCCTCCCTGGTGTACCTGCTTTGTGAAACTAAGACAAGGGCACAGTTTCAGTTGGGTCCTGTGCTGACAGATCCTTCTGTGTGGGAAAGTTCCTGACTGATGCCCCTGCCAGGAGGGTGAAGTGGTCCCTGCATTGGGTTCATGATTCCCTGCCAGGTCAACTGGGCAACCAGTGCTGTGGCAGGAGACCCCTCGATAAGATAGCTGCGTGCCTCTGACAAGGAGCAGGTGGGTCATTATACCTTTAAAAATGCACAGCAAACCTCCTTCCCTCAAAGACCATGCAGTCTATGCCCGGTTCCTGCTCATCCCTGTCAGCTGTAGACACAGCCTCCCCCAGGTTCTAGAGGGCAGCTAGGGGCAGCTCAGTATGGACGTGGGTCTCGGTGCAGAGAAGCAATGTCCAGTTGCTCAGCACATATCTACCTGGCACCTCCTTGGAGCCAGGAGCTGGTGCTGAGTGGTTTTGCCATCCTCTGCCTCAAGGAGATCAGAGTCTGGGGCAGAGAGAGGGCACTGGGAATGAACAGAGATCACCTCATTTGCTGCCCTGATATGCAGAAGGACCAACCCCAGGGGTTCTTAACAGGAGTGAGTGGCTAGGGCTGTTCCTCTAGGGCTGTGAGCTCCAGGGGCCTGGTGGCAGTGGCAGAGCCAGGCCCAAGAGAAGTGGAATGCCACCTCAGATCGCTAGCCACAGCTGGTGGGGGCGCAGCTCAGGAACCTGAGAGCACATCTCTGACTCCCCGCTGGAGTCCTGAGCCCTCCACTCCAACATGCACGCCCACACCTACACACACCCACACCTATACACACCCCATAGCCACACCCACATACACACACCCACAACCACACACCTACACCCTCCCACAACTATACCCCACATGTATACCTGTACACACCCCACAGCTACCCCCAAATACATACACCCACTACTCACACCTACACATACACCTATATACACCCACATATATATCTACACATACACCTAAATACACACACCTAGATACCTATACCTACACACACACCTATATTTACACACACCCACACCTACATACACAGGTATACACCCATATCCTTATACACACATATCCCACATGGGGGGAGCTGTAGCCCCATAGCATGTGCCATTTGGCACAGCTCATTGTATGTGTGACATGAGAGGAAAGTGGTACTGAGTCTGGGTGGCCAGCTCTGCCTTATGGTGAGGAGATGCTGGCAGAGATCGGAGCACAGGGGCCAGGAAGATGGGGAGGTGGGCTTGGCAGGAAGGGGCAGCCTGTTGACCCTGCTGAACCCTGATTCTAGCCTGCAGCACTTTACAATCACCAGTCACAGATCAACCTGATCAGGGTCTCTGCAGTGGGCCAAGGCATTGGAATTTTTTAAGGCTCCCATTAAAAAAAAAGAAACAAGAAACCACCGCTGTCACAGAAACACAGACTAGAATGGCAGTTGCCAGAAGCTGAGGGGAGGGCCAAATGGGGTGATGTTAGTCAAGTGTATACATTTCAGTTGTAAGAAGTGCGAGAATGTGATGAGCAGTGTGGTGACCACAGTTAACAATGAAGGCTTACACACTCGAAATTGCTGGACTAGGTAGATCTTCAGTCTTCTCATTGCACGTGTGTGCGCACACACATCAACGACGTGTTAATGGCCTTGATCTTGGTGACTTTGGCCAAAGTTCCCATCACATCCCAGGGGATAACACGTATCTCTAGGCAAGACCTGTCCCTGAAGACTATCTCTCTGCTGAAACAGAGCGCTTGAAACTTCAGAAGCCGCGTGTGGACGATCAAGGTGAGAGGGGAGCTGTTGGTCGAGGCAGCCGGTTTTCCCACGACTCTCCCAGTTTCAAAGGTGCTCAGGCTCTCAGACTGTGGGTCCCGCCTGCCCCTGGGACCTGGCCCTTTGATAAGGGCAGCAGGCTGGCTGAAGAGATGGATAACTTAGAAGCTGGGCTAAAATGGGCAAGGAAAAAGTATCCTGCCTCTGCTGGCTTAAAAAAAATCTAGTTTTGTGTTATAAATTGTTTTGTTTCCTAGCAATCAATTGGCTTTTCTCCAGAGCCCCCAAAACTAAAAATTTGAAGAAATAAATTCGTTAGGGCTTTCTAGATCAGTCTTGAAGGTGCCATGCTTCAAAATGGATGGATGGATTTTCAAATTCAGAAGTCATTTAGAAATATCAGAGCCTGCAAAGGAGATAGAAATGGACTGCTCTCTGCACACTCATCCCACTGTGGCCGGGAGGGACGGGGGTAGGCTTTTCATGTTTTGAATGGAAGGGACCACTGTGTGATTCAGCCTCTGCATGTGATACATGGGCAGGTCCAGCGGGGCCGAAGCCAGGGCTCTCCCCACTGCATCCCACCTGGCTCCCTGGGCCAGCACGGAAGTGCACTCCACAGCTTTCTGGCACATACTTCACTGTTCTGTGAAGATGCAGCTAAGAAGCCTCAGCACTCTGCATATTTCAGCTGCTGGCACAACATCTTGTGCTCAGGAGGAACTCTGGTCTCAGATGGCCTTTTATGCCCCATAGAATTGTACCAGACTCTGTCACTCTGACTTGAACTAACCCCCTTCGGCAATACACACACGTATGAGTACACGAGTACCAACTAAACAGAAACTGTATTTAAAGGCAAAAACCAAACAAGTGACAAGAATCCTTATTTAATTCAGGAAGCTTGGAGCCCACTACAAAGAGCATTGTGACATTTTTTTCTCTGGTCATCAGTATTATCTTGCCAATATTCACTGTGACGAATTTACCAGACATTTTTCTCAGGAAATTGCAAAACTTTCCTACGTTTATCAGCCCCTGACCTTACCCCAAAACTGGGGCTGACCCTCTGAGTTCTGGGCACCCGAGGATCCTGTTTTATTTGGTTGAATCACACATAATGACAGAAGCCTCTAAGTACTGAGGTGGGATCAGAAGCTCCCTTCTGGTCCAGTCACTCAGGTCTCCATTCAGTTCACGGAGACTCGTCCCAGCCCACTGTTGGCACCACTGACTGGGAAAGGCTGCGCTGTTTCTGTCCACAAAAACTTGTGGGAGATGAAAGCCGCAGCCGGAGCCTGAGAGGAAAGGGCTGCAAGGGTCTGTCCTAATTAATGGTCTGTTTAATTTAGGCTGTGCTGAGAGGGAAATGACTTTATTTTTTTGCAAGGTCAGCTTTGCTCAGGTACCAACTGAAGTTTGGAAGCTACACCTCTGTCTGTGAACCAGGGAAGCACCACATGAAGTCACAGAATATTTTAATCTACATGTGTGCATTTGTTTTCATCCTCTGCCAGCCTTCTTCTCAGTCTTACCCTTGGGCCGCCGCTGACTGCCCTTTTCTCAGCTGCTCCCAGTCCCGGAGATGGAGAAAGCTTTAAAATTCATGGTGGGTCCTACCTCTGGGAGGGGCTGGCTTCAGTGACCACAGACACGCTCATCAGCCTCTCGGCCATCCATGTGAGATCGGTCACATGTGAAGGCACTTGGAGTGGCGTCTGGCACACACTGAGCATCATGGACCTGCTGGCTGCTAGCCACCACCCCCTACTGTATAGGCCACCGCTGGTGTATAACTACCTCAGACGGCTGCTGGCTGCCTGGTGCCCTGTGGACACCTACACTGTCAAGAACCAGCTTTCTCACCTTGGCAGTTTCCAAAACACTTTCACAGACATCATCACAGGGGGTCACTACAATAAGCCAACACTACCCCTAGTTTACACAACTCAGACCCCCAGAGAGTTAAGTGCCTTGCCCAAGGAGGCCTAAATTGACAAGTTAACTTGTCTGAGGCCTCACTTGAGGTAGTAGCAGAGCTGACACTAGATTCTGGGTTTTCACTGGCTTCCCCCAGGGCAGGACTAGAGCGGAGCAGTCTGGGGGCACAGTCCTTTCTCTGCAGAAGCCCACGTGGTAAGTGCTGATGGCTGCGAGAGTCCGCACGTGGCCAAACAGGCGCCCAGGTACCACGCTCCTCGGCCAGCAACAAACGTCTTGAAATAGACGCGAGGCATCCATCTCGGGAAAGCAGATGCATCTGTGGAGTGATCTGGGTGTGCTCCACAGTCAGTGTCATCGGTCCCCATCATCACTCAGCCCCGAATACCGCTGTAATAATGACTGGGGACCATGGCTACTTCCTCAACTGCTTCTTATAGCTCAACTATCTCTTTAGTCTCTTTACGATATTTTAAGTTTACCGCATGGCTGCAGTGCTGCGGCCCCGGAACAGGCTCTCCAAACTTGTTGGCGGTGCGACCTTCCTTGCTCTCGGCGGGCCATTCTCCCCACCTTGGAATTCACCCCGTTTCCTTCCGATCCTTCCTCCACCGACACAGAAGTACGGAAACCTAATCTACAAGTGTCCTCCTTTAAACCATTTGACTGTTCTTGAGTCAGTAGTGGGCATTTCAACAGCTCCACACACACACAGAGGAGAGTTCATGAAACACTCTACGAAAATAACTGCAGAGTCCTTTGTTTCTCAACTGCTCTAATCCTTTTCTCAGCTGTGGCCACCATAATTAAGTGCAGGATTCTGGATGTCATACTAAATTCACAGATTTTATAAATATTAGGTGATTAAGCTATTTATAAGATACGTAATTTGAAAATCTGGCATTGCTTGTGCTATGATTATTTCTTCTCCGCGAAGACTAAGTGCTTAGTTGTGTGGAACGGAAACTAAGATGTTCACTGTGAGTTTCGACTACTTCCACACTTCGAATGCGCTGAGACAGTCTCTCCTTGTGACAGAGCAAAGGGATGAAGAGGGAGAGAAACCCTCTCAAGCGAAGTGATTACATTAGGTTTTTGAAAATGAGCTTCTTCCTCTGTGAATTAGTTTCCCTGCCCAACTGCCACGTGGGGCCTCCCGAGACCTGGGACAAAGCCCGGTTCATGGGTCGGGGTCGGGGTGCGGGGGGCACCTACCAGCAGGTCCACCATGTTGGGCTTGTTGTTCCGCAGCGTCTTCACCGCGTGGAAGACGTCCACCGTCCGCTGGTGCCGCAGCATCTCGCACACGATGCTGAGGGCGCAGAAAGTCCCGCTGCGCCCGCCCCCGTTCCTGCCAGGAGAGGAGTCAGACGGTTGGGCTGTGTCTGTCCTTACACTGCACACAACCTGCGGCGCCCGCCACCTAACCCTGAGGAGCCGGGCTGGCGAAGCCTCCCCGGCCAGGAGCTCGCCACCGGGCCAGTCCTTGTCATGAAGTGGATGGAGCGCGTGAGCCTCAGTGCCGGCCCCGTGGTTCACCTGGCTGGAGGTGCGATCTGGCACATCCAGTTCCCCCAGCTTCACCCCAGCCCTAGATTATGTTAACTTAATACAGCACCTTATCAACTTTTCTAGAGAGATCCCGCCTCAGAAAATTTTCAATGAACAAACACCTCATTTAGTATCTGCCAGGAAAACTGGTGGTGGGTGTGAGCTCTGTTCAAAGATGAACTTGGCCTTAAAAATATCCAAGTTTAGATATACAGAATTCTTGCAAAAATAGCAGAGTTACCTTGCATACATGCCCACCTCGCCCTGATGGGCACTTCTTCCATCACCATTGTACATCATTGAAGCCAGGAAATTAGCACTGCTGCAAAACTATCACCTGCACCATGACCTTAGCCAGTGTCATCAGTGTCCTTTTTCTGGTCCAGGATCCATTCCAGGATCCCACCTCGCACTCAGTTGTCTTCATCTCCTTTGCCTCCTCCAATCGTTGACAGGTCCTCAATCTTTCCTGGTCTTTTTTGACCTTGACACTTTTGAAGAGTACTGGTCAGTTATTTTTTGGAATACAAAATAGAATATAGATGTGGAAAGTAGCTATGATCCCTATCCATACTTTGAGAAATCATTACAAAATGCAAATTGTAGAATGCCCCTTCACTTGGGTCTGTCTGACATTTTCTCATGATTAGAAACGGGGTTCTACATTGGGGCACAGAAACCGCAGGAGGGCCCTTGCATCCCTCAAGGGTTTTGTGAGCTGCCTGTTGCTGGTGACAGAGACCTGGATCACTTGTTTAGATGGTGGGTACCCACAGATATTTTTCCCTGTGTAGATAGTACCTTTCTCTTTGTAGTTAATAAACACCTTGGGATAGATACTTTGGGATTATGCAAATATTTTATTTCTCCTCAAAGTCCCACCTTCTGATTATAGCATACATTGGTGGCACCCTAACGATCACTGTGGTGTTTGCCTAATTGATTTTCTACCTCCCTTTCTCCTTCAGCATTCTACTTTAAGAGAGAGCTGTCTCTTCTCCCCCATTTAAAATTTGTATTTGCTTATTTACTTTTATATCACTTATGTCAGTTTAGATTTACACATATTTTATTTTATGAGCTAAAATCGAGGAGTGTAGATATTTATTTTGTTGCTGAAATTGTTCCAGCTTAGGCCATGAGGCACTCCACAGGCTGGTTCCTGTGTTATTTGGAGAAGTCTCCTTCCCTTTCCGAGCATGCCCGTACTTTGTGGAACCACGAGATGTTCCAGGCCCGTTCTGTATTGTCCCTATACCAGCTCTAGATTTAACGAATCTGATGATGTATATAGTATCTGATGATATTATATATTCTGATGATATAATATCATCATCACACCTAACATAAATAAACATTACTGTTTTAGTATTTCTTTAGACAGTGTTAAAATTTCCCAGGTTGGTTCTTACATTTTCTTATGGTTGTTTATTTCCAATCCATATCCAAGCAAAGCCCATACATTGCATTTGGTTGAGATGTCTTGCAAGTTTATTTTAATCTATAAGTTCCTCTTTGTGCTCTCTCTCTCTTTTTCCCTTTTGGCAATTTATTTCTTGAGGAAATGAGGTCATTTTTCCTGTCGAGAGCTCCGTAACATTGTGTCTCTGAATAATTTAACATGTTGCTCTCCAATCCTGTATTTCCTGAGATTTGGGAGTTAGCTCCAGAGCTTCGTAAGAATTTTTTTTTTTGGACAAGGATACCTTATAAGCATACTGTCATTACAAAGCAGGCACAGATATCAAATTGTTCCTTTTTCTGTGATGTTAAGGTTAATCATTGTGACCTCATCTCCTCAAGAAATCAAATGTGCTTGATCAGTTCCATTGTTAAGTTACAAATCAGTTTTTTAAACAAAGTATAATATACCTACAATTAAGTCCACAAATGAAAAGTATATATCTCAGTTGTTACAAATGCATATGCCATGTAACTACCACTCAGATAAAAATATAGACCCCTGGACCCCCTTCCTTGTTGGCACCCAAACACCCATGGGTTGGCACCCATGGGTGCCCCAAAGATAATCTCTGTTCTTATGTCCAGCATTGCAAATTTCTTTTGTCTGTTTTGAGTTTTGTGTAAGTGGAATCATACACTACATGTTCCTCTGAGTCTTGCTTGTTTCACTTAATATTATATGTGTGAGAATCATCCATTGTATCAATATTATCTTGCTGAAAATAATTCCATTGAATGGATATACTACTGTATAATGTATTTCTCTAACAGCTGATGAATGTTTGTGCTGTTTCTAATATTAGGAGCAAATCTGCTATAAACATGTCTCGTGGTGCATGTATGATTCATGTCTGTAGTCATATGCCTAGGAGTGGAAGAGCTCAGAGAATGGATTTACTTTTAGCTTTAGTAGATGCTGTTGACAGTTCCAAAGTCGCTGTAGCGTATTCACCTCCTTCCAGCAGTGTGTGGGAGTTCCAGGCACTCCACAGCTTCACCAACACTTGGTATTATTACCATTTGCTTGTCTTGTACATTTCAGCCATTCTGGTGAGTACTACTGACATTGGACCCTGATTTCAATGTGCTCCTGAAAACTAATGGTATGGAGGACCTTTTCTAAGCTTATTAGCTACTTGGATATTCTTTCTTTCTTTTTTTCTTAATGAAGTTCTTGTCAAGTGTTATGCCCAAACATTTTGGCTGTCTATCTTTTTCCTAATGACTTGCAGTAGTTTTTTAAAAAATATTTTTATTAAAAAAATTTTTTTATTGATGATACTCTTACAGTTGTCACAATATTTTCCCTTTGTCCCCTTTTGCCCGGAACCCCTCTTTCCTCCAGCAATCCCACCCGCTTATTTCATATCCATGGGTCGTGCATGTAAGGTATTTGGCTTTTCCATTGCCTATACTATTCTTAATATCCCTTATTTTGTGCCTACCATTTATGTTTCTTTTTTAAAATATATTATATTGATTATGCTATTACAGTTGTCCCATTACCCTCCCTTCATTCCCCTCCACCCTGCACACCCTCTCCCACCCACATTCCCCCCTTTAGTTCATGTCCATGTGTCATGAACTCTTTAGCTTCTACATTTCCCATACTATTCTTGCCCTCCCCCTGTCTATTTTCTACCTACCATCTATGCTACCTACTCTCTGTACCTTTTCCCTCTCTCTCCTCCTCCCACTCCCCTGTTGCTAACCCTCCATGTGATCTCCATTTCTGTGGTT
>CM052547.1:43506064-43546229 GCA_028533065.1 Trachops cirrhosus | reverse complement strand
AACCACAGAAATGGAGATCACATGGAGGGTTAGCAACAGGGGAGTGGGAGGAGGAGAGAGAGGGAAAAGGTACAGAGAGTAGGTAGCATAGATGGTAGGTAGAAAATAGACAGGGGGAGGGCAAGAATAGTATGGGAAATGTAGAAGCTAAAGAGTTCATGACACATGGACATGAACTAAAGGGGGGAATGTGGGTGGGGGAGGGTGTGCAGGGTAAAGGGGGATGGAGGGGGGCAATGGGACAGCTGTAATAGTATAATCAATAAAATATTTAAAAAAATAGTAGTTTAGAAATTACATTTATTTATTAAAAAATTATATTAGATTCAGGTATATACTCCAATTGATTAGACATTTTATAACACACCAACTAATCATTGTGATAAATCGTATACCCATCTGACACCATACATAGTTATTAGAATATTTTGGACAATATCCCCTAAGCAGTAATTTACATTCCTGTGACTATTCTGTCACTACAAATTTGTACTTCTTAATTCCTTCACCTTTTTTCACCCATACTTGCAACCCCCCTTTCACCTGGCAACCATCAAAATGTTCTCTGTATCTATGAGTCTGTTTCTGTTCTGCTTTTTTATTTGTTTTTTTTTAGATTCAATTATTGATATCTGTTTTTATTGCCATTCTATTGTTCACGTCCCTGACCCTGTTTTTCTTATTTCTTCTTTTCTTCCTCCTTGTTCTTCCTCTTCTCTTTTTCTCTTCTTCAACCTTTTTCTCCCTCTTCTTTCTTAAAGAAGACCCTTTAACATTTCATGATACTGGTTTGGTAGTGATAAACTACTCTAACTTTTTCTTGTCTGGGAAGCTCTGTATCTGTCTTTCAATTCTAAATGATAGCTTTGCTGGGAAGAATAATTCTGTTTGTAGGTTCTTGCTGTTCATCACTTAGAATATTTTTTGCAAGTCCCTTCTTGCCTGCAAAGTTTCTGTGGAGAAATCAGCTGACAGTCTTATGGGAGCTCCCTTGTAGGTAACCAATTGACATTCTCTTGCTGCTTTTAAGAGTCTCTCTTTGTCTTTAACCTTTGGCATTTTAATTATGATGTATCTTGGTGTGGTCCTCTTTGAGTCCAACTTATTTGGGATTCTCTGTGCTTCCTGGACTTGTATGACTATTTCCTTCACCAGGTCAGGGAAGCTTTCTGTCATTCTTTTTAAAAATAGGCTTTCAATTTCTTGTTCTCTCTCTTCTCCTTCTGGCACCCTCATGATGTGAATGTTGGTATGCTTGAAGTTCCAGAGTCTCCTTACCCTCTCCTCATTTTTTTAACATTCTTTTTTCTTTTTGCTGTTTTGATTGGGTGTTTCTTGCTTCTTTATATTCCAGATCACTGTTTTGATTCTTAAGCTTCATCTACTCTACTGTTGATACCCTGTAAATTATTCTTCATTTCAGTTAGTGTATCCTTCATTTCTGACTGGTTCTTTTTTATGGTTTCCATGACCTTTTTAATGCTGTTGCAGTTCTCTCTGAAGTTCATCTATTCTTCTCTTGAGTTACTTGAGCATCCTTAGAACCAGAGTTCTGTGTTCAGTAGATTGCTTCTCTCCATTTTGTTTAGTTTTTTTTTTTCTGGAGTTTTGTTGTGTTCTTTCACTTGAGACATGAATTATTTTAATACTCACCAGAGGACATGCTTATTGATTTTATACACAGGGGAAGGGAGGGAGAGACAGAGGGAGAAACACTGATGAGAGAGAGAAACATTGATTGGTTGCCTCTCAGAAATGCCTTGACCCTGGACTGAACCCACAACCCAGGCATGTGCCCTGACTGGGAATTGAACTTGTGATCTTTTGGTTCACAGGACTACACTCCAACCAACTGAGCCTCACTGGCCAGGGCAGGGGGCATGCTTCTTTGTCTCCTCATTTTAGCTGCCTGCCTGTATTTGTTGCTATGTACCAGGCAGAGCTGCTTTGTCTCCTGGTTTTGGAAGAGTGGCTTTATGTAGTAGTGTCCTGTAGGATCCAGAGGCACAGCCTCCCCATTCACCTAAGCTGGACGCTCCAGGTATGCCACCATCTCCCCTGTGGGCTGTGTATCCCTTTCTGTTGTAGTTGAGGTTTGACTGCTGGCATGTCGATGGGGAGGGATTTACCCCCAGGACCACAAGTTGCAAGGACAGCTATGACCACTGTGGAGGATCAGCTGTGTAGGGGCTCACCCATGGAGCATAACATACTTCAGTGGGGCTCTGGTGCCTGCTGAGTCTTCACCTTGAGTGTGTCTCTTGTGGAGGTTACTGGGTGGTGCTTTATCATAGTCTGACACTGTCCACCCAGTTTTGCTGGCTGTGGGGTTCCCAGGAGGTGCTGGCCAAGGTCAGCAACTGCCTGTATTCTGCCCAGAGCCACCCAGCATGAGTTACAAAGTGATTTGCAGATGGCTGCTAGTTGTGCTGGGCTTGGAGATGCCCAGGAGAGGCCAAGCTGAGAACCAAGGCTGGCTGTAGCTAATGGCAGGCCTGGGGATACTCAGCGAGAGGTATGGGTATGCTGAGCCCAAATGGCACTTGTTTGAGAGATTTTAGGAAAGTCTGAAGCATGAGCCAAGACAAACTGTATGAAAAAGCCACTGGAATCAGCTTGGGTGGACCCACAAGTTGGTGGGGCAAGACATCATAGAATCACTAAGGTGGGTCAAACAGGTGATCCAGGCTGATGTAGTCTCGTATACGTTGCCCGCCTGCTGACGCTGTTGTGGGAGGGCTCAGAAAAAGAAGTGGCATCTGCCATCACTTCCGTATGTGAGAAAGCTGCCTTTCCAGCAGTTGCCCTGATGCCAGACACTTTAGTTCCTCCCTGTATGTCTTTGGTGCTTTCAAGCTGCTGCCCCAGTCAGTGCTGGAGTTTAGAGTGACTGAGTCTGAGTAGATCCATGCATGGGCCCTTTAAGAGAAACTGCCTGGGCTCTGGCTGGATGGCTCAGTTGGTTAGGGTGTTGTTCTGTACACCAAAAGGTTGTGGATTTGATCCACTGTTGGGGTGTGTATGGGCAGCAACTGATAGATATGTCTCACTCACATCTATGTTTCTCTCTCCCTTCCACTCCCACTAAAATCAATAAAAATATATTCTCAAGTGAGGATTAAAAAAAAAAAGAGGAACTTCCTAGGACTCCAGTAGCCCTTGGTCTTACTCAGTCACAATTCCCGCTGGTTTTTACAGCCAGAAGTCATGGGGACTTCTCTTCCCAGCACTGGAACCATGGGCTGGGTGGCCTTGTGTGGGGCTGGGACCCCTCGCTCCTCAGAAGGGACCTCTGCAGTTGAGGTATCCCTCCCAATTTTTATCTATCACGTGTGGATTTGGGGCCAGCCAGTTCTGGTGTCTCTGCCCCCTTCCTACCAGTCTCCATGTGGCTTCTTTATATCCTTAGTTGCAGGACTTGCACTGAGTTAAGGTGGTTGTGAATGATGGTTGTTCTGTAGTTTAGTTGTACTTTTGATGTGGTCGTGGGAGGATTCAAGTACTGTGTTTACCCATGCCACTATCTTGATGAAACATTTATTTATTCTTAAATAACACTTCCATTAAATTTTTCCTTCCTCACCAGCACTTGCTGGTGACAAGTTATAAAACCAGCTTATCAAAACTATAGCATGCTAATGTCTATTTTCTTTGTGATATCCAAGTGTACCTACTGTTAAAATTAATAGGCACTGGGGTGGGAAGCTGAGATGGTAATAAAAGCCCTAATATGCACATTTGAACTTTTCTGCCCATTTTACTCCTGACTGAGCTAGCTTTGCTTTGCTTGCTCTCTCAGTTCAAGCCCTGATCAAAAGCTTGTCACTTACACCAAAGAAATATGAATGGGCCTGGCTGGCGTTGGCTCTTGGCACAGTGCATTCTGCACTCTGCCCAAGTAAACCATGTAGAAAATGGCTTAAATGGTGCATAACACATCCATGAACTGGACCTATAAATACTTAAAATAGTTGAGTGCTATTCTTGTACAATTGCAAAGCCTTTAAGTTCAAATGCTCAGTTTAATGTTTTCTAAAAGACTGACTCTCAGGAGCCTCTTTTCTCTCACTCTGAAAATCACTCTCACTGCTGAATGGAATTGCAGTTTCTTTGTTTCTCCTACCACTGGCCAGGCAAGGCTTTGTTTGAGTCCAGACAGTTTGGGTTTAGAATGCAGCTTTAGAATTCAAACACTGGTGTTCAAAAAGAACACACAGAAATCACGAACCTCTGTCTCACTAATATGAACAAAAGAGTATTATCAGTACATTTCAGGATTCACATTAGAAGAAAAAGAATGATTCTGAAGAGGCAACAAGTCCCTTATTCTATAACTGTCCTTGACTAAGGAATCTCGAATTAGTGAAATTTAACCCAGGACATTGCAAGTTACAAAACCAGGATCCTTGGTTCTATTTCAAGTTGTATCTTTGAAGCTCTCTGAGGTGTGGTATCTGCTTGTCTAGAAATGGCTACAATCTATCCTCCAGAGAGGATCAATGGGGAAGACTTTTAAAACATTTAAGCTTCTTAAACAAAAAGGACTAGATAAGGACAGGGATTATCATTAATATTTCATTAACTTTCAGGCTAGAGCCTTAACATAATGTAGATGTCAAATATAATTAAAAATATTACAGAGTTGAAGTGAATGTTCACGCCATTTATGGTAAATTGATGGCAATAAAGTAAATTTTAGGAAGAAAAAAATCTTATCCAGTTTGAAACTAAAATACATCAGACCTTTTTAAAACAAAAAAAACAACCTAAGAACTTATTTTAATGAAAATTTAAAATGGCATGTTTACTCAAAGTTGTTTATAACTTTAGAAAAGTATTTTTAAAAAGTGGTAGCACTTAACAATAAAAAATTAAACTAATTTTTTAAATTAAAAATTAAAACTATAAGTGAATGAAGTAAAGTAAAACCATTCATATTTTTTCAGAACTTACTTAAAAATAATTTGTTTCTAGCAGATAGGAAATGAATTCTGCTCCTGAACAAGTTCATCTCAGCATGTGCTGGGTTCAAAAGCAGCACAGCTGTCAAGACGGTGAAGCCTCCGACTGCACAGCCGAGCCCCAGAGCAG
This sequence comes from Trachops cirrhosus, assembly GCA_028533065.1. Classification (NCBI taxonomy): domain Eukaryota; kingdom Metazoa; phylum Chordata; class Mammalia; order Chiroptera; family Phyllostomidae; genus Trachops; species Trachops cirrhosus. The sequence continues at coordinate 43,541,138 of CM052547.1, read as the reverse complement.
GAGGCTGAGCTCCTAAAGGGCCACCGTGCTAATGCTCGCCTGACAAGTCTCTTTAAGAAAATGTTTTTTAGCCCCATTACTAATATTGGGTCATTACCATCCATTCTATCTCTTTTGATGTTTTAAGAAGAGGAGCTATGAAAAAAACCCATTTATCATTCTGAGCTTCTATTATCTTCAAGTCCCAGTTTTATTTCTTTTTAATATCTTTATGAGAGAGTTGACAAAACTAATTGCTGTCCCTTAAAATTGCCTGTAGGGCTCCACTGTCGCTTCAGCAGGAGAATCTCCCTGATGGGACCAAGGGCTGGGTTAGATGCTGACGTCCTTCCTGTTTCACTGGTTTGCTGGTCAGTGACTTTGTCTTTGTGATGTCCATGTTTCTGTTCAGCTCTGACTCGGCCCATTACCTGTGTCTCCCTCCAGTCAGTATTTCCATCCTTTCTGACCCTGTCTTGCCCTCTTACTTCTACCATTTATAATTCCAGCTTGTCATTATGGTTTCAGAAGATTTTCTGCCCCAATCCCTAGTTCCATCTGATTTTTAACATTTATGTTTCAGCATCTCTATTCTCAATCCTCGCCTGGCTTTTGTGACCTGGTATAGAAGGCCACACTTCTCAATGTGTAAGCAAACACAGATTTAACCCTGGGCAAGAGCTCTGGCTGTAATAACTCACAAGTCTCACCTGGGCTGGATCTACGTCATTTAGCATAACCACAGACGTGCAGTGGTAATCCAGGACCAGCCTCCAGAAGTCTTTCACTGTGTTTGGCAAAGGATGCTGGGTGACTATAAAAGCTGAAGGCTGTTTATAGCTCTGCAAACACACAAGAAAGATCCAAATGTACCAGGAAATGTGAAAGAAAGAAGCTAAGGTTATTCTGTGTACATACAAATTTGTGACATAAAACAATGAACACATTTAACAATTGTTGAACACTATCACCATTGTCAATGCCAAAATAGACTAAATATAAACTTCTCTGCAGAATGGTAACGATTTTCACTCTGACACTAGGCAAACAATAGCATCTTATAAAATTTTTGCTATATCTGGTAGAAAAGCAACATTGGCCTTATACATAATTATTTTAAGAAAATTTAACTTTAATTTAAAAATGTGTACAATTAAAACAGTCCTGCTTTTCCTAACAATCTTCCCTACTCATTTATATGTGTGATGGTGTTACTTATTTTTGGATTAAAGCATGTGTATCACATGCTTTTTATAGCTCTGGAGGGCTTCAAACAAGTTTAAGTACCCTGTTACTGATACTGCACCAATAGAATAAAATTTTCATATTAGCACTAAAAATATCCATTCACTCTTCCCATCAATTGAATAGCAAATGTTCATTCAATTAGGAGTAAATTGACTGACAGGAAGTAATGAGTTGTGTACTATCTGTACTGACAGGCAATTTTCCCCCATGGTAATTACTGCCTAAATTAAGAGGAAAGGGGACTCAAGTAATGCTGCCAACCATATTGCCCCACTTCACTGCCTTAGTGACCTAATAACTGTCTCTTGCTCTCTGGCCAGCAGGTTAAAAATGTAAATGTTCAGAGAGTAAATGGAACATTTTTCATTTTTCAATACTTTGGGACTGGTGGTTTCCAAGTGACCAAGAATGTCGGTGCTGGCATAAAAACACATGTGGAATATGAGATGGACTTTGCTGAAAAAAATAGTTTCTGTCTAAAAAAAAAACACAACCCCAAACCAAGGGCAGATGAGTCGACGAAGACCCAGGCTGCATTTGGTCATCTTCCCAGTTGTTCCCCCTTGAGAAAAATCTCCCGTTTCCTTCCGAGGGAAAGTCAGTGGACTTACGTCCATGAGGGCAGCATTGATGTAGTTGCTGCTCTCCCCGTCGATGGTGATGAGGAAAGGCAGGCAGCGGTCTGGGGGCAGGATGTCCATGCAGCGGTTTTTCTCATGGTTCCGGGGCAGGAGCGCAATGCTGCAGTCTTCCACACGCAGCGTTGGCGTTACCATGTTCAGGGTCTACATGACAGAGCACAGGCACACAGGGAAGGGAATGCTGGGTAGTGTGTTGTCTCAATTCAGGCTTCACATCCAAGTTTCTCGCAGCCAGAGTACAAAATGGTCACCTTCCCCATAGTCCCACTCACACAGTTACATATTAATTTCCCTTTTCTCTCTTTGGATTTTGTCTGCAGACAGTGCCCACTAGGGCTAGACACTTGGGCACTCGGGAGAAGGAGGTTGGGTAGGGTTTGGTCTAGGGCCAGGTACATTTAGGCTGAATGTGAGTATAAGGAACTCTTGCCAAACAAGTGCTCTGAGTGTATCTTGCTTGTTTTGGCTGCACCCACCTGGCATTGTGGGACTGCCTGGTGTCTGCTTTTAAAGTGGGGAAATGGCGTTGCTAGAGCAGCAGTTTCCAACCAGGCAACTGACCCCGTGGGGCACTGGAAATGTCCACACACGTTTTTGGTGGTTAACAACTGATGCTGTGGAGCTCTTCTGGTGCCCAGTTGGTAGAGGCCAGGGATTCTGCGAGACATCCTAAAGGACAGTCCCCACAGCAAAGAATTATCAAGCCCCACATATCAATATTGCTGAGGTTGAGAAACCCTGCATTGCCTCAATGGTTTAAGATCTGGCTTAGAAACATTTCTTGAGGAGCAAAGTCACAGGCACTTGCCTCTTCCGCTAGCATGACTTACCCGAAATTCCTCTTTAATCTGGCTTGAATTTGTCTGTGGATCCAGTTTGTTCATGTCATAATACAGAGACCTAACTTGGGAGGCAGGGATGGAGGTGTCTCCACAAAGACAGGCTTCTAGGATGGCGTCATGGATAAACACGTATTGTTCCTGGGGACGCAGATGGGACAAGGTGGTCATGGAGAAGCCAAGGTAACTGAGAGATCCAGAGGAGGGAAGACAGCCCCTCATGGTCAAGGACACGGAGCAGTGTTCCAACAGAGAGAAATCAACTGTGAGGGCCTGGCTGCTAGGAGGGGGTGCTCCCCACATGGCACTGCCAGCACGCTGCTGCATGGGCCTGTGTGACCGTTTAATGGAGGAAGAGACTAAAGGGCATCGCGCACAAGCGCTGTGTGGGCTGGCTAACACCGACCGGGCTCCGATGGGCACTGGAGCAAGCACTGCAATGCCAGAGCATCTGTGGCCAAAATGCTGTTGTAATTCTGATCCCACGAGTTGAAACTCAATATTTTAGATGAGGAAATGAGCAGAATCTTATCTATCTATAATAATAAGAGAGTTGACCAACCAAATTAATAATGCAAAGAAGGTTGAGGCAAACTTGACATCACTGTGAAAAAACAGTTCTGAGCACTCAGAACTACCTATTTCGAAACATTAATTAATGTAATAATTAAGAAAGTCCTTACAGGTCCAGAGAAGAGCTCTTGTATGCACATACAGTAAGCCCACAGTTTAAAAGTGGGTCCTCTGACTTAGAAATGGCACTGATTTTCCCTACAATTAATTACTGAAGTTTTACCATAGGTATTATTAACTTTTGATTATGTGAGATGTGAAAGAACCTCATTACTTTTTACTTTAATTTCTATAAATAACCAGGACTCTTCTCAAAACAGCCCACTGCTATTAAACATCACCTCAAAGAAGAGGAGCAAGTGAGAAAGTGGATGAGGCAATGCTTGATTAACTGTAAAGTATAATAAAAATACATTAATATCATTATTATACTTAAAACAAAGAATCCCTATTCTAAAGCAAAAACCTCCCATGAAAGCAGCATTTATAGTTTCTGCTATTTTTCTTTATGTTAGCTAAAAAACATAAAAGAAAGAAATCAGGTTTCTCAGTGGCTTGTGTGAACTGTATGCATAATCAAAATGCAATGGTTTCTTTCTGTTCTTCTTCTACTTCATGCATCATACTTAAAACAATCAAATATTTGTAAAAATATGATTCTCTTAGGAGTAGGATATAATACTTTTCCTCTAAAACTTAAATTCCTGATACACCTTGAATTCTAGTTGATAGACATATTATACTAGCTGGCACACAGCGCTTCTACAAAATGGGTGAGTTCCCACGATACTGGCCACTGGGCAGAGCTTCCAGGGACCAGGAGAAGAACAAACTGTACGGAGATTACCTTTGGCCACTTGGCAAATGCCTGGCTATTCTCAGGAGTCATCTTGCTCTGGTTACCTGCTAGTTTAAAGACATAATAAGAAGAAAGGGCACTGGACACTCGAAGCCTAAATATAGAGACTCCACTGGGCTCCTTGACACAGAAACACAGCAGATTTAGGCTCATGGCTGCAGATTCTGTTACCTGGGAGACTCATGGCCTTTCTGTTTGTTTAGGAAAAGAAAATAAAAGGAAGAAGGGAGGAAGGAAAGAGAGGCTGCCAGGAATATCACTTCTAGGCAATTTTGGAGAGAGAACCGCTAGTGTTCCTTTCCCCCTTGGTCTGGGTTGGGGGGCAATGCAGAAGCCCCGTGGACCAGTCCAAGAACTGACGGGGGCTGAGGGGGAACGCAGTACCTCTGTCTGCACCATGTTCACTCTCCGTGACCGCAGCTCCCTGACACAGTTGTAGATGTCCACCACCCCTTCCCGTTCCGCCATGTCCAACATAATGTCAATAACGATGAAGCAGCCAGTCCTCCCGGCACCAGCACTAAATGGAGAGAGATGTCTGTTAGAGGAGGGAAAAGGACCCTTGTGCCATTGCTTTAAAAAAAATAAAAGTCTTACGATGGTGAAACCACACCACATAAAGTGAACCATTCCAAGTGTACCAATCAGTGGCATTTCACACATTAACAGTGTTGTGCAACCATCACTTCCACTGGATTCCAAAGCATTTTCACGACCCAAAGGAAACCTACACCCATTGCCCATTGTGCTTCCCTCCAGAAGCCCTGGGTGCGCTACCTACCTGCAGTGCACCACCAATGGGCCTGCGTTGGGTGGGCTCTTGGATTTGACCTGCCGGACAAATCCCAGCAGTCCTGTGGCATGGTAAGGGACCCCATGATCTGGCCAGCCAGTGAAGTGAAACTGTCTGATCTCTCGGATTTCATGAACACCCCTCTGTCATTATCGGTCAGCACAATGCAGGAAGAGAACAAAGGAAAATACATGATGAGCAACCAGGAGAGCATCAAGTCCCCTCAGCAGTCAGTAAGCCTAGGGTTAGAACCTATGATTTGCTGGGAACAAGGTCATTCTTAGATTTCACACACACTTTGAAAGCCTTATAGCAGGCAGGAAGATATTTATGGGGCGATAGGAGAGGTGATGTTTGGGGAAATGCTAATTGACAAACATAATTCCAGCAAACGGATGGATCTCTTTGATTCTTTGAAATTTCTTTCTAAAAAGTAGATTTAGTTAACAGTTTATATATCACTTCGATCCTACTGAGTGAGGTGTGAGCTCACAGAGAAGGAGGCACAGACCAGGGACCGGAGGAATTAAATAGTATCTATGTGCTCAACAGATCAGCCACTAAAATGCAAGACCCTGTTCCCTCCCTTCCACAGCCTGCTTCCTTCATCCCAGGCCTGTGAGTGGTGCACGCCATGGGCGCACAGAGAATGCCGCCAGAAGAATGGACGAGGGCTACTTTTCAACCGCATATGTCAGAGAACTAATTTTCATTTGCAACTTGTTTTGTGAGATTTCTCTTTTTATTTATTTTTATTTTATTTTTACCAGTTCATTTTAATTGTATTTTTTCTATAACCATTTATGCTCCTATACCCCCTTCCACCCCCACCCACCCTCTCCTCCCCACAACCACCACACTGTTGTACGCGTCCATGAGTTCTTTCTCTTTTTTTTTCACTGTACCCCTCCATCCCCCACATCTGCTCCCTAGAGCTGTCAGCCTGCTCTCTATCTGTGAATCTGTCTCTACTTTGCTTGTTAGTTCAGTCTGTTCATTAGATTCCACATGTGAGTGAAATCATATGGTACTTGTCTTTCTCTGACTTGCTTATTTCACTCAGCATAATGCTTTCCAGGTCCATCCATGTTGTTGCAAAGGGTAAAATTTTTCTTCTTTTTTAGTGCTGAGTATCAGTCCATTGTGTAAATGTACCACAGCTATTTTTCCTATGCATCTACTGATGGACACTTGGGCTGCTTCCAGATCTTGGCTATTGTAAATAATGTTGCAATGAACATAGGGGTACATATAGTCTTTCAAATTAGCATTTGAGATTTCTTCAGATAAATTCTAAGAAGTGGAATTATTAAAATGTCCATACTACCCAAACAATCTATAGATTCAGTACAATTTCTATCAGAATACCAGTGGTGTATTTCAAAGAACTAGAACAAATATCCTCAAAATTTATATGGGACAAAAGACCCTAAATAGCCACAGCAATTTTGAGAAAGAAGAACAAAGTTGGAGGGATCCTGTTACCTGATATCAAACTATACTACAAGGCCAAAGTAATCAAAATTGCATGGTACTGGCATAAAAACAGACACATAGACCAATGGAACAGGATAGAGAGCCCAGAAATAAACCTAAGTCTCTATGGTCAATTAATATTTGATGGAGGAGGCAAAAACATACAGTGGGCTAAAGATAGTTTATTCAATAAATGGTGTTGGAAAAATTGGACAGATACATGCAGAAAAATAAAACTAGTCCACTTTCTTATCACACACAAGAATAAATTCAAGGTGGATTAAAGACTGAAGTGTTAGACTCAAAATCATAAAAACCCTAGAAGAAAACACAGGCAGTAAAATCTTGGACATTGCTTGTAGCAATATTTTTTCTGATATATCTCCTCAGGCAAACTGAAAAGGAAAAGGAAACAAGCAGGACTACATCAGACTGAAAAGCTTTTGCACAGCAAAGGAAACCACCAACAAAATGAAAAAAGAACCCACTGAATGGAAGAATGTATTGGTCAATGATACATCTGGTAAGGCGGCGGTCCCCAACATTTTTGGCACAAGGGACCGGTTACATGGAAGACAGTTTTTCCATGAACTGGGGTTGGGGGCAGAGGGGTGCTGAAGACAGGAGCGTGGAGCTCCGGCGGTACAGCGAGTGAAGCTTCACCTGCTTGCCTGCTGCTCACTTCCTGCTGTGTGGCCTGGTTCCTAACACACCACGGAACAGTACCAGTCCTCAGCCTGGGGTGGGGGACCCCTATGATAAGGTGTTACTATCCAAAATTTTTAAAGAACTTATAACTCAATACCAAAAAATCCAGTTAAAAATGGGCAAAGGACCTGAATAGCCACTTCTCCAAAGAGGATATACAGGTGGCCAGGGACATATGAAAAGATGCTCGATGTCACTGATCATCAGAGAGATGCAAATGAAAACCATGGTGAGATGCCACCTCACACCTGTCAGCATGGCTATCATCAATAAACCAACAAACAGAAAGGGGAGCCCTTCTGCACTCCTGGTGGGAATCAGATTGATGCAGCCAATGTAGAAAGCAGTATGGAGTCACCTCAAAAAATTAAAAATAGATTTCTCTTTTTAAATCAGGTAAACATTTAATCCATTCACCGACCATCTGAGTGAGTGTGATGCTTCCTTCAAGTATGATGCCGGGTGCTAGGGCCACAGAGACAGTCAGACAGGGCCTCTGATCTTTAAGAGGTTGTTGCAGCTGTCTTGTGGGAAACAGGCATGTGGGCAAATATACCGTATTTCCCAGACTGTAAGACACTCTTCCCCCCACCCCCCAAATTTGGGAGGAATAATGGTGGTTAATGCTGCTGTTGAGTTCTGTTTACATTTACATTGGTGAAATATTATGTTATTTATGTTATTAAATATTTTAGCACATTTTTTGCTTCAATTTTTTTTTTCCTATTTTCCTCCTCTAAAACCTAGGTGTATGGTCTGAAAAATACGGTATAGCATGGAAATAAGATTTGGCTGGAATTCTATGTTGGATCAGTAAGTTGAAGTGGGAGAGTTGTCTGCCACTGAAGGGAAGGGAAGTCAGAAGGACCGAATCCCTAGAGAGCTCCCCTGGCTTTATGTCTGATCACTGGGCCAGTGGTGGTCCCACACAACGGGGAAGCCTATAAATGCATCTTTATTCCAAAGACCACCAGTGGGCATTTCCCTGCCCCCCATACTGTTTGTTTTTTAGTTTTTTGAGAACTTTCTGTTCTAGCTTTGCTAGATTTTAGCTCCAGCATCCTCAAGTCCCAAACTCCATCCATCATGAGATGGGACCCCAACCAATCTCTTTAAGACTCATTTTCTGAGCAAGTTAAATGTCAGTTTCTGGGATACAGAAAACCTTTTCCCAAAATAAACCTTCACCCTCTTACATGTTCAAGATTAGCAAAGGAAATTGCTTCTGTGATTTGTGATCACAGCATAAATACTTCACAATTTGGTATCATTATACTTTTTGTTTATTTTTCACTATAATAAGTATTAATGCAATATAAAAAGTCATATTCACTTCATCTTCCCATGTAATTTAATTGGAAAGAAGAATCGAAGACATACAATAGTGCCTAGCCAAAAGTGTGTACTTAGTAAAATCTACAGAAAGAATGAATCAGTAAGTGCACGCATTGTCTTTGAGACAGCAGGTTCATATTCCCACTGCCTTCTCTGAGTCCCAAACACCTCCTAGGTAGAGAGAATTCAGTAGCCATTGACAAACTTCCTTTCTGCCAGGAGAGAAAGGGACAGATTCACCAGACAGCCTAAATCCATGGAGACTTTTGAGCTGTTTCCCCCTGACACAACGGACACTGTCCTTATTTAATATCTGGTTAACTTTGAGTCATCAGCAACGTGAGAAAGGAAGGATGAGAATCCAAAGCAAAACAGGACTTTGTCAGTTTCAAACTGCAACATGTCTACTTGTTTTGCAGAGTGGAACCCAAATACATTTTTCACCTTAGGTCCCTTGATGCAACATACTCTCAAAACAGTCCCTTGCAGAACTCTTAAAGTTTATATTCAACTATTTCCCCCCCTTCTAATGAGAAGGTTTTGAATCTACAAGAAGTGCTCCATGGAAGTGCTAATGATTTGTTTTCCTTAAAGATTCCAGTTGCCCAGCTAAAAAATCACTAACTTGTCATTTTGATTTTCCCAAATGCCAGAATAAGCTCCTTGTCCTTCCCCTTCACCACCTTTTCACTATTAGTCTGATGACTAAAATAACTGGGTATTTCTAAAACATTTCAGTGCAACTGGCAATGTAGGAGAGTAAATAAGAAGTTAAAAAAAAACCCAAAGAAACAAACAAACCCTTCCGTTAGCATCAGAGATGCATTTTCACCTTATTAGAAAACAGCTGACTACTGTTCAAAGAACTCCATGTTTAAGTGATGGCTTTGGATGATTTTTTTAAAAAGAAAAAATATTGAGGGTCTTTTATTGTTCTGTGTTTTAATGCAGCTATTCATAAGTGCTCTTGCCAAAAGCCATACAGAAATCCTCCATATTTCCCCCTGCCCCAATCCTGCCTAAAAAGGAAAAAACCTGACATCAAAGTGTGAGGTTCAGAACTTGAAAGATCGAGGCAACTAGAACTCCACATTCTTTGAAGTCCCCATGCCTCCTGCCTGCTTATTAAAAATGACAGGCTAAGAAAAAAAATAGTATGAGAAACAGATTAAAATAAAGTCTTTTTAGCCTTGTGATTCTGTGACAAATATGGATTTGAAACTCAAGATAGGTAGTTCAAAACATAAAGGTAAATTAGCCAATAAGCAGATGCAATTTCCTTGATTCCCTAAACTGGCCTTGCTCATCCAAAAAGTGCACTTTGCTTCAGTGTGAATATAGAGTACAGAAGGTGGCCAAGAGCCAACTGCCCAGCAGTCCCCTGAAACCCAAGTCCTCAAGGGAACCTGCTACAGTTAAATGAGCACAAGCTTTCATTGAACAAATTTGCAACAAAATTGCTTTGTCAAGTGTAACAGTGCTAGCTCAGGTCTGGAGAATCAGCTCTTGATAGAAAAGTCTGTGGACCTCACACACAAAATCATGTATCCCCTTCACTGAAGGCAGGATGAGGACTGGAAAGCAGAGTTTCTCAGCCACATCACCTCCACTTTCCCCACAGCCTACCTGTGACACTTCTCTGGATGGACTGCAGTTTGCTTCACTTCCGGCCCCTCCCTATGTCAGCAGAAAGAGGGGGAATAAGGAAATTCCCTGTTATGCCCTACAGTGCTTCCCAGAGAAGAAGCCCCATCCATGCACATGGGATGAGGCAGAGAAGAGCCAAAGCAGAGCATTCATGACCCAACACCAGCAAGTACAAAAGGCTGAAACCAGCATGGGAGTGAGTATGAATGAAGGTGCTGGTTCATGCAAGAGTATCTTATATTTCCAGATAAGTCACTGCTACCTGGAAAATCCACCAGTTCATATGAAGCCAGAGGCCTGAAAAGCCTTAGAAGTAGGGGGATTCCAGGAGGAGTTAGGGCCTCAGTCTCAATACTGATACTAACTCACTGCTGGGAAACCCATATGCACATATAACATGAAGACATTTATCAAACTGTGGACGAAGAGAGAGAGACGGCTGAACAATACCAACCAGGTTAAAAAGAAAAAGGAAATAGGTATTATCTTTTGATTTAGTTGCAAAATATAGACTCTTATGAAATGGGAATGATTTGTTTCAAAGATGAAACTGAGCTGTTATAGAATCAGAGAGTGAGATGCAATCTTGAGAATTACTGACAGAGCCTACCTGCATTCAGGTGTGACCATGTACAAATTATCCTCGTAAGTCAATGAGGCTAGTACCACTGTCTGACCATGGCTTTTCAAAGTACGTAGTGTGAAAACTTACCTTTTCAACAGCAAATGTTCTTATCACATATTCTGCCAGTAGTTCTGTTTCTATTAGGGTAACTTTAATGTCTTTATATATCTCTGTGTCGTCTGGCCAGTATTTGCAGCATTTGACCTTTAGAAAAAACAAAGGAAATAAAGGATTTAGGGTGTTTTTTTTAGTTTCCCAGATGATGGGTCACAGTATGATTTATATGACAAAATTTGCACACAAAAACAGAATTTAAGCTGTATACTACAGAGCAAGGTTTATTTTTTTAGATCATGTATGCTTTTCTTCTCTCCCCAGAAAAAAATGAAATTTGAGTTATAGGAGGAGTAAAGCCTAGGAAAATGGTCTGAAGTTAACAAGTTGTATTTATACTGCAAATATCCCAGTTACAGTAACCATTCATTTCCTGTTTATCTCTACTCAGGGAATGGCCTGGAAAAATAAACTATGAAAGGTAGCTTGCAATATTTTAGCTTCTTAGAATTTTAAGTTCTTTCTCATTTCAGGAATCGATTGAACATTTTTGAGAAGTGAGCAGGAAATCAAAACCAACAGTAAGATTAGACTTTTTTTTTCCTGAAAAAGGAAGGAGCTCTGTGGTTTTCCCAAGTTACAATTACAGATTCATTTTAATCTAAGTAAAGTTCAAAATATACAAAATTTTGTAAAAGATGAACACAGTCTTCCCATATTACTGGAAACCTCTAATCTAAGGATTTTTCAGGTGGAAGAAATTTGTTAGACTTGGCCCCTCCTAGTAATTTTTTCCTTTTAGAGCAGCAGGAGGCTGGGCAGGGCCGTGGAGCTGTCCCAGGGTTCTGCCCTTAGCCGCCGCTGTTCTGTCTTGAATTCCTGCCACCACTTCTCCATGGATTAAATTCTGTACCTCTGGCCCCATTTTTCCAAGTGCTGAATTAGATTGTCACTTCTTTTGTGGGCATCGCCCTTGCAGGTCCTGCTAATTCTTTGTCCCACATCAACCGCTCTCCTTCTAATTCCCTGTGTTAATAATGTTATAAACCCCCCACCCCCAACCCCTGTTACCCAGGCACAAAATCAGTGATTCTGTCTCCAAAACCTCACCAATTGCTAAGTGTAAGACATTTCTGAACTATCTCAAATATGTTTTCCAACTTTTCATTCCCTTTGCCACAATCTTAGCTCAGGCTCTGCATGTACGTTCTATGCATGAATACTAGAGAAACCCTTCCAAGGGGTAATGACAAGGGGATTTACTTGCTCTGCGCCATAAGCTTCTATTTCCAACTACTACTCATGAAATTAAATAGAAATTACATTTGGCCCAGCATGTAAGGATCTTTTTGATTTCTACACAATTACCGTTTTTACCCTTGTCTTTTACTACTCTTGTTTCTATCCACTTATGTTCAAAGACAAGTGGTTTGCATGATCCCCAAACAGACCTGATGATCCAGTCTCCTACTCATGCCCATCCTTCTGGTTAGAATGTTCTCCTCACACCCACACATTTGCAGATGAAAATTTTACCCATTCATCAAAGTATATTTCAAAAGCCACACCCCTTCAAAGTCTTTCCTTTACAGAGGGGAGCCCTCTCTCTTTTTGATCCTTGACGAAATGTGCACGTTCTGCTAGGATGCTTGATACCTGCCTATTACCTGCCAGTATGTATGGGTCATTGTATTGCTTATTTCTGCACACCCTGCAACATCCACCATTGTGTCCCAGACACACTAGATGTGCAATAGTTACACGTAGAACTGAATTTCATGGAGAAAATCATAGGGTCAGTGTAGGAAGGAAAATCCCAGATTGGGAAAGTTTACAAAAAGAAATACCGACTGAGGTGACCTTTCTCAGAATGCTAAGTACCTTAGGACTCTAATGCTTCCAGTGTGGTACTGTCTGGCCATCATCTTAGCCACTTCCTTATGAATGTTTCCGGCAGCCGATTCTGCGAGGTTTTAGAGCAGCCTCACTACCTCAACTAGGCAAGATGGATGTAAGCCAGACACATAGGAGTTGCAGATACAGTGCAGCATAAGACAGAGATGGTCCCTACCCTCATTAAATTTTTAGTTTCCACTGGGAATCTTTTTCTTTCTTATGAGAATATTATCTGTGGCTTTACAAAGTATAAATACTTATACATATTATGGTTCATCCATAATATTTCAAAGATTTACATCATGGATCTCAAATATTCCAGAATAAGAGAGAGCTCTAATTTCTTCACTTCCATTCCTGGATGTGAAGTGAATCTGAAAAAAGCATGCATATTTGTGGAGATGTCTAATTTGATAACAACCCTAATCTCATTTCTAGAATGTCTAATTACTTTCACAATACTAATTAACAAAGATGCTTCCGTGGTCCTCTTTACTGGGGGACTTGTTTTTACCTTTTTGTGACTTCAATTATGGAAGCAGAAGATAGTGGATAGATATAAAAATTACAAATAGAGCATTTATGTGCACTTCTAAAATTAAACAATTCCCCATGGAATGAATATACAATTCAAAAACCTATATATTTCCCCCAAAATTCCGAGAACAAAACACACACAAACACACCTGCAACCTATGTTATACTCAGTGTGTCTTATATAATAGAAGTACCTTATCAGGATGCAACTGATATAGGACATAAATAACTTCCTAATTTATCTCCTTTCGTCCCCATCCCCAATTTTCAATAAATGTGCATGTGTGTGTGGAGGGGTACTTCAACGTATTGGAGTCCAGCGAAAAGTAAAAGCCTGAGTTCTTTTTGAGACTGTTCTTCCAATTCCCTTTGGCTAGAGCTCGGGTTCCTAGGGAAGTCTGATATTACAGCACCCTCCCCAGCTGAATGCAGCCAGACGCCCCCCTCGCATCGACAGCTGGAAGTGGCTGAGAGATCCAGAGGTTGCCAAAGGGCCAGCCAGGAACCTGTGGGACAGGTGCCACACGGCTCTTTCAATGAAGAGGATGAACCATGAAAAGAACCCAGTTTGCTCTGAAACGCTAGGTAAGATGCTAACTCCACGCCGTCTGGTTGCCTAAAATGAGCGATAATTAAGCGAAAGGAAGCCTTGGGTTTACTTCCTTCCAGAACGTATTTACGGACAGAGACTTCTCCTGTGCAGAGCACCTGTGTAGGCAGACCCAGAAGAGGCAGCGGAGCCATTTCCAATCCCGCCCTCCCCATCTCCCAGAATATCCTGAAATGGTTTACCACATCTGTTTTCAGCCTACTAAAAACCTTTCTAAATTGAGTTCCTTTTAGCACCTTTTTAACTGCTTGGATTTGTGTCAAGTTATTATTTTGCTTTAAAAAAAAGAGAAATGAGCAGGAGGAGGAAAGTATGCTTCTGGATGCAGACATTCCATGCCCGGGAAATTTCAGGCTTGAGTTGCCGCTCCACTTCTAAGGTGTACATACAGAGATGTTAAGACCAGTGATTTTGTGGCACCTCTGATGGTGGCTAGGCTTGGCTGCCCTCCTGCAGCCCTGTGCTACCTACGTAACGTCTAGGAGAGGGCGTGCCTCCCACACATCCTGATCCTAAGGCAGCAGCCTTCGGCCCAGAAAGGGAGGCCCTAATCAGGTTCATTACCTGGGTGCCCCAGCACTGGTTCCATCGGGCCATCAACCAGGCACCTGCTACTGAGCCTGTGTGCCACAACAGTGGAAGGCTGCGGGGTAGCATGATGTGGCCCCTGGCTCCAAAGGGGGATCATTGTTGGTTTTAAATTCATAAACATGAAACACCATGGAAAGCAGAATAACCCCAGGATTTCTAATTGCCTGAAAAAATTCTTTGAGGTGGGTCATTTTGAACTGTAGCCCAGGTGACCCCCAGGTACAACAAAGTCAGAGGAGGTCCGGCGGTCCGGGACTGCGGCTCCCAGGCTAGCAGCACACTACTGTGACCTGCAGGGCATACCAGCATCCCTAGAGCTGTGGCTGTCAAATTCAGCATGCAGCAGGATGCCCTGCAGGGCTTGTTACAACAGCGCAGTGCTCCACTCCAGGAGTTTCTGATGGGGTAGGTCTGAAGATGCAGGGCCCCAGAGTCAGTCTGCACTTCAACCCAGCTGCCAGGCGATGCTGCTGGCCTGTGCACTACACTTGCAGTAGCAGGGACTTAGCACGCCTGACTGCAGTCTGGTTCTCGTTAAGGCTGATGTGAGCTTGGGTAAGTGTGAGCTTGGGTAAGTTTGCTTAACGTTCTTCACCTGTAAAGAGGGAATGATTTTAGTTCCTATTTCAAAGTGATCTAAGATTAAGTTAGGGGTTACCAAATTTGTCCCTCAGAATCATTTTTGGGGGGTGGGGTATTAAATTCCAAAGCCCAGGACACACTTCAGGCCAAATGAATCATAATTTCTGGGGCGAGACACAGGTATTTGTGTTTTCTCATAGCTGCCAAGGTGACTCCCAAAGACAGATGAGTTTGGGAACTTCTGGATTAAGTGATATAATGCAATTAAAACATCTGCCCCAGTGTGGGCTCATTGTAAGTGCTCACAAAATGGATGTTTTTATTTCTACCAAGTGATAATTTTGTGATCTGGACTGTAGGCAACCACAGAAATGTAGAGGGCAAGGGGCCCATTAAGGGGGAGGAGAGTTGAAGCAGAGTTTTCTGGAGAAGGAAGAAGGTAAACTGAGCATCACCAACTATGCATGGTTTACGGTGGAGAAAAACACGGGTGAAAACAAAACAAAGGGGAACTCCAGCACTTCCTTTAAACCTCTTTCCTGCAAACCTTATTCCAGGGACCGAGGAGACTTGAGAGAGTGGTCAGTAGGTGTGCTCTCCCACTAGGGTGGTTTGATGAACACCCAGCAGAAATTAGGAAATGGTGCCTGTGATTTGGGGGGAGGAGGTTCATATCAAATGAAGTTGTGAGGCATCACAGAGACCGCCAGTTTCCAAACACTCATTTTCAAGATCATTATAACTGCTGTACATAAACCTTTCATGCTTGGATTTCACTGGAATCACTGCCTTCTCACATCTGGGCCTCATTTGGTGGCTTAGGGAGGGCACGTGACTGGCCTGAGAGGACAGCCAGCTCTGGCCAGGGCTGCTCACCATCCTCTCCATTCCTTCTATTTCCTCGCATCTGCAAATGAAGAGACAAAAGGCCCAGGGAAGGCAAGTGACTTGCTTCAGGGAATAAGCTAGAGGGTGTCGAAGGGGAGGTTGCCAATCTAGGCTTGGCTCCAAGCACAGTTTTGGGAGGATGGAACTCAAGGCGTATCATCCTTTCTTCAGTCTTGCCAAGTCTGGCTTCAGGAACAGATGCCAAGTAGAAAGCCTTAAAAATGACTTGAGCTTTTTTGCCTTTGTGTGGGTGAGAGACAGTACATGGGATGGATGGGCAAGAAGAACAGAAACACCCTCTGAGGCCATCACTCATTTTTGTCACTGATCACGAATTGCTGCTCCTGCTGGTGCCTCCCGCATCAACTGCACCAGTTGCAGGGAAGAGCTTGGGGCAGAACGTGAAGGTCTGTTTATGTGTAGGGGTCCAAAGACTAAGAAACTCATGATAAAGAAGGATTAAGGAAATGCATATTAGTTCTTTAGTTGGGGCCACTATGGTGTGATCTAATAAACTTACTTTAAAGGGGCAGAACCAAGAAGGAGGGGAATAAAAGGCGGTTTTGATACCCCGAGAGGGTTTCACAAACCTCAATCTCTGTCTCTCCTAAAAAGAGACATCCAAAAAGAGTGACTGCAGTTCTATTAATAGCTGTGTTCAGGGCCAGCTGAGTATAGCTCTGACGGTGATGGGGGATAGCAAGAGCAAAAAGCTGCTTGCTAGGAAGTGAAGTTACCAAAAGGAACCCCAGCCAAGAGCAGCTGCCAGAGGGGTTTCTAAGAGAACAGATTTATTGTATCCAAATTCTTTTTTTATTTACAGAACTCTCACAGCAATAAAAACATTCACTCATTTAAATATCCTGAAAATACGGATTACTTTGGTCTCTGTGTGAAGAAGATGGAAGTGAATTTGCTCTTTTATTTTATTTGCTAGCTGGTATCTTATACCCCTGAACCTCACTTTTGCCATGCGTGGAATGGGGTGATACCACCAAGTTCTTTGGGAGGTTGCAGAGATTAAGTGAGATAATATGTGAAAGGACTTGGTATTAGTACCTGGCTTAGAACAGGTTTTCCAGCGTGTTCCTTCCAAACCTGTTTCATTTGGCCCTGCTGTGTCTCTCGGGCACCAACCTTGAAGCCAATTTCAAAACTGGCACAAAATCAAGAGCCTCCTTTTGGCTTAAAGAAAAAGAGTGACATGCAAAACAGTGTTTTCTGGGTAGTATACAAACACAAAAAGAAAATCAAGAGCTTCTGAAAGTGTGGATGGCTTGAATTTGGGAAATTCACTGCATGGCCTGAGTAGGCCCAGCTTCCACACCATCGGGCTCCTGCCTGAAGTTCCTCCCCATGGTTTCCAGTTTCCTATCCGGTCTTCCAATTGCATCTATTAATTAATATGATTAATTGATGGACATATAATACTTGCAGTACACACAAAGTAACATCCACATCTATAATATTTGTTTTATCAGCTGTGAAGAACCATGTGGTCTGACACCTCTTGTGGAATATTTTTTAATTTTTAAAAATATGTTTATTGTTTAGAGAAGGGGAGAGGGGGAGAAGGAGACAGAAACAGAGAAACATCCATTGGTTGCCTCCCATATGCACCCTGACTGGGAACTGGGCCCACAATCTAGGTTTGTGTCTAGACATGGGTTGAACCCACAACATTTCGGTGAATGGGAAGATGCTTCACCAACTGAGCCAGGCAATCCAGTGACATCCTGGGCAGTTAACTCATGTCGTTACTATGCTCATTGTTAGCTGTGTGACCAGTTCACTTCTGTTACCCAGCAGCACCCCCACAATTTTCTAATCATGTTACCCAAATGCTATTCCCTGATCCTCACTTTTACAGGATAAGGAAGCAATTTATGTGACATCTGCTTATCAGGTGTGAAGGGGGTTCTTTAATTAGATTTTTCATCAAAGAAGCATCCTGAGCTGCCCCACATTCTCATCATTAGAAACTTGGTCCCAGAGAACTGGGGCAGTGGCTTAAGCTATAAAATGCTGTCCTACTCTGGTCTTCAACATACGGCAGATGTTCAGAGAAAACATTCTGCGGCACTGAATTCTGTTGGTGTGGTAGCCTACTGCATTAAATTCTTTACTTAAATCCCTTAATTAGTTAAACTAAAGTAGGGACACTGATGTCTTGCTGCTTGGCTAATCTGGACGGACTTGTATACAGACTACAAGACCACTCACTGGATTACTCTGCTCCTTTGGCCCTCTTCTCCTGGGAAGCCCCCAGCATTTTCTCACATAGTTACTTAACCAGATAACCTCAAGCCTTCAGGGAGAGGCAGAAGATGTAGTTAGCAGATTTGGAAAGTAGAGAAGGGAAAATAGAATTCTGCACTCAAGATAGGACATTATTTACTCTTTTCCAACAAATTATTCAAGAATAGGATATACCTGTAGTGTGCAAAGTGAAGGGAGAAAAACCCTGATTTTCAAGAGCTCATGTGAGCAGAACAAAGGAGGAGGGCAACTGCAGCTTTCGGATCATCCCTCATTGCATCCAATCACGCTTCAAGAAACTATGGATGTACACTGCCCAAGCAGGTGCAAGAGTGACTGGGGCCGTGCTGTAAAAACTCTCAGCCTATTGCACGTTTGTCCCAGGTGCACTTGTCCACCTGCTACACATTCAGGCCCCCTACCCTCTTAAGTGCTTTAAAGACACTAGGGCAGGTGACCACCTCCATGCATCCCAAAGACAGTGGCAGGTAACATTAGAGGTGACGAGACAGACAAGGATCCAAGCTCAGGCCAGTAAAATTGTGAATACACAGGAAGGCCAGACACTGATGAACAAGATAATTTTTCCAGGGCCAGGCAACTGCGGCACAGTAGCAAGAGTGTCTGCTGAGGGCAAGCACCAGGGCTTGACAGTGGTGACCGCAACTGTGGTGACCACAAGAGTGGACACCTCAACACAGTCATCTCCCTGGGTTTAACTACAGAATGTTAAAGAGCTGAGCTGCACACAGCTCATAGTTACCTGGGGTGCCAGGAGAGTGTGTTCCGAGAAACACCTGTCACTCAGACGTGCAGATCTGCTTTGAACCTGCAACACCCTGCCACTGTGGCACTCTTTGGGATGGCTGGTGCGAAAGCATCAGATGACTTGTAGCACACAAAGAATGGTCTCCACGCCCATTTAATAAGTCATAAATATCTGGTAAAAATGATGGCTTTTAAAAAAGGGACCTAGTGAATTGCCAAGAATGTAATACAAAAGGGTTAATTAGGTAGGATAAATATAGAGAGATTCCTGTCACAACAAACAAAGCTGCGGTGAACTTCACTCACAGCATAGTGACTGTGGAATGTGTGCATGTGCGCCTTTAGATCGCAGTCCGTTCACCCAGTGCATCAGAGACCAGGGGCAGGGGAGCAGCGAACAGAAATGTCCCTTGTATGAATTAAGTTATTTTCTATAGCTTATACATTCCTTTGTTATCACTCTCTAACTCTTCAAAAAACATTCACTGAATACTGTCTAATACTTTCTATGTGTCTAGCCTTCTGGGACTCACAGATGAAATAACCTAGTCTTTACTTACAGAGGCCTATGGTAGGGGAAGGCAAAAAAGTACCCCAAAATGATTTTTTCTTTTTTTAAATATATTTTATTGATTATGCTATTACAGCTGTCCCATTCCCCTCCTCTTTATTCCTCTCCACCCACCTGCATTCCTTTCCCCCTGCATTTAGTTCATGTCCATGAGTCATACATGTAAGTTCTTTGGCTTCTACATTTCCTATACTATTCTGACCCTCCCCCTGTCTATTTTGTACCTACCATTTATGCTACTTATTCCTTGTATGTTTTTCCCCATTCTCCCCCCTTCCTCTCCCTGCTGATAACCCTCCATGTGATCTCCATTTCTGTGATTCTGTTCCTGTTTTGGTTGTTTGCTTAGTTTGTGTTTGTTTATTTTTGTTTTTTTTTTTAGGTTCGGTTGTTGATAGTTGTGAGTTTGCTGCCATTCTACTGTTAATATTTTTTATCTTCTTTTTCTTTGATAAGTCCGTTTAACATTTCATATAATAAGGGCTTGGTGATGATGAACTCCTTTATCTTGACCTTATCTGGGAAACACTTTCTCTGCTCTTCCATTCTAAATGAAAGCTTTGCTGGATAGAGTCATCTTGCATGTAGGTCCTTGTCTTTCATGACTTTGAATACTTCTTTCCAGCCCCTTCTTGCCTGCAAGGTTTCTTTTGAGAAATCAGTTGATAGTCTAATGGGAACTCCTTTGTAGGTAACTCTTTGCTTTTCTCTTGCTGCTTTTCAGATTCTCTCCTTGTCTTTAATCTTGGGTAATGTAATGATGATGTGCCTTGGTGTGTGCTTCCTTTGGTCCAACTTTGGGACTCTCTGAGCTTCCTGGTCTTCTTGGACGTCTACTTCCTTTGCCAGATTGGGGAAGTTCTCTTTCATTATTTATTCAAATAAGTTTTCAATCTCTTGGTCTTCCTCTTCTCCTCTGGCACCCCTAAGATTCAGATGTTGGCATGTTTAAAGTTGACCCAGAGTTTCCTAAGCCTCTCCTCATTTTTTTTGAATTCTTGTTTCTTCATTCTGTTCTGGCTGAATGTTTACTTCTTCATTCTGCTCCAAATCATTGATTTGAATCCAGGTTCCCTTCCCTTCAATGTAGGTCCCCTGTATATTTTTCTTTATTTCATTTTGCAGAGCCTTCAGTTTTTCCTCTATTTTGTGACCACACTCAACCATATCTGTGAGCATCCTCATTACCAGTGTTTTGAACTGTGCACCTGATAGGTTGGCTATCCCTTCATCACTTAGTTGTATATTTTCTGTAGCTTTGATCTGTTCTTTCATTTGGGCCATATTTTTTGTCTCAGCATGCCTGTTACTTGTAAGGGGCAGTGCCTTAGGTATTCACTGGGGGGGCAGCCCACATCACTGTGTTGTTGGTGAGGGGTCAGAGAGGGAACAATGGTGCTTGCTCAGCTCTCAGCTGGCTTTCAGTCACTCCCACTGCTACCCACAAGCAAATCGGGCCCTTCTGGTGCTGATTCCCAGGTAGGTGAGCTTGTATACATTCTAGGACCCTGTGGGTCTCTCCAATGAACTCTCCTGTGAGGCTGGGAGTGTCTCCTGCAACCACAACCCCCACAGGTTTTATCAGTCAGAAGTTTTGAGGTGTTATTTTCCCACACTGGAACCCTGGGTTGAACAGTCTGTCTCATTCCCCAGTTGTTCTTCCTGGTTTTTCTGCATGTACATGTAGGGCTGCCCAGTTTGCCAGCCACTGCCTTGCCAGGCCTGGTCCTCCAGCCAGAACCTTGTCACTGGTTCTCTCCACCCCAGCTGCCCATCTCTGCCCCTCCTACCAGTCTGGATGGATGTTTCTTTTTTAACTTCTTGGTTGTTGGACTTCCATGCAGTTCAATTTTCTGGCAGTTCTGGTTGTTTTTGTTTTTAAATTTGTTGTTGTCCTTCTTTTGGTTGTGCAAGGAGGCACAGTGTACCTACCTATGCCTCCCTCTTCCCCAAAAATGTTTTGATCCTTGTACACAACTGTATGTCATACCTCTATACTTGGATTGTAAATATCTCAAAATCAGGGATCCTTGCTTCTGTTTTTCTGGCCTTCACTGATAGGAGGCCAAGAGGTCCTCTGGTAACTAGGTAACTAGTTTCATGAACCAGAAAAGCCATAAGAGAGAAAACAGACTCCAAGGGGTTAAGGTCTCTGACACTGAAACAGCAGAGAACAGGAGGTGTGAGCAAAAGATGTGAAGCTGACCCTGTCTCCCCCCAGGAAATTCTTTAATTCACTCTGACAACTTATGCAGAATTCAGAAAAAAAAAAGACAATGGTCTGCACTCAGAAAAACAGCAGTTTGCTGTTCCCAACAAGGCAAAGAAAAAAAACTGTGCAAGGATGTGTGAGCAAGGGAGTATGAGTGTGCGTGTGTGTGATACATACATTTGGGAAGAACCTTTTTTCAGGTACGGGGGATGTGGACGTTGAAAGGGATCTAGTCTGGTTACCTATGTAAAAAAATGTGAGCAAGGGGAATAACTAGCCTTAAAAAATGCATGTATGCACACACACATGCCACATTTATCTGTAGGGACAGTATCAGAATAAGTTTACAGAAGTTGGGATTAGCATTAAAGATATGAAATTTTATATTAGCAACCTCATTATCTTAAGGTTTAAAGTATAGCACATACTTACTAATTTGAAATACTTAATAAGCCTTCAGTAAGACTGAAGGACAAAGTTATGTGGTTTTCTCCTTGCTTTATTCTGTGAGTATTTGTTTTCCTTTAGTTTCACATTATTCAAAATTAGCACCCAACCAATTTGGCAGTCAGTGAAGTGTTTCCTAGTTAAATCAATTTGTTTCACAAT
This sequence comes from Trachops cirrhosus, assembly GCA_028533065.1. NCBI lineage: Eukaryota > Metazoa > Chordata > Mammalia > Chiroptera > Phyllostomidae > Trachops > Trachops cirrhosus. The sequence continues at coordinate 43,518,838 of CM052547.1, read as the reverse complement.
TGTATCTGTTTTTGCATGTCCTTTTTACCACAGTTTACCTTTCAATTAGATTTGCTATCCAAATTGGATTGAGGGACAGTAAGTGAAGACTCTCTATTAATTTTTTGGGGGCGGGGCTGGTAAAAACAATTTCTGTGCACAGCAGATCTTCTTCTAGAAGCAGAAGTCCCACATGCGGTTGGACACGATGGGTGTGCACAGACATCTTTGTTAAATGACTGTGGGAGTTCTGCAAAGGAGCCCTGTCCTCCCCAAGGCCCCTCCCTGCGCCGGGAGGAAACAGCTGCAGCACTGCTGCTGATCACGGCTTTCAGAAACAGCATGTGCTTGGAAGGTAAGATTGCTTGATTGTGCTAGTTGCTAAACTAGTAAGCTGTCATGAGCAATTTTGAGAAATTTTGAAGAGAAGATATTTTCTCAAAATCATAATTTACTGTAGTCAGATTAGCTCATTTTCAAAGGAAGGTCTGTAAATTATAGACTGAGCATCTTTTACAGTCTGTATAAATTGAATATAGATAGCATGCTGAACGAATTCATCCCATTGGTACCTAATCACACAATGCAATATTCTGCTCTAGATTTTCTACAAAATAGCACAGAAGAAGTACAAATGGATGGCTCTCTCCTCAGGAAGGGGCACACATGTCCTTTTCCTGACTCATTCCCTTTCAAAAATCCAGACTCCATACTCGTTTCCTAGGGCTGGTGTTCGGAGCAGACACAGTGAGAGCCGGGGGGGCGGGGAGGGGGTCCGTCCGGCGGCCATGTGCAGGAAGACAAGTCTACGCTGCAGATGTGCCTGTGACTTAAATGGATCTCTGAGCCAAAATGGAAACAACGAATAGAAAAATTCTTCATATAAACATGGAATTTTAGGTTTCATTCATCCAATTTTCTTCATTCCAGGGATGTGTAAACGAAGGCTGAGAGGTGAGAGTTCATCTAGAAATGCCACACTAAGCCCTAGTTGTGGTTACTTGTCCTCATCAGTCAGTTCTGTGAGGTGGTCCCAGGATCCCCTGCGTCCAGGTCCTGCTGCCATCGGCTGAGTGTCGCTTACACCTTTCCCTAGTCTTATCTTCTCTCTGAGAGAGGAGCAGACCAGCTCCTGCTCTGGGCTAACCCCTTCGCCTGTGTCCCTGACACCTCCCAGCTGGCGCCATTCCCCCAAGTCTCTCAGCCCTGACCTGCTTTTATCTTCACCAGGAAAACAGGTTATAGAAGAGGGTGCCAGTGCACCTTTGTTGTGCATGGTTTGGTGACATTTATTTAACCGAACCCTCATCTGTCTCTGTTCTCCAGGCTCAGGAAAGACGTCCCTCACAAGGCTGAGCTGCAGACCTGCACTCTGGATCCCTGCTGCCTCCCTGGGAAGCGTGCTCCCTCAGTGGTCCGCTTTCTAATGCTGTAATCTCTCCCTTGCTCCTGATTCTTTCCATAACACATACAATTTTTGAAGGTCTTCCACCTTTGAAATAGCCTTTGAGTACAAATACTCCTGTTTATTACTTTCTCTTCCTTTCTTGGCTAAGCTTCTGATAAATTTAAGCTCAGTCTATACATCCATGTTTTCTGCTCTTGCCTTGACCCTACAGACTGCCTTCAGTCCTCACCGTTTATAGAGAATGTACGTTGTTTTTGGTCACTCAGCATCACTTCATCCATTCATCCTTCTTAGCATATCCTTGACTTCCTTTCGGGGAATTAATTTTTCCCCACGGTGTGTCTTGTCAGTTAGGTGCTCTGGACAGCAAGGGATGAGCACATGAACCAAGCTGGGGGAGTCAGATGCTCTGTCCTTGTTCTCCAAATACTGAGCACAGTGAAAAGGCTTGGGAATTTTTGGTACTCAGCGCCAGCACCAGCACCAGTGCCAGCGCCAGGACCAGACTGTCTGGCCATGAGGCGCCTCCACTCCCTGGCACTCTGGAGTTGGTGCCGTTCCCCCAGTCTTTTTTCAAGCCTTATTTTTCACATTAACACTCTGAGCTCCTAATTTCCTTCTAATAAATCTCCCTTTGGCTTAAATTAGCCTGAGTCAATTTCTGTTGCACACAAAGAACCCGGGTAGGTCATTCCTCTCAAACTACTCAGGCAAAAGCTTACCAATGACGTTTTCTGAGTAAAATCCAATGACTGTTAAGATTAGATTAGATCTGCTGTTAGATTATAGACCCTCTCTCTGCAGCATCTCCCCTGCATCCCTTTTCCACGTCACTCCTTCACTCGGTCCTTCAGGGCCTCTCTGCTACAAGACAAAGCCCAGTTCCTCACATGCCCGTTTAGCCCTCTGTGACAAAGCCACAGTTTTCGCCATGCTTCCTCCTCTCTCCATGTCCATTCTGGACACATTTGTCCTTTCCCTGAAGGTCCTGTGGTTGCCTCTGCCTGGAACAAACACCCTTTCCTCCCTTCCTTGCTGATTAAATCCTATTTGTTCCTCCACACTGAGCCCATGCCTCACTTTCTCTGGGATGCATTCATTGACAAACGCCTCCAACCTCAACTCCCTTCTTTCATGAATCCACAGCACTCCATGAAACCTGATAAATTCTATTTATCATACAATTTAATCACCTGGCTTGATTCTCTGTTCCTGTGGACAGAGATGTGCTTAATTTTTCTCTGTGCCCCAGACCTTTGTACCTACAGTCACTGACTTGTGTACTGACTTCTGTGTAGCTTGTTTCTGAACTGAAGGAATGCCCTCCTGCCTTAGCTATGATGCTCCTCTGTTACTTTCCCCCTTTTCTTGTGTACTTCCCATCTTTGCTCCCAACTGCATCTTCTTTTCAGATTCCCAATTACGTTCATGTGTTCCCTAACAACACACACGCACATGTACACATCGACCTCTATAATCACATTTTTGACCCTGCTTCCCTTCTGGGGCTGCTCCATCTCCTTCACTTTGACTCACTTCTCCAAGGACAAGCTACATTACTGTCTTTACCACACATGCAGCCACGCGGGTTTGTTGTTCTGTCACATCACTGAAACCTAGTATGTACCAAAGGCCTCTCAGCTGTCAACAGGGAGGCACTATGGGATTGTGGAGAGAGCATGGGCTTTGGAACTAGCCAGACCAAGATTTAAATTCTAGTTCTGTGCCCTTGGCCCAATTATTTAACCTCACTGAACGAGACTTGCTTTCTTAATTTTTGAAAATAGGAATCTTTCTATGTATCTTATTGGATATCTGTGATAGGAGAAATATGGTTTGTTCAACCATTTATCAGAATGCCTGGCACAGAGCAGGGGCACAGTGTATTTTCCCTACCTTTCTCTCCTGAGTCCCGTGTACCAGCCTCCATGCAGATGTGGTCACATTGCTTTCCTTCTATTTCTAGAGGAGACTCTGTCTCCTCTTCTCATGATTCTGGTACCTCACCCTATTTCTCATGCTCTTCTTTTTTACACTCCATTCCTAGCTGTGCCCTTACCTGCCCCTAGACATGTTGGGTTGGCCAAAAATCTGTATGTTTTTTCCATAAAATAAAAGATACATTTTTCATTTTCACCAATAAATTTATGGTTTGGATATTCTGAGCATGTCAGCTACCTCCTCTATGGCATAACGTTGATTGTTCTCAATTAACGTCTCTATTTGATTGCTATCAACCTCCACTGGTCTACAGCACCATGGAGCACCACCCAGTGAAAAGTCTCCAGCATGAAACTTTGCAAAACACTTTTGACACATTCGATCAGTCACAGCACCTTCTGCATATACAGCACAAATATTTTTTTGTGTTTCTATTACATTTTTACCTTTCTTGAATAATAAAACATAACATACTGAAAATGTTGCATATTTTCTTTGATCTTCAATATTAAAATGACTATATAAAAATTCACCAATTTTGATAAGTTTTTTTAAATGCACATTGATATGACAGCTGTCACAATACAATCTAATGATAAAATTGTTTTGAATGAAGTTAAAGACAACTAAGTGCTACTAGAGCCACCTTATGGAAAAAAACAAATGAACTTTTTGGCCAACCCAGGAGATTCTCCAGTGCTCTGTCTTCAGTCCTCTCTGCCATGCTCCACTGTGATTATCACTGGTATTATGCATGTTTGTTTGCCTGTCTTTCTGTGCCTTAGAATGTGACAGGTCTTTTCATCTTGCTATTCCCAGTCTAGTCCAAAGCCTAGCACACAGTAGGTGCTCAGTAAACAAAGGGATAATCTCAGATTTCATAGTTCGTTCTTATGTCTTCACCTCATTATCCTTCCCAAGCTTTTTGGAAAGCTGCACATTATTGTTCATTCAGCATCTCATACTCAGTGTGTCAAAAATTAATCATGTTGTCTTTTTCTGATGCCTGCTCTTCTTTTTGGGGGAAGTGGGGTGTGAGGGAAAAGATACTTACTCTTGGTTAATAGCCTTTACATCAATCCAAGTCACAGTGGTAGAAACCTTGGTTCATGTTCAAGTTCTTTCCCCTTATCAGCATCTTGCAATAACACCCAAATTATGTAGCCCCATAAGCCCCCAAGAGTCACTGTACAAGTGTAGCCCACACTATCTCTCACCTAGAGTCTTGCTCTAACTTATCTCCATGTCCTCTGTAACTTTTATACACCTTTCTTCAGTGGCCACTAGAACCAACTTTTAGCCACACTAATTAGAAAATATGATTCACTAGCTCAATGCCTTCTGTTACAACAAACACACACACCATCCACTCCCTGCATCTACCTTTGCTTACTCTGAGCAAGACTCCCACTGATAAGGCCTCAACATGCTTTCCAGACACAGAGTTCTGTATGCTTCCCGTCAACTCTTCAACACAGCCATGCCAGGCCACTTGCTCTTTCCCCATCTTGCTATTTACTCTCCTTGCTGTTTTGTTTTTTCCCTAAAGTGATTACTGTTGCATTCTTGCCATTTAAAGCTTTCTCTTTTTAAGGTCCAGCTCCTCACCACATTCCCCATGAGGTCCTCTGAGAGTCCCTCAAGTAGAGTTGGTCCCTTCTCTGGTGCTGTCATCATTTTGAGCTACATGCACTGTAGTTAACTGTTTAAATGGCTACCCATTCCCACAGTCCATGTTCTTTGAGGGCGAGTGAATTATAAATATCTTTATGTTTCTTGGTGCCAGGTATACGGTCAGTGCATCATTAAATGTTGGATACATTGCGCTAAAAAGGTATCAGAAAGCCTACTTTGAGTTAATTTGTGAACAAGACAAATCAGGCTCTTTGGTTGATTTTCTAACTTTTTACACAGGGAAACTGAGATCTTTGGGCAGGGAGAACCTCAAAGGTTGTCTCTTCTGGAAGAGTCGGCTGCAGTGGAGGGCTCTGTAGAGGGACCCTCTCCTGCCTATGACAGTGTGGTGAGAGCCTTGTTTCTTGGGTGAAACGCTGGGGGGAGGTGACCTGAGGAGTGGCAGGGCCTGGGGGCGGGGTTCAGAGGGAGGTGAGGCTTGGGTCAGCTACATTACTATGTTCGTTGAAATGGTTGACAATAGATTGAAATGGAGAGGAATGTTTGTTGAACAAATATAAATTAATCAAAGTTAGGACTATAATTACTCAGATGACAAAATATACATCTGAAATATCCAGTTCATTAAAAAAGATCAAGAAAGAAGAATTTCAGCAATGTCTATGAGAATAATTTATCTCTTTCCATTCATGGGTGGGTTTGACATCTTGGAGCAACTTGAGAGATTTTGCAGCAAATATTATTATTATTTTGTACTGTTAGACATTGCCTATATTATTCTTAAAGTTAAGCAGTACTTTCGCATTTTATTAAAGGGCAACCTTGCTTCTTTCTTGCTTCTTCCATTGATCCTGCATCTAGTGGCTTCTGCAGAAAAGCAGACATTCTTTGTGGTGTGTGAAAGGGGCACTGGAATCTGAAGATACTTCCCCTGTGTGTGAATTAGAAAGTTTATTCTGATGTCTACTGTTTGACTTACACTTTTCTTCCATAACTTTTAGTGACGAATGTCGTGAAAGTAATTACAGGTCGACCTCTTTGGGTGGGCGGTAATCTTTAGAGCACCAGCTCAGGTGGCTCCCTCCTATCCTCTGCATTGAGAGAGGTGCACCTTTGGGTCCCTACTTCTTTCAGTTACCAAGTCCTTTCTGACCTGTTATAAGGACTACCCAGAGCAAGTCCACGATAATTTTTCTGCATGACTATGCGGTCTCATTTGGATTTTTAATACACAGTCACATTCTAATGAGGTCTTCATAAAACTGACTAAATATGTTTAGATATCATTAGCTTAAATTACCGGTGTAAAATCTCCCTTGGGAGTCCCACTGATTTTGTTATAAGACTTTTGGCAGATGGATTAGTACAGCAACAGAACAGAGTTTGCAAATCTCCACACAAACGGCGTAAATGGGAATGCCTAGGTAACGGGCAACTGGATGTAAACTTAAATGTCCCTCAGGTGGGTTCATTAAAGAGGGAAAACAGTCACAGCTCATTCCAGTGCAATTTAAATGCCAGGTGTGCAGCTGTCGGGCAGGTGCCAGGAAAACTGACAAGGGTCCCTTCCCAGAACACTCGGCTGAAAGAGGATGCTCAGTGGTGACAAGGAAGTCTTAGATAATGACAGGTCCTGGCAGATGTACTGGGGACCCCCCTGGAGGGAAGTGCAGCGTCTGTGTCTTTTGCACCAGGTGCTGTGGCAGGGAAGGGCTCCCAGTGGCTCCAACACTGGCAATTACAGCCGCCTGATGCAGAGTGCTTCGGGGCAAAAATCAGGGAAAAGCGGTTCCCAGCACTGACTTAATGAATCGGCAGCCAGTCTGTGTAAACAAACCAGCATCCAGCTCGCTCATGCCTAATTCATGAAGGACACATCATGTGCAGTAAACATGTAAGTAGGCAGTTGTTACCCTGAAAAACCATGTCATTTTGATTTTTTCGGTGGTTCGTTGTTGCTGTTTTTAAGTACGGAAAATGGGGAAGTCATCTCTAGACAAATGTGCAGCATTAATAATGGGAAACAGCCTGGAATAAGGTCACCACCTTGTCCTGGAGGGAATGTGACCTCTTGTCAAATGCCCCAAATCACACCAGACATTTCAAGGACAGATGCCATTAAACTCATTACTAATTGAAGACAGGCCCATCCAAGGGGCTGATGGTAACACGGTGAGAACTCTTCAGCGCTTATTATCGTCCCCACAAACCTGGTAAGGATTTAGAAGGATTAAAAAAAAAAAAAGCTTACCAGACCTAAAATTGTTGATTTACTTTAAGCCTATGGGCTTCCATTCACAGGTAAACATGAAACCTAGTCACCCTCTGCCCTTCACAGCACACTTTTAGCTGGAGTCTCCATGATTATTGTCAGAAGGAATAGTTTCCATCCAAAAGTCAATAGTGACCACCCTGTATGGGTCAGGGCCAAGTGCCTGATGGGAGGAATAGAGACCACCACTGCACGGCCTTTGTATTTTTTATGTTTCTAATCCCAGGGAACTCAAAATGAAACCTGGCTCTCTGCAGAATGTGCTGTGCCCACAAGACAGTGAGGTTTAGTGTAGGAGGTTTTTAATTTTTATTTGTTTTATTGCACAATCTTCTTTTTACTTTTTAGCCAAGTAGTCTAGGCCGGACTACTATGCTGTCCTCATCTTTCCTTAAAGAAAAAAGGTTTATCATACAAAGATAGCTTCCCTCCTAAGACACTGATTCTGAAGCTTGTATACTTTGGAATTTCAACTAAGCAATGAAAATACATGTTTTTTAAAAAATCCAGTGGTAGTTACTTTAAATGACTTTTTATTTTACAAAATAATTTACCTCGGTATTATTTTAAGTGAGCTCTTAGGCAAATATGTAACATTTTGAGTTGGTGACTAACTTTCGAGGAATGCAGTTGTTCTGAAAGTGCAATACTGAGGGAGCAGTCTTGGGGCATCTTTTCCGCCTTATTGTACGTGGGCGGGCAGTCAACAAATATTTGTGAAATGAATGACAGATTCGGAATTAATCATACATATTAGGGGAAGAAAGCCAAGAACATGAAAACAGATAAAATATTGAGCCTAGCTATTCCATAGTAAACCTAGCTTATGCTCTCTGACACAAAGTGGAATGAATTCTCATTCATTCACTTCCTTGGGCATTTACTGAGTGCCAAGAGGGAGACACCAAAAATTCATGAGCCTGTCTCTTTCCTTAAAGGAGCTTGCTTTCTGGTGGGGTTGATAATTTTTACTGCTTTCATAGCAAAAGAAGGTGGATTTGGACTGGGAAAAAAATTAACACCACTGTAGGTCTCAGGTTTGTTGGGGGAAAGATAAGGGTTACATTAATACCTATATTTATTAAGTCTTCAGAATGGGGCAGGAACTTTTCTAACCACCCAATATATGGGAATCATTTAATTTTTACAAGAACTTTATAAAGCAGGTGCTGAGGTGACAGGTCGGTGGTGAAGAAGCTCCGCGACCTGCTAGGCTGGTCACACGGGGACTGCCGGTTGCCCCAGGCTCTAGGCCAGCCACCCTGCTCTCACTGTCTCCCAGCAGAGAGAGGATTGAAAGACATGAATGGTTTTTACACTTTTAGTACATAAAATGTTGTTTTGTAAGTTTTTATACATTACATAATGATCTCATAGAATTGCCTCTCGTCACTTTATTTAAGTCCTTTATCAAAGAGAAAATTTTATATTTTAACATAGTCAGATTCCCCCATCCTTTTCTTTTTTCCTTTTTATTAAATTTATGGGGGTGACATTGGTTAATAAGATTATACAGGTTTCAAGTGTACATTAATACTTTGGTATTGTTGAGGTATTCTTAGAAAGTTCATAAATATTTTTCCCCCATATTTTTTCCTAAAAACTTTAAAGCTTGGTTATATTTTGGTTTTTATCTAGTATTCACTTTTGGGTGTTCTATGGAGATGGGCTTTTTGGCCACATGGATAACCAAATTGATTGAAAGGCTCATCCTGTACCAGTAGTGACCTATTTTCCCGCATTTGCCTGCAGTCAACACCCAGGCTCCCTGTTTTCTCCTGTCGTCCTGGCCGTCTCTTCCCAGTTGGTGCTGCCCTTTCTTATGTCCTTGTCTGGCTTTCATATTAGGGTTGTATTAGCCTCTTAAAAGAAAAGGGGGGAGCAGTCTTTCTCTCTTCTATTAGAATAATTTTTATAAGATTTGAATTGTTCATTCCTTGCATATTTAGTAGAACATACATGTAAATACATTTGGGACTGGTATTTTTCTGTGGGTTAATTTTTAACCATAATTCACTTTTAAAACAATTTTTGTCTATTCAGAATTTCTGTTTCTTTTTGACTTAGTTTTGGAAAATCATATTTGTCAAGAAAATTGCTCAACGTATCTAAATTTTCAAATTTATTGTTCGTTATCCATATTACCTATTATGATAAAAAAATCTTTGCCCTATTCATAATATTGGTTGATTTTGGTTTTCTTCTCTTCTGATTGACAGATGTTTGTTTACTTCATCAGTGTTTTCACAAAGCCTTCTGATTGTGTTGATTTTTATTATTTTTTGCTTGCTTTTTATTTAGTAATTTATGCTCTTGTTTATTTCCTCTTTTCCTTCTTTACTTGACTCTGTTCTTCATGTGTTTTCTTGAATTAGATGCGTAGTCTTGTAACAACAGTACCTAAGAACATATATATATCCTTTTAGGTACCACTTTATTTGCATCCTACAAGTTTACTATATGGTACTTTATGATTCGCAGTTCTAAATATTTTCTGATTTATGTTAGGGTGCTTTACTTTTGCCCATTAGTTAGTGGAAGTGCTTTCTCACTCAGATCCTAAGTGAAGATCAGTTGCCTCCTTGTTATTTCCTTGTTCTGGTGCCCGCTGCCTTCCTGTTTCCGCACTCTCTCCTCCATCCCTCCTGCCCTTTCTTTGCAGGTGTAGGTTTTATGTGGCAGCGTCAGTTCTAATTCTTAGCACTCCACAGTTCCAAGACAGTATCTCCCATTGAACATCAACTCCAAATCCCCCCTCTTCCCAGCCGTTGGCAACCACTGTTGTGTCCTCTGCTTCTATGAATCTGACTACTCTAGGTAACTCATATAGGTAGAATCATGTAGTATTTATCCTTCTGTGGCTAGCTTTTTTCATTTAGTATAATGTCCTCCAGGTTCATCCACGTTGTCATAAATGGCAAGATTTTCTTCTTTTTTAAGGCTGACTGAGAATCTTAAGAAATGACACCTTTATGGTTTCTGCCTCAATATGTCAATTCTAAGCTGTTGAGGGTAAATCTCATAACATCATCTTCTCTAAGAAGTAATGGGTTTTTGAGTTGGGCAGAACCACGGAATTGACCCTACTAAAAAACAAAGGAATTGTCCTCTGTGCATTTTCTCACTGTTAAATTTCACTTTGGAAATAACTTACAGCATGCCAGTCCCAGGATAAGAACCACTTAGTTTCCTGGTTAAACAAAAACAGCACTCATCAACAGTTGATTCCTTGGGGCAGATGTGATCTCCATTTTGCAGGCTGGAAAGTGGAGGCACAGGGAAGTAAAATCTAAGCAAGGGATGCTAGAATTCTAACCTAAGGATTGAATCCAGTGCTGCACACCATTATTTCTAGGGTCCATTTTCCTGAGTTAGGGAATGCAGTTATGTGTAATGCAGCACCATTGAGTTTTGACACCCGACAAACAGCATTCATGCTTAGAGGTGTTTTTATTTGCTCAGGATAGCCAGTTGACAACTGCTTTTAAATCTTGAATGCCTTTCCTATCTGTTGCTATCGCAACAAATGAAAGCAATTCAGACAATGTTTACTGATAATTTATAAGCAAGTGCAGCAAGCAGTAGGAGGAACTGTAGTAATTAATGTTTTCTGGAGTACACAAAATACTACTTCAAAAGCTTGCTCTTGCCTTCCTTCATATTACCAGCTAAGCAAAGAACAAACAGACATGCAGGTGTCTTACTTACCCTCCCCACTTCCACAAGGTTGGTCACCATTACTATGCTTGCGGTGTTTTCATGCCACACCATCCTCCAGAAGTCATAGATGGTCTCTTGCATTGGTCCTAGAGCAAAACAGAACAGAGACTTTTTTTCCTTTGCAAATTTGCAACTGGAAAATGTCTGGGCTTGCAAACAAATCACATGCAGTTCTCTCAATTTTATAGATGGACTTAACTCTCCTTTCTAGTGTTGATAGAACAGGGTACTCTCTGAAAGAGGTCCTGTAGAATTACTGAATTTTTCACTTATAGTTGAATTTTCTCATGTTATCAAACATATCTGCATTTGAGCTCTTTCTACCCCTTTTAAACTACTGCCATTAAAGAAAGTTACTTTTTTCCTCATTTAGCTATTTATCTCCATAATACATGAGAATGAAATTTTAAAACATGGAAAACATTTCTCTTCTTGCTAACAATTGGCAGATATGCCAGGGAAATGGTATGTATATGAATGAAATAAGCCTCCATAGGTAAAATGTCCTTTTCTTGTTTCTAATATTTTTTTATTCTGTCAATCCAATTTTTGGGGGGCCTGACTTCCTAAAGTGAGAGAGAAATTAGAGTTTTAAGCAGTTGTACTTCCTGTCACTGAACATGATCAGCATCTTCTTTCTTAGCTGTTGGAAAACCTGAAAATTAAAAACTTTTTCTAATGGACTTGGATAAAAGAAGTGAGAAAATATGTATTATGAAATATCTATGCTATATATACTAGCAGGTATAGAAAGTTGAAATTTAAAATTTGTTTTAATCCATACTTTAGGAAACACCAAAATCTATTTGATGATCATAAATATTTGGGGGCTTAAATGTACAGTATAAATCTTTATAAGAAAAGCAGAAATGCAAGGAAATGAGAGGGATCCACTTGAAGACATGGAGGGTCACATGCTATATGTGGTGTCAGAGAAATATCCAAGCACAGGCTGGGACTAGGATCCATTGCGCTGTAGCGTCTTGACATTACAGGCTACTGGATTTGGAACTCAATATTTAAATTTGAGATTTGCCTCTGCCTTTTTAACTGACTGTGTGATTTTGGCAAGTCACTTAGCCACTATGAACTTCAGTGTCTTCATCTTTATCTACATACTGATTTCAATAACACTTGTCAGGGTTATTTTGAGAATTCATGGACTTAATTCACACTCAGGAATTTTATAAATAGTAAAGCACTAGAACTAAAACCAAGGTGCATTGAAAGATATTTATTAATGGTCATTCCTTGGCTGAGGCTTGGATATTGGGCAACGGTGGCACAGTTGAGGGGTTTCTTCAGTCACCTTCCATTTCTCTTGGCCAATTATCAATTGGTTCTTGTGTAATTTTTTTTCTTCTTTTTTTAAAATATATTTTATTGATTATGCTATTACAGTTGTCCTATTATCCCCCCTTCATTCCCCTCCACCCTGAACACCCTCTCCCACCCACATTCCCCCCCTTTAGTTCAGTCCATGTGTCATAAGCTCTTTAGCTTCTACATTTCCCCTACTATTCTTGCCCTCCCCCCTTCTATTTTCTACCTACCCTCCATGCTACTTATTCTTCATACCTTTCTCCCCTCTCTCCTCCTCCCACTCCCCTGTTGATAACCCTCCATGTGATCTCCATTTCTGTGGTTCCATTCCTGTTCTAGTTGTTTGCTTATAGTTTCTTGTTTTTGTTTCAGGTGTGGTTGTTAATAATTGTGCATTTGCTGTCATTTTACTGTACATGTTTTTTATCTTCTTTTTCTTAGATAAGTCCCTTTAACATTTCATACAATAAGGGCTTGGTGATGATGAGCTCCTTTA
>CM052547.1:43484559-43505564 GCA_028533065.1 Trachops cirrhosus | reverse complement strand
ACTGAACCTAAAAAAAAGAAAGCAAACAACTAGAACAGGAACAGAATCACAGAAGTGGAGATCACATGGAGGGTTATCAGTGGGGAGGAGAATGGGGGGAAATGAACAGAGAATAAGAAGCATAATTGGTAACCACAAAATAGACAGGGGGAGGTTAAGAATAGTATAGGAAATGGAGAAGCCAAAGAACTTATATGTACAACCCATGGACATGAAGGCAGAGTGGGGGATGCTGGTGTGAGAGGGGATGCAGGGTGGAGGGGAATAAAGGGGAGAAAGAAATAGGACAACTGAAATAGCATAATCAATAAAATATATTTAAAAGAAAAAGAGCTGGTTGTTCACATAGGCACCAGCCCTGTGTAATTCCTAAAGTCACTGCTGTATTCCCAGCCCCGTACTGAGCCAGTCACCTGGTAGGTGCATAGAAATGTTTGATTAATTTTGGATGAACTAGGCCTGAAAGAAATGGCTTGCTTTGCGAGGGTCTATGATGCAAGAGGCCTGGGGAAGCCAGAACCAGGGAAACTGCATGGGTACTTAGCTACAGCTCTATCCTTTCAAAGGGCTGAACCTGGAAGAAAGAAAGATGTGACCTCCTTTATTTCCTCGCTCTTTAACAAAAGGCCCCCAAGGACACCAGAAACATGATGTTTCTCCTCAGCTGAACATTGCATATACTCTATTAAAATATAAATGTTAGTCCATACAGCTTACAAATACTTTTGTCTACATGACTCATTTGAACTTACATGAATGAAGATCACTTAAATCAATTTGTGCTTTAAATTTCAACTGTTTCAATTACAAAAGAGAAGAGTTGGGCTTTTGATTTTTGAAGCTTCTACCAGCACAAAAAGATTTTATACTTTTCTACTTCAAATGAGAAACACCTCTAAAATATTCTTAAAGATTTAAAAAGTATTTGTTTTAAGACAGTCTAAAACTAGGTAACTGCTTAACAGGGCATCTTTCGTCTTCAAATTATTCTGCATTAGGTTAGCTCCCAGGACTCCATGGACACGCATTCCTGCTACGGTGTCTATCACAACATGGGTGGATGTTACTAATGTCACCTTTTTTTTTGGTTTTATCTTTTGATTTGCAACCTGACTTTAAACATTCTCACTACTAATAAGCAAGTTTATTGGGAGCACAGGGATGAGAGATGTCTGTGATATGACCTTTTAGCAAATTGACCAGTATCTTTTAAATTTAATATGGTGAAAAGCAACTATTCTTTGAAAAGAAGTTTGTGGATAAGCTGTTGATTGCAATTGTTCATTTTTCCTTGGAAAAATAGAGATGGAGAGTGAAGTGTGGGCTGGCCCTGCAGGGAGATCTTGGCCCTGTAATTTGGAATACTTGAGACCTCATGTGGGTTGATCTTTGCTTGTGTATAAATCATACTCCCTCACAGCCTCCCTGTTTAAATTTGGACCCTTGAGAATACCCTACAAGTCAATACTTTAAAATCAATCTCAGATAGGATTGAGTAAGTAAATCCAAACATTCTCCGCCACTCCTGACACTATGGGGACAACTTAGCCAGGATGAGCAAGTTCAGCTGACGTAGAATTTGTACTTTTGGAGCGAGCTGCACTGGACCTTGGAGGAGTGAAAACAAAAGGTGTTTATGGAAGGCTTAGCTTTTGATTTAAAACATTTTTTTCCTTTCAATTCTACTGAGATATAGTTTCAAGTGTTCACCCCTATTTGGAGACCAGAATGCAGGAGACAAAAGCTTCTTTATAGAGTGTGGAGAACTTGCAGAGATGCTCTGAGTAGTGTCGGCTAGAGGCATGACGTGCTGAGGAAAGTTGTGTCTTATTCTAAGCACTGTTATTTACTGCTTCAGAGGTCTGAAGGGAATTCTGCGTTAGAAAAATACAAACCATATTTATCCTTCTGAAAATTCTCATTAAAAATGTTCATACCACACAGATTATGTGGAAGAAGTGTGGAAGAAAAACAGATGAATAACAAACAGAAGGAAGTCACTATAGGAAAGTTTCAACTCTTGTGTGGAGTTGAGGTTCTGGAGCTATTTCCACTATAAATCTTTACTCTGTGCGTTTTTACTAGCTTCATATAAAAGTTTGCTCCTAGGTGAAAGTCTCTGGAGGAAATTTCTTTTAGGTTTTTCTTTTGCAAATTATAATTATGAACACATAGCACTGCTAATATGAGGCGTGTATGGGATTGGGATTTATGTGCAAAGAGGTTGGTCAGTGTGGAGATAAGCATTTAGTTTAACAAGACGGAGTATCTTCAAAAACAGTGCCTTGATTTACTGACTTGTCTAAAGAAAAAGTGTTAGTAAGAATAGGAGATGACTAACTCTTAACTTAGAAAAGAAATAGTCACAGGTGCTTGAGATAACAATCCTCAAATTCACCCACATAGTAGATGCTTTGTTGGGCCAACATGAGATATCCTTTTTGCCTAGTTGGACTGCACTATTGCTTAATTGGTGTCTGGCACACAGTAACTCACAATTCATTCATTCATTCATTCATTCATTCACTCTCTAATTCTTTTGTTCTCAGTGAGCATTTGCTCCTAGCTAGCTCTGTACCAGGCAGTCGGTAGCTACTGGTTGAATCAATGAATGCACTCTGGTGTTCTTCTGACGCCAGGCTATGAGGCAACATGCTGCTGAGGGCGGTTCTCTCTGGTGGACAGTGACATTTCTCATTGTAAATAACTATCTCGTATCTGGTTTTCTATATAGTTCCTGTGGTCTATGCCAGTGTGACTTGAAGTCCTGAAACATGACACTGAATATCCAGAGACTCTAAGCATCACAGTTGTAATTTTCACTCTACATTGTTAAAATCCACACATTTTACTCTTCTTGAGTATAGGTGCTTTGGCGTCCACTTGATTTCTTTTGTCTGAACTGTGCTAACTTGACAGTGTTGGCTGCTAGATTAGAGTTCTGATCTTAGCTTTGATCTCACCAAGTAGGGTCTTGTTTTGTCACCATCAGCGTTAGCCCTGTGCAGCACCCTTGTGGAACCCTGGACTAGTGGGTGCCCACACAGGTGCTTGGATGCCTGTGTAAGAACAAGGAAACTCTGGGTGCTTAGTGTCATGTTTGAGGACATCTAAGACAATTTTAATTAAGAGGTATTTTCAGATATGACTGTATCATTGAAGATTTACCTTTTTCAAGAAGCACCATAACTTAGAAGGAAGGGGTTGCACCCTAGATTTCATTTTATCAACGATTAACCATGTGATTTTGAGGGGTGTGCTTTGCAAAGCTGGTGAAAGAGGCAGCATGCAACACATGGGCTGTAACACAAGCCCGAGCCTCTTCTTTAGGGCAAGAATCACATGTTCTCATGCATTATGAGTCCCTGTCCGCACGCTGCAAGCACATAGATACATGTCACTTCTGTTTTCAACCCCTGCTTCTCTCCTCAGGGGTCTCAATTCTTCTACTTATGAAATAAGAGGAGTAAATACCAAAGCAGTCAGACGATAGAAAATACATTAAATTGGTTAGAGCACCATATTATTTATTGAATGAATAGACAAATAAAAATGCTGAGTTTCAGAAAGAAAAGTGTTATATCAACCCAAATTACTAATATGGAAAGAAAATGTGTATATCACTTTTTATTAAATGAGAAGGAAGCTCACTTAAAAATCAACATTTGGGGCACTACATTTAATATTAGGAAACATATTTTAGTCATATGTAACCTAGATTATTGAATAAAATAAAACCTACAACTGGCCCACTGCTATTATTGTTTTCTGAATTATTCATTTCTATCCCAGATTTTTCTGTGTTTACTCTCTATTATGTTTGCTAGTTTTCTCTCCAAGATAATTCCATGCTAATTAATCTACTTAAAGCACTGTTTTCACCACTATGTGGCTTAGAAACAGCCTTTCTCTCTTCCTGCCTTTCTGCCTTTCTTTAAATAACACCCCTTATTCAAAGCCTTTGAACAAGTGTCCTCACTTTACCTCTCAGTCCTCTGTTCTCGGCCCCTCTAACACAGGGGTTTTAGCTGGGGTGTAGAGTTTTTTAGGCTGGGCTTTATTAAGTCGGTAAATGCGTGAACATCTATGTAAAAGATGTGTGTGTACATGTGAATTTCTTGAGAGAAGATCCATTTCAAGAAGTGATTAAGAAGACTCAAAATGCCACTGAGGTGAAGACCTTTCCCACCTCACATCCTCTGCAGGGGAGCATAATCCTCCCCACCTTGGCAGTCCTCCCACTGGCCCGGCCTCTGACCAGGGAACCTATGCTTCAAGGCTGGCTGCAGACGTGCCCTGATTTCCTCACCTCCACCCTGCAGCCCCATGCCTTCTACCCCTTCTTTGCCTCCTGGAAATTCCAGCCAAGTGCTGGGTCTCCGCCACCTGACTGTGATGTGTCCTTCAGATTTCACAGGGCGTGGCTGCTCCCCCTGAAGGAATTATAGGCAAGTTTCTCTGGCAGGATCTTCCAATATTTCTTTGTGCTCCACCCACAGATGAACTTGGAAGTGAGGAAGAGGGACTTGGTGCAGGGCAGGCCATGCTCATTACAGATTACACAACAACCTGTCCTTCCACAATGAACTTTCATCATCTTTCTTGAGTTCTCTAAACAGGAACTCAGTTTAAAAGATGAAACTAAACAATAATAAGAAGAACACTTCTCCAGGGGCCCTTCGTTTGCATACCATGTTGCTGGCAGGTGTTCTCCCGAATCATTCTGGATGAGTGATTCTAAATGTGTGTCTCTAGTTCGGGGCCTGCACAGTCCCTGTGGGGTGTCTGGGTATCCTGCCATTGTGAAATAGGGTAAATTCTGGGCAATCCTACCGACCTGCGTACTCACTTGCTCTTCACTGTGAACCATGCTTTTGAAATCCCAGCTCTGCCCTGGCTCTGAGAGTGGACATGGAGTAACAGATGTGCTTTCTCTCCTTTGATCCGTACTACACCAAATCATAAATCCTGAATGTTACAGTTGTATTAATGGCTGGTTAGGCGATGTGATGAAGTGAATACTGGGTCATCAATGTATTAGCTGGCAGATGGAAAACAATTCAATGGAAGGGAGACAGGAAGAAAAAGCCACAGATCTGGCTTCAATCTGGTACCTTCAATTTGCAGAAACATTACCATCATTATCAAAGGTAAAATCAATTCCTGGCAGAAAAATCAATAAAGTCGAGGGAGGGGGAAAGATTGAATAGATAAATTCATGACATACCCTCTGTACTGAACGAACTTGGTGAAAATCTATGTATTTTGAAGTCTTGGGAATATAAGTGGTTGTCAGTAAATTGGACCACTCATATAGTATCATGGGTTTCTGTTGTGAATAGATTTTAAAGAATTATATTAGTGCAAAACAAAGGGGGGCAAAAGCAGAGATTTAAAAACTGCATTTATCTATTAGTTTTATCACCCATTTTGTTGGACTCTTAGAATCAGGTGTTTGCATTTTTACT
This sequence comes from Trachops cirrhosus, assembly GCA_028533065.1. Taxonomy (NCBI): domain Eukaryota; kingdom Metazoa; phylum Chordata; class Mammalia; order Chiroptera; family Phyllostomidae; genus Trachops; species Trachops cirrhosus. The sequence goes on along the minus strand of CM052547.1, from coordinate 43,500,096 downwards.
TTAATGAAGGCAATCCATGCGCATGTTGTACCTGTCCATGCCAATTACTGCAGAGGATCAGAAATCTTTACTACTGGCAATCTGAGACCATCAGTTGTGTTAAGTTTGGAGCATGCTGTATGAGTACACCTCATTGCATTGTGCTTTGCTTTATTGTACTTTGCAAGTGGTGTGTTTCTTACACACTGAAAGTTTGTGGCAAGCCTCCATCAAGCAAGTCTGTGGCCTCATTTTTCCAACAGCATTTACTCACTTTGTGTCTGTGTTGCACTTTGGTAATTTTTGCAATATTTTAAGCTTTTTCATTATTATATTCTTATGGTAAACTCTGATCAGTGATCTTTGATGTTACTATTTTAGTTGTTTTAGGGAGTTGTTATCGTCGTCGTCATCATCATCATCATCACCATCATCAGTATCATCATCAGTGGAGCCTGAAGATGTGACTGAATTGCTTCAATCTCATGACTTTAATGAGTGAGGGGTTGCTTCTTATGATTAAGCAAAAAAAGTATTTTTTTTTCAAGCTGAATCTACTGGTGAACATGCCATGAAGACTGTTAATATGACATCAAGGGATTTAGAATTTTACATGAATTTAGTTGATAAATCACAGCAGGGTTTTCCAATTCTGAAAGAAGTTCTACTATGGGTAAAATGCTATCAAACAGCATTGCATGCTACAGAGAAATTGTTCATGAAGGAAGAGTCAATCGATCTGGCAAACTTTATTGCTGTCTTATTTTACGAAATTGCCACAGACTCCTCAGCCTTTAGCAACCAGCACCCTGATCTGTCAGGAGTCATCAACATCAAAGCAAAACACTCCATCAGCAAAAAGATGACTCCCCATAGGCTCAGATGTTGGTTAGCATTTTTTAGTATGGATGTAAAAAACTCACAAAGGGTTTCTCCAAAGGCATCAATTGATTCAGTTTGGAGGTAGCAGAATATAAGAAAAGGCACCAGTGCTGGACTAGGCACATGTCTTTGTTGTGCCTCAGATGTAAGAGCTTGAACCAGAAGAGCTTGTGACCCAAAGACCTCAGCAACTCCTATGAAAGGACCTGTTTTAAGCTGGGTACTCTGCATGCCTCATTTCTTCAGACTAACAAAGCTACCTTGGAAGGAGCCATTGCTGACTTCATTTCAGAGAAGGAAACACCTGGAGGTCAAGCAGGTTACCTAGACACAGTTGTAGAGCCCATCAGTGGTGACGTGTGACTGTGGACTCTATACTTGGTGTAGAGGGGTGTCCAACCTTTTGGTGTCTCTGGGCCACTGGAAGAAGAGCTGTCTTGGGTCACACATTAAATACACAAACACTAATGAAAACTGATGAGCAAAAAAAAAAAGGGTTTAAGTAAATGATGATTTTGTGTTAGCTGCATTCATAGCTGTCTCGGGCTGTGGGTGGACACCCCTGCTAGACTCTACACATGGTGACACATGGGTGCTGGCTGAGGCTGTCAGGCTTAGGAGGATAAGGCTCCACAGTGGCCCTGTTTCAGCCACACTGAGAGTTTTCCATCCCATAGCTCTGCTGTACAACATTACCAGTAGGGAATAGCCAAATGCATCTATTTAAATCAATATTAAAACTTACAATTCAGTTCCTCATTCATAGTAGATACTCTATGACAATCAGTAGCCACATGTGACTAGTGGCTACCATATTGGGCAGCACAGAAAGAAACAATTTCTACTGCTGCAGGAAGTTCTACTGGAATTCTGCTCTCTGGCTACAACTACCTTTTCTCCTATCTACGACTCTTTAACTGAACCTGGCCGCCTTTCCTCTCCTTGTGGTCCATCAGATACCTCTGACCCCTCTCCCACCAAGCCTAGACATGCTGACCACAATTTTCTTGGCATCCTTGACTCCCTTGTTTCTTGACTTTCTGTGTACAGCCTCCTGCTAATCCCTAGCCATCAGCAGGTCACATCCTTTTGATTTTCCTCCTCCGGTTTCTAAGACATAATGCATTACTGGAAATAGTGATAAAATAATCAAATGGAGAGAATGGGTGCACTTTAACCCTAACTGGGTCCTCTCTGCTCCTCAGCACTTCTTTAATTCATCTTACATTGACTCACTAACTCCTCCTGTATTATGCCTTGTTCCTGAAAACCTCAGAATTCCCATGATCCTCATTCTCCATAGGTGACTAGCCTCATAGTTGGTGGGGAAGATGATACAAAAACCAGGCCGTGAACTTCCTCAACATGTTCCTATAGGTTTATTTTGGTTTTCCTTTAGCCAAAGTGGTCCACCATCTGCTTTCCACCTAGAAGTACAAATTTCCTGAACTCAGATCTTTGCTCATGGTGTCCCCACCATTTAGAGGTTCTCCCAGTTTCACCTGTGCCACAAAGCTGTTTTTGGATCATTGCATCTGATCCAAAATATATTTTCTTATCCAAGTTCCTCTAACATTTTCTCTGTACCTCTCACACAAGTTTTTAATTGGTATCATCCTTTCTAGTATATAGGTCATCTCACAACTTCCCCACTAAACCACAACCAGTGTGACAAAGGCAGCTTGCTGATTCAGCTGCATCTCTGGCAGCAACCGACACTGGGCTTTGCATAGAGGGTATTCAGTATGTATTTATTTAATAAATATATATGTATATATTTTTGCAAATGTTAGATTAATTCCTAAGGTAGACAGATTTAATTCAATAATGAATTGATGAACACAATTCTTCTAATGATCTCAACATGAAGTTTTAGCTAAACCATTACATTACCAGAACTTCTGATGAAAGAGGGTGTATGTGTTGGCGGCTAGAACTGCAATGAATGGTGCTATCACAGTATGCAGATGTCGTTCTGAGGGAGGGTGGAGATGATAGAGACCAGGCAAATAACCAAAGAAAGACATCAAAGCTGAAACAAACTTACCTTGGGTAGCAATATAATGATTGGGTCGATGATAGCCCTAAAAATAAATGAGAAAAAATATTTGACAAACTTAAAATCGATAAACAGCACAGAAGTCACATGCTAGGTTTGCCAAAATGAATGCACTCACAAACACTGACATTTGCATCACTTGAAAGTTAAATGATCAGACCAAGTACTACTGAGTTCCTCTTAATAAGCGAAGGTGCATCAAATATGACAGCTCTGATGCTTGCAGAGGGGGTGTGGGTAACTGAACCGCACACTGGCTGTGAGATAATAGATGAGCAATGAACACCAACAACTTATGGATTCTCCAAAATAACATGACCATGACTATTATTAGAGTACAAACAGGCGGGGAATGTACAATAGAATTTCATTTATGTTTGGGTGTTACTGGCAATGTGCCAAGGTTTTAACACATATTCCGTTATATTGGTGTAGGCAGTTCTATCAATAGTAATACTAAACAACATTCTTAAACACTGCTAATGCCACGGCATGATGCTGTAGCCTTGGACAGAAATTTAAAGAGGCAGAAATTCTATAAGACCCCTTCCTTTTATCATGACTCTGTAAGAAGAGGAAAGATGAAAACTGAGACCACATAAAAAGGGCACAATGAACACTAGAATCAGCATCTGGGAAAGGGAAAGTCAATTTAGAGAGAATTACACACAGGTAATATATAGTATCATCACGGACCTTAGTATTTTCCATTTTTGTCCCCTGAGATGACCCAAAACACTGTGCTCAAAGCCACATGGAAAACAGAATAAGGAAACTTACAGAGGAAATGATTTTTAAAAAGACAATTTAAATGCATATGTTAGACTTTTTTGCTCTTAAAAACAGTTTGACAATAATGAACAACAAAAGCAAACATGTTCTTTAGTACAACTGACTTGCTATAGGTCTCAGATACAGAATCATGATACATATGAAATAGGATTATTTAGATGAGCCCTCATTTCTTGCTACAGCCAATAATGTCCACAAGGCAAGACCCTGGTCTGACTCATTCACTCTCTATGTCAGTGCTAGCAAGGTGCTAGGGGATAGGCGGAACTCATTTGTTAAACTGAAATAATCCACACAGTCCATGAATGACGTATATTGTGAAACACAATGGTCATTTTTCAGTCCTCTCTACTTGACCCATCAGCAGCATGAACTCATTAATCCTCTTGAAATACTCTTCATTGGCTTCCAGGATATAACACTCGCCTGGTCTTCACTCTGCCTACTTTCCTGGCTATGCTTGCTCGATCCTTTGTTGGTTCCTCCCCTTCACCTTGATGTTGATGTTGGAGTGCCAAGTTCTTGGACTCTTTCCTCTGTCTACACTTGTTAATCTCATCTAGTCTCATGGTCTTTAATACTATCTGTCCATGGGTGAGTCCTGCATTCTTACTTCCAGTCTGGGCTTTTCCCCTTGAATCTTGAGGTGACATCAGTTGCCTACTTAATACCTCCACTTGGATGTCTAACATTTATTTAAAGCTTAACACATCTAACACTGAACTCATTTCCTTCCTACCTTCCACCTGGATCAGCTCTCCCCAAAGTCTTCTCAGACAATTGTAACTCCTTCTCTTGAAGGCATCCTGATCCTGCCCTTCCTCCTGCACCCCATGGCCAATCTGTCAGCAAATCCACTGTCTCTACTTTCAGCATAAATTCAGGGTCCCATCATTTCTCACCTGCCAGTGCCACCACTCGGCCAAGCCACCATCATCTCTCTCTGATTGCTTCCACAGCCATCTAGCAGGCCTCCTTGCTTCCACTCTCACCCATCTACAATTCATTCTCCTCTCAGCTGCCAGATCATGTCACTCCTCTGTTCAAATCCCTCTTATACCTGCCCATCTCACAGTAAAATCCAAAATCCTTATGACTGTTCCCATTACGTGGCCCCACAGTATCTCGCATCTAATCACCTACAACTCTGTCCCCATTCATGCTACTCCACCAACACTCGCCAGCTTGTCTTTCTTCAAATTCACCAGACACCCTCCATTCCAAGGCCTTTTCACAGCTGCCTTTCAGTCTGGAATGCTCTTCTCCTAGGTGTCTACATGGCTCAATCCTTCATCTTCTTTGCTCAAATGTACCTTCTCAGTGGAGCTGACTCCAGCCACTCTTATTTTCTCTTTATGGCTTTCATTTTCAACACAGCTCATACTCCCATCAATATACCTTATAAAATTAACTGACTTATTTCATTTATTGTCTCTTTCTCTCGATTGGCTCATCAGCTCTATTAGGTCAGAGGCTTATTTTTTTGTTTTAACTATGAACTGTTCACAGTTATAACTCTAGGACTTAAAACAGTAACTCATATAATAGGTGCTCAATAAAATATTATTAACTAATAAACTAATTAACTTAATAAAGGAGCCCTAAATATTGACTCTTATCTTTGTTAAAATTAAAATTAAATAATCTGGTATTTTCATTACTTTCGTGTCTTTCTTCCTCTGTTTTGCTACCCACTCATTTTTTTAAAACTTAGTTCCAATTACTCTACTATAATGGTTAAAAAATCACATATGCTTCTTCAGTCAGATTCATCAAACACTTCTTAAGTGCTTACAATATTTCGAGCATGTACCATGTGCCAGGAAACAAAGATGATCAGGGCACTGTCCCTGTGCTGAAAGGCCCAGTAGGGGTTGCAGGAGCTAACACTGGTGCATGAAGAAGATTCCCTTAGAATATCCCAAAGCAGGGGTGCTATTAAAAAGATGTTTCTTACTTCATTTCTAAATTGTGAGGCCTTGGGGACAAGGTAACATGTCTTGCACACCTCTGAATACTCATGTAAGATGTTCACTAAACACTTACTGAATGAAAGAATAAGTGCAATGCACTTTACTCAAAAAAATGTAACTTGCATTGAGTACGTTTTTGGTCATTATCAAAAATGGTATAGAGATCTTCATTTCAGGAATGAGATATGAATTATTCTGCAAATAATCTTCCAGGCCCCATACTCAAATCTAAAATCAAACTGTCAACCTCTTCCAAGTAACAGTAAAAATAAAAATCTTATAGCTCTCTTTAGGTGAATCCTAGAGATTGTGATGCAAGGACTTTTAGTGGCATCTGAGTAGTACCCAACCAAGAAAATAAAAGAAAAAAAAAATAAAACCTGTCCATGAAAGTATTGGTGGGTGAGGAAGTAGTGTGATGGCCAAGCAGAGAATGGCTTGGAACCTGTAAGGAGGCCGAAATCTGTTTAATGTAAACACTCGGGCCATACAGTTAACAGTAACTTTCCCTTGATTTTTAGTCTACTTTTGATTTCATTCATTCTTTCAACTGAAAACATGCTGTCTCCTAAAGAATTTATTCTAATGTAAGACATTAAGTTAAGACGATGCAGAATGAACAAAGAAGCAGTCTTCAATAATTAAACTGCCTGCATATTTAATGGCGTGTCTTGCGTGCATTAGAAGTCCTGGTTAACAGCTGCAGACTACTTTGAAGGCAACTTGAAAGTGTGGTGATGACAAGAGATGTCAAATCATTGAATTAGGAATTAGAGAGTTTTGTCCTATTAATATGCAAACAGATTTTTGAACATGTCGAATAATCAAAGTTGTTGACAAAAAATGGAAATAGCATTTTCTGAGTCCACATAGAAAGGGATGGCAAAAACAGCACTGAACATTACAGAGGAGTTACCAGTCAATACGCTGGCATGAGAAAAGAGTCCCCATGTCCTCCCCCTAAAGTTCCATGGTGTGTGTATGGGGCAATGTTAATGTGTTTGCTTCTGGTGCTAGACCGACATGTGTCCACCAGTCTTGTGGCAGACACACCATGTGGTATGTGTCAGAACAGTGGGGCTTGCTGACAGTTTCTAGGTACATACATCAATATAATTTCCATTGATGTAGTCTGAGTTGGTGTCTCCTTCTATGGTCTGCAGCCTCACACGGGAATGGTCATCTGAAAAAGAAAACAAAAACGATGAACAAAAGCAACCCGTTGAGATGCTCAGAGTCCCAGAATATAAGCACATTACATGGAAATCATCCACATCCATTCTGCTTTAAAGATAAAGAATTAAATACTACACAGTTTCCACACTTCCTATTTTTCTATTAAGACTGGAGAATTATAATTCTTTGCATTTCACAGTAAATCTCATTCACTTATTCTTTGATCATCTACAGATGTATAGAGTTGGCAGAGGTTTGAAACTTCTACATAAGAGTCCTGTGAATCACAACAGAATTATTTCTTGGATTGAAAGTTTAGTAACTTCACTAAATCACATACAAGCCCTGAGATTTTGAAGGTTGCCTATGACATCCACCTTGACAAACGATGGTTATAAACCACAGGCCAGCCTTCTGGGAGGTGTGGATGTGGTTCTAACCTCAGTCATCATTCGTGATTTCTCTGAGCCTTCCCTCCACACCTGAGGGCATAGGCAGGTAGAGCAAGGCTGTCTCCCATCAATCATGGGAATACCTGCCCCTCAATTATGCCAGCAAGCCTAAGCAACACATCTGGAGGAGGGAATGACCACACACGTTGTTTTAAGGATGAAATGAAACACAGATTGTCAGGCACGCTGTCTGGCACACAGCAAAGACTGCACAGGGCCACATTTGAAGTATTAGTTAGCTACATTTATATTTTTTTCTGAATGAAAAATTTTCTCCATAAATACCACTGAGATAGTTCAATTATCTCCTTGAAAATATATATTTTAAAAACAAAAGTTCAGAAAATCCTATGAAGGCAGGGGTTTTCCTGTTTTGCTCACTCCTCTACTCCTGACCTCCTGGAATATAGTTGGTCCCTTTCCCCACCTCCTAAAAATTTTTAAATGAATAAAAAGTGAACCTTTTGGTTTTTGAAAAATTATGTGATTTAAAAATTATTTTCCTAAATTAATGCTGTTTTTAGCAGAGGAACACTTTCTTCCAATTAAAGCTTACACCCAAACTCAAGATTTAGAAGAGATAAAAGTTAGCTGCTCTGAAAGGGGAGCACTTCCGGCTTCTGAGGAGCAGCATGAAAGAAACAGTCTGCCAGTCTTCACTTCAGTGGTGCTGGGCCAGTGGAAGGCCCTACCTCTCAGCCACTAACTCTTCTCAACAATTTACTTGGATTAGTGGGTGAGAAATTATACCCCAGCTGGAGGGAAGGGCCAGGAGGTTTGCAGGTGACAGACCATTTCATCCAGAACGACTGGAGTAAAGGGTTGATTTGGACCTGTTCCTTAGCTTGAAATCCTAATGGGTACAAGTCAACATTTCATATTGGCCCCTCAAGTTCAACCCCTGTGGATGAATGTTCTGTTTGTTTTCAAGGAGGAAATTATGTGAAGTTTCTAACTTTCCTTCATTGATGGGACTTTTCACTTCAGTTCATGATCGATAGCCATATTATGTCATGTCAGTGCCTAATAATTAGGGCTCAATAAATTTACCTGGAATGTAGTGACAAAGTGGGTCAGACAAGAAGAAAAACCTGGAAGAAGTTATGTCTTCCTGCTCTGCTCAAAGGATAATATTGGGAGTGGTTACATGTGTGAGCTCTGGGATTGGTGTGCAGGCTAGAATCCCTCACTTGTGATTCTGCACAAGTTGTTTAATCTCTCTGTTTCTCTGTGCGTTAGTTTCCTTACCTATAAAGTGAGGGTGAAAAGTGCCTACCTCACTGGATTATCGTGAGCATCGAAGTAAAACACAGACAGAGATTAGATAAAAGCCTGACGTGTAGTAAGTGATGGATAAAGGTCAGTTGTTGCTATTTTCATGTGCTGCAAAAGAGACACAACATTTTTCTTCTATTTTTATAGTTGGTGCCCAAACAGACAACAGTAACTCAGGAATGGACGCATATGAGGTCAGAATTTTTCTCCTGGTGACCTGCTTTAAGAACTAGTTTCCTAGAATATATTTTGCTTGAAACATTAGGTTCCCTGTCCATATATTGCTTGAGTTGTGGGGGAGGTGAGTCACTGAGGCACAGGGTGTGTGTGGATTGTTATGGCTTTTGTATTTGTTAGGAGAGACGGTGCACACACACAGCTATTTCAGAGTGGAGCTATAAGCAATTCCACTGGTAAAGCCACTTGAGCCTCCTGCATGAAGGATGCTACAATAGAACTGAATCATGGCCATTCTACACAGACGAGGCTTTTAGTCAGCTCCTCTGGAGGGAGATTAGGTTTACCTCCCTGTACTCCTTGACTTTCTCTGGGCAGTTTTTTAAAAGTCAGGCACTGTGTTAGAGCCTCCCAATCTTTAGAACCAGGGCTGTGTTAGGATCTATTGCACCTCCTTGTCAGAATCCCCTGTCACAGTTTATTTCTCTTAGACCTTTGGGATAAATGTCACCCATTCCCCATGATTTACCATCCTTGGGCTTCTCAAATTGTTCAGGAATGTTCTCATTAGGGACTTCAATCCCTCACAAGACTGCTCTCTCATCTCCCATAAACAGCGCTTTTGAAATAGAGTTTCCCCATCATGTCCTACATTCATTCAGTTAACCCCTCAATTCTTTAAAACTCGGCTGCTACTTCCCCAGATTTAATTGCTCTACTCCCTTGATGATGGAGCCAGACACACGTACAGCATATTTCCTGAGCAAATTAAGATTGTTTTTATTTCTCTTTATATGCAGAGCAGTATATTCTCTTTATTTAAAGTTGATTCTACTAGCTTATAACCTCTTGTGGTCAGAGACCACAGAGTGCCCATTCTCAATTTCCGCAAGAGCACCTTTCACCAGGCCGTGCAGCCTGATCCCAGCACAGCTGGAACTGCCATTCACACTGGTCCTGCCTAACACACAGCGAATGAGCATAAAGTATGTAACTCTTCCCATGCTCATGAATAGGGCATCCTGACAGCCACCAATGCAGCGTTAGAAGGGGCAAGTAGGGATCAGGTGAGTTTCACTGGGGCTTTCCAGGGGGTTGGCAAGGGTCCTGCTGTGGACTTGGTTAGTAGTTTTATGAGTGTTTGCTTTACAACAATCTATTAAACTGTATATGGATGTTATGTATCCCTCTCTGTACCAGTATTTCACTATTTAAAAATAAAAGAGCTCACGTTGAGGACATTATGCTAAGTGAAGTAAGCGAGTCACAAAAGGACAAGCACTGTGATATCCCTCAGATGAGGCACCTAGAATAATGAGACACGAAGCAGAATGGTGGGTGCCAAGGCTGGGAGGAGGGGGGACAGAGACTCATTTAATGGGTGCAGAGTTTCAGTTTGGGGAGACGAAAAAGTTCTGGAGATGGTGGTGGTGGTGGGTGTTCAACAATGCGGATGAACTTAATGCCACCGAATGGTACACCTAAAAATACTTAACGATGTTTAAGTTTTATGTGTCATATATTTTACCACATTTTAAAAACATCAGGAGTCCACTCTCACCCTTGAAGAACACCTCTTCGTGTTCCCCTCTAGCCCCAGATATCCTAGGAAAAGGCTCTTTCAAAGGTGGGAAGGGCATCTCATGGACTTGCAGACTGAGAGCATTCCAGAGTTCCTCTGCTGGGCTGGTCCCCATTCCCTGATGAAATAAAGGCAGAGGTGGCAATGGCCCTACAGTTGCTACGAGAGGATAACTGTCCTACATTATTCATGTGTGCTTAGTAGATGTGTTTAAGAATCACTGAAATGAGGTTTATAGGGTATTTTTTCTTTCAGTGACAAAATTGTGGTACCTGGTAAGAATTAAGTGAAAATGAGCTGTCACTTGTATCATTATTGCCAATGACTTCATTCAAGACCTGCTAAAATCTCACATGGACTATTTCAGTCTTGCCTCTAGACACCTCCCTCTCTAGTGAATCTGTGCTGAGATCTTCTTTTCTGAAACAAAATGTATTCTATCCCCATCTCGTTTAGACCATTCAATGATATCAATAGAGTACTGATCATCAGTGGTCTTACAAAACAAGGGTATGATACAGCCATTAAAAAGGATTACAATTACTCTGTCTGTACCTGGGAGGATCCCAGTGACATACTGTCGAGTGAAGTAGAGCAGGTTATGGAGCAGCATGTCCTATGTATTTGTATGTGTGTGTAGGAGTGCACGGTGGGTAACTGAAAGGGTGGGGTTTCTGCTGGTGGTAAGGTTTGGAGTGATAGCTAACTTTCGTCCTTGTGATTATGTGTGCTACTTCCATTGTCTACACAGCTTTTGCTAACTTTATAATCAGCAAGAAAATGAAAGACCTATCTTTATTTAAAAAAAAATAAAGCCATCAACTTCAAAGCATAGAACAAAAAAGGGATTTGAAGGAAACAGAAAAAGAATTAGCAGGGTTTGAATTTGGTTGGTGAGGTTCTGGGCAATTTTTCACAAGTTTTCATTAGTGCACATTTTTCTTTAATGTGTGTCAATTGCTTTTATAATTGTGAAAAAAGAAACCTATTTAGCCATGGATGAGTGGAATATGATCAAAATCCAACCAAAGTTTATATTATAATCACAGCTCGATGTTACCCATGAAGAAATGTAACAAAAATCTGACATGTTGAGAAACAATCTGCATCAAGGCTGTGTTGCCATTCCTCACATTTCTTTCAATAATGCCTTTACAGTATGAAATAGGGCAAGATCATATTTTGGGGGGTAAGGAACAGGCACATAAAAACATGTTACGAAGCATAACCAACCACTACTCACTGTTGAAAAATTATAATCTGCTGGTGCTTCCCCCATACATGTTTGCACCCATGTGTGCATGTGTTTATGATGCATGAGTGCAGGTATGTATGCATGTATTTATGAATGAGCATGCATGTGTGCATGCATGTTTGTATTTATGGGTGCATGTATGCATGTATTTTTTTGTGTGTGCATGATTGTATGCTTGCTTCATACAATAGAAGTGGGGTAATTTGAGATTTAAAACAGGTCTCTATGCTCTAAGCCCCTAAAACATGTTACCTATGTCCTTTTCTTCAAGTAACATTATTTCTGAAATACTGTATTTTAAGATTTCCATATTAAACATAGCAGGTATGGGTAATGGGCTGGCTTGCACGTATTCGAGGTTACTACAGCAGCAGAAGTGCAGTATGTCATGGATAATCTTTCACCTCCTACCTATTCACTCTTTCTGCTACATGTAGATGACATATTTAAGGTAAATTGGAATCGCAGTGATCTAAGCAACATTTGTCCACTGAGACAAGATTCAAAACTAATTTTAATTACAAATGATCTTCAAATAATGGTTTTGCTCTTCCTGCAGTTACATTCTTGCTGCTACACAGGTTTCATTGTACAAGATGCAGAAAAACCAAGTGACCTTTGGGAGTGCCTGGTTTCTTACCCTTTGTTGACCCCTACTCCAGCCTGACATCCCTGTTTGTGCCCCCTTGGTGCTCAGGCCATGCATGTTCTGAGTGTGAAGCAAATAAGGAACCTTTGAGTATAGTGGTGGGAAGTTCCTGTTAAGCGTTATTTTTGCTGTCAGTTTTAGGTGTTCCTAATTTAGTCTTGCCTTGTGTCTTTTTCACCTGATACTCTATCAAAGATTCTTACTCATCATTCTTCAGAATCCTGGCAGAACTCCTGACTTTTGTTTTGCCTGGATTTTCTAGATTTACTTTTTGCCTTTCTAAATGTTGTGTATCAATCCGCTTCTCCCTTACTCTCATCCACCTGAATTTTAATGCCAAACCTCTCCCTGATGGTCTATTCTTATTTAACTAAACTCTGTTCACCCTCCCTCCTGTCACCTGCCTTTATACCTAAGCTGGGTCATAACAGAGGTAGATTCCTGAAAAACGAAACTGTAGGAGTCTCTCAATTAGCAGAGGGAAGCATGCTGCTATTAAAACAAACTCCTGGAAATGTGTCTTCAGCAGGGGCATTAAGACTGGGTTATTGATTAAAAGTATGGGGTGGGGCAGAGCTTTCACTCTCCTCTTAGCTACCTCACAATTAGCCAAGCAGATGGAGTAGGAGGGCAGGAGGGACCCAATCAAGATGAAAACCAAAGCTCAGAAGGTACCCCCTCTCTTCCCCTTAACAAAGCTGTCTATCCTCACTATCTTCACTTGTTTGCCTTCTCACTCCTCACCCACTCCATTCAAAGCAGCTCTTGCTAAGTTCGTGAATTAGCCTCAGGTTGCTACATCATAATCTTCTCTGCACTAGTCTTCCAGCAGGACAGCGACATGCCCTGTGCTCCATGGCACAGTGCTCCTTTGTACGTATTGGGTAGTTTTGTTTCAGCATTTCTCTCATTAAAGCCCCTCTAGACTCTTGATGCCCTCTACATTCCCTGAACAGATAATCTCACCATGCCAATGGCTTCAACCACATCTAAATGCCCCCAATTCACTAATCTATATTTGGGTCCAGACCTTTCTCTTTTAGGTTCCGGAGCAGTCTATGTAACTGCCTGCTTGACATCTCATTTGAATGTTTCAAAGGCATCTCAGTGTCCTCAGATTCCCGTCAGAAGTCTTCCCTGCTACCATCAACCTCCTACCTACCTGTGAGCTCCCCTCCAAATACGGCTCCTTTCCAGGGTTACCCATCTGAGTAAACAGTCTGTCCATCCATCCATCTGTCTGTCTATCCACCCACCCATCCATCCTCCTGCAAGTCAGAAACACCTTTGACTCTTGACTTCTTTACCCCACATCCTATCCATTCAGTTTGGCCAATCACATCTCTTGAATCCATCTACTTCTTTTCTTTCTAGTCTGCATTATCATTGCTTCTCACCTTGGCTACTGAATCTCTCAGCTAGTGTCCCCTTCCAATTAGTATGTTTTACTTTACAGCTGGATTAAGTTTTCCAAAGGCAAATTTAATTAACAACCCTCACCTCTTCTCCTCAAAAATCCCTTTAATGAGGTTTTCCTTGTTCTTGTAATAAAGACTAAAATCCTTAATCCTCCCTAGAAGGCCCTGCAGGTCTGGCTTGGACTTCCCTCCCTCTCTGGCCACCTGCCCTCGCCCACCCCTCCCAGCTCCAGCCTGGGTTTTCCTTCAGTTCTTCAAACTCAAGGGTTCCCTCATGTGAAGAGTGTGTGCACAGTGGACACAGTCTTCCATTTCATGTCCTCAGGGAAGCCTTCACACCCCCTGAATAAGTCAACTGCTGTTACGGGGTTTCACAGTCCCATGTACCTCTCTCTTTGTGGCTCTTAACTTTACTTCACTTATTTGTATGACCATTTAGTTCAACACAATCACTTAATTTTCTCCTCCCACCCACAGGGAATGTCAGTTTCCTGAGGGCAGGGACTGTGTTTTGACTTACTGCGGCCACCTCAGCATCTGCACATTTCCCACCTCTCCCTCTGCTCCAGTAACATGTCTCCTTGGGACACCCCGCTGAGGCAGGGCCACCACTCAGGGACTCTGCCTTCACCCAGCTCCCTTCCTCGCCTGCGTCAGGTACTGCTTGCATCTTATGCTCTCAGGGAGACCCACCTTGATCACAAATTTGAAAGCCAAAACCTTTGTGCCACCATCTCCCTTCCCCACTGTGTTTTTGTTACACATCTCACTTCCTACTGTATACATTATACAGTTTACTTAGTGGTTGTTTCACTGTTGGCCCCACATGCATGTTCAGTGCTATGTGGGCGAAGTATTCTGCTTTGTCTTTGACACCTAGGATAGTGCCTGGCATGTAGTAGGCACTCACTAAATATCTGTTGAAAGACTTGGCATGCAGCCTGGCACAGGTCACACCAATATGTCTTTGCTGACTGGACCACAGAACGGGGCGAAGGAGCCTGGGAAAGGCCTGCCGATTCTGGCTGTTATCTCTAATCAATTGCCCCTGGAGAAGAGGTCCCCCAATTTAAGGGGCTGCTGTTAGCTGGGACATTTGGTGTATGTCTTAAGTTCTGAGTTAATTATAATTAGGAACTGCTGAGAGTATCAGGAGGGCTATGTTTGTGTGTGTGGTGTGCTAATGGTGGACTGGGTATTAGTTTATATTTGGAAAGGGCTAGCTCAGCAAATTTATAGTATAAATAAGAAAAAAGTTTAACTTACTTAAGAGCAAAAGCCAATAAACAGTTTTTAAGCACCACTGAAAGCATTTTATACTCAAACACTGTTACAAAACAGTGAGTGTGATAATTACTAGTTCTTATGTTCTCTGAAAGCACTACCAAGAATCTTTAAGATGTTGACCGAATCTCCCCATTGCTCATCCTAGTTAGTGATCTTATTCCCAAGGCCCAGGTGCTATGGAGCTGGCTTCCCAGTCAGCGAAATCTTCTTTCTACAATTACACACTTTTTTAGGGGGCAGGGGAGATGGTGAGAGTACTGCTCTTCCCTATGACTTAAACAGCTGATGTGGGTATAAACATAAACATGATTAAGATAAGCACTTACATTTTTTTCTATCCCTTTTTTCTTTCTTCTTTTTTTTAAATTTTACTTTAATCATTGTTCAAGTACAGTTTTCTGTCCTTTACTCCAATTCCAGGCCACCCACCCATCCCTCCCCACCTCCCTCCCATTTCCAATCCCCCTAGTTTTTGTCCATGTGTCCTTTATATTTGTTCCTGTAAACCCTTCCCATTCTCCCCTGAAATTCCCTCCCCTCTCCCCTCTGGTCACTGACTACCTGTCCTCTATTTCAGTGTC
>CM052547.1:43450397-43475118 GCA_028533065.1 Trachops cirrhosus | reverse complement strand
CATCGAGGTCATTTCCACCAATTACCAAAATTCAGTGATTAGTCTCTGGTTATTATTCCTTTTTTATGGGTCCAGTTATGCCTTATTAGTTAACTGCCCTCCGGTGCTGCTGCAGTTGGGAGGACTCACCTGCTCACAGACCCCCTTGGGGAGCCCTGCCCATCCGCATGTCACACAGACCTGACCACGCACACCCTGCTGTCTCTGCACACGACTGTGGCCTCCCTGAGCACAGTGACTGCGTGTCATCATTCTGTTCGCACAGAGCCCATGCTTCACAGTAGGAGTCAGTCACTAGTTATTAAATGAATGAGCAACTTTGGTGTTTGGTGACAGTTTGTGTGGCTTTGATCTCAAAATAAAACCTTCCTTCTGTGGCTTAAGTGTGAGAGGGGTTTGAGTACTTGGAAAACCTGCATATGCACAGTTTGCAGATTTCATTCCGCCACAGTTTGTCAAGTCCACACCTTTTTCATGACTGGCTGTGTGATGGTGCCGTTGCTGTGCAGCTCAGCCCTCAGCAGAGCCCGGCCGGAAAGGAGCGGTCCCACTGGAACCAGCACTCCACCCAACAAAGCAGCAGGAGAACACGCCGTTTCATAATAACGCTGGAGTGAAAAAGCTAATACCACTCTTGGCTCAACATGACAGTTAGAGTTTTAAACTGTACATCTTAAAGTAAGGCACCTTAGTCGTAATCACCATTACCACCTTATCAGAATAATGGTTTTTACATTGTATTTATCATTTAGAAAAAAGCATGGGAGCAGACCAGGATCCCATGTACTATATACCTATAGCTATATTAACAGATCCACACCACACATTGCTAACTGAAGGGTAAAACACTACACGTGACAAATACAAGTTAAAACATTTTTGCATTATTAATACATTAAGTAAATAGAAATATTAACATTAAAACACTAGTTAATTCCATCTAGAACAAGACAATTATATCATCAGGGGATTTATTGAAACATGTAACTTCGATTCTGCTATGTAATATGCATAAAAATTATACTCTTTTCCTGAATAGTGTCTTTGTTATTCTTTGAATGACTATTTTATAGTTGAGTAATAACTATTATTTGACTTTCCTTATAACAATTTAATTCTACTTTGAGTTTGTCATGATGTAATTACCCATTTCATTTCCCTCAGTTTTTTCTATCCATCTAAAAATTTTCAAATTTGGTTTTTTGGTAGAAAGATGAAGAAGGTCAGTGACTTTGAGGGGGATCTTGGTATCTTCAGTAGGTCCATGGCCAGTGGTCAACAGTCCCACAGCATGTGTGTGTAGGTGGAGGAGGGATCAGTGATGAATTAGGGACGAGTCACTTGTTCAACGAGTAAAAAAATGCTCTTAAGTCACCTGAGGCAAAGCCACATGAATCCCTTCCCACTCTTGACACACAGATGCTCCCCTGTGGAGGACAGTGCTCACATCACAGCTGTGCTTCTTTAGCATTTGTGGTAATGACAGGACTTCGATTAGCCCTGCTTTTTAAAAAGTTATTTTAATTTGATTGCTTTCAATTAACTGATGACCAGGAAACAGACACATATCAACAATGACATGAAAACCAAACTCCTTACAACCAGGCACTCCGTGTAGTTCCTGGCATGCTTTCATAAGGGTGGGGCCCGAGTGCTGACTCCCAGCACTAATTATGGTGAGCATCAGTAAGTGCTGGCAGAACGAGCAAGTCCACTGACCAACTAACCCTCCTGAGTAGTCAGGTACAGAGATGCAGACAGACCACGACCAGTGGTTCAAAAACAGGCTGACCTGGGTCAGACCTCAACATTTCCCAACTCTTAGTCCATTGCTTTTTTGGAACCACCTCCCCTGATAAGACAAGGACTTTGAAAAGGAGACCAGTGTTAAACTTTCTTAAATACACGTGGCTAACAATAGCTTTCCACACCTTGATCACATATCTCCTTGTTTCTATTCTTTTTTTAATTTTTAAAAGAGATTTTGTTTATTTACTTTTAGACAGAGAGGAAGGGTGGGAGAAAAAGGGAGAGAAACGTTGATGTGAGAGAAACACCCATCAGTTGCCCCTCGCACGCCCCGGGGCCGCAGCCCTGGCCTGTGCCCCGACTGGGAATGGAACTGGCGCCCTGCCAGTTTGCAGGCTGGCAGTCAATCCGCTGAGCCACGTCAGGGAGGGCTTCTCCTTGTTTCTAAATGCAGCTTTACAACAGAAGAATGTAAAAGATGTCAAGTAAACTTTGTTGAGCTGTTGCTTACTTTTACAAAATAGGAACATTTCTTATCTCCTAAGATAACATGCTCCTTGAGGGATGTGACGGTGGCCGGAGGGCCAGCAGAGGAGGAAGTTGTCGCCCTGTGCCTCCCCAACTTCCCGGGCAGGTGTCATGTGAGTCACTTTAAGTGGAAAGATGTATTTTTTTCTTAAACAAAAGCAAAACAAACCAACAGAAAGAGCTGCTCCAAGAAAAAGATCAGACGACTAGTGCCGTCATAGTCTCCTGGCCCCCTGTGGACATGGTGGCCGGGACTTCCACTTTCTGGAACAGCTCTGCTTCCAATTATACAGCCAGTCTCCCCAGAAACACGTTTGCATGGTCAAGACCATGTGCCTTTATTCTTGGCTTGGAAAATAAGTAAGATGTCTATGGGGAGCCCAGAAAGAGAAAAAATGAGCTTCTAGATAGAGTAACTTGGCCTTTGTTTCCTTTTGATATGGAGATTTAAAAGTTTTTCATTTTTAAGATGGACCCAGTTTTAAATGTTATTGATTTCTGTTAGCATATTGTGAAAATATCTAGCAAAATATTTACCTTAGACTTTAGATTCCTTCTTGTGCCTGAAATAGTACAAAAGTTAACGGTGTGTGTTTCTAGTTAGAAAACAAAACTTTATTTGCAGCTCTGGGGCCACTAGGCACGCAGAGAAGCCGTGACATGACATGTGGGTCTTTTGAATTATGAGCCACTGGTTGCTTTCCCGGCTTGGGAATTCTAAGCAAGAATAACAATCAGGGCAGGAACGCAGGTCATCAGTGCTATAGAACGCCGCTTTCTGTCTGGTCCCCCGTGAGGCCTGGGCAGGTGTGCCACGCCAGAGTGGCAGGGGTACGTCCAGCCTTTGTCCTCCCGGGAGACTGAAGAGACTGAGCCTTCTCTAACTACCCTGTGACCTACCTCCTTTCTTTTTTTTGCAGACCATAAGATAAACAGATAGTTGCTAATAAACCTACAAGCAAAATATGTCTGAACGAAAATTAGGTAACTTTGCTAAGCAATCACCCTACTAGGTCTTATTTCACATCCTTTTTAGTTTTTGAAGATATTTTAATAAATTAAACAAATCAACACACATTTAAACAATTTTATCTTGTGTATCTTTTCTTTAGAAAAGAACAAAAGGTTCTTTAGCTATTCTTATTTTTTTCTTTTTTTAACTGAATTTATTGGTTAATAAAATTATATAGGTTTCAGGTGTACAATTCTGTAATACCTCATCTGTATATTGTATTGTGTGTTCACTATCCAAGTCATGTCTCCTTCTGTCACCATTCACCCCCCCTTTACTACCTCCTGCCTCCCCCTACTCCCCTTTCCCTCTGTTAATGACTTTGCTGTTATCTATGATGAATTTTTTTTGCTTAATTCCTTCACATTTTTCACCCAGTCCCCCTACCCTCTTCCTTCTGACAGTTATGAGTCTATTTCTATTTTGTTAGTTTATTTTGTACATTAAATTCCACATAGAAGTGAGATCATAAGGTTTTGTTTTTCTCTAATTGGCTTATTTCATTGAACATAATACTCTCAGGTCCATCCATGCTGTTGCAGAGTAAGATTTACTTCTTTTTATGGCTGAATAGTATTCCACTGTGTGAACATACCACAGGTTTTTTTTATCTACTCACCTACTGATGGTCACTTGGGCTGTTTAGCTATTTTATCTTCAAGAAAACCTAAAGTTGTATGTGTTCCTTTAAAACTATGTACATTGAATTTCTGAATGCTGTCTTTTTTGAAAACATTTCTCATCCAAGTATACACTCTTACTGATTTTAGAGAGAAAGAAACATCGATACATTGCCTCTCATGTGAGCCCCAACTGGGGCTCGACCCTGAAATCTAGGTATGTGCCCTGGTCCCTCACCGGGAATCAAACCCACAACCTTTTGGTGTATGAGATGACACTTCAACTAACTAAGCCACCCAGCCAGAGAGAATTTATGAATGCATTAAGAATTTTATTCAGAACCAATTTTCTTGGGAAACAAGTTAACTGCCACATATTTTATGAAGTATCTAGAGAAGAGCCAGTCCTGTCACATTTGTTGGAAGTAAAGCCAACCAGGTTTTGAGTCCTTCTAGTGCTGGGAAGGAGAGAACTCTCTTCCTGAAAGGAATCAGAAGATTGAGCCCCGAGCATGTGCCAGTGACTGGCTTCTGGCCACTGGGGATACTCTGCTTGTCTGCTCCTTACTATCCCCCATGCCCGAAACAAACTTTTATGTTCAAGTTTAAGAACAATCTCTAACTCCTTAATTTTTCAGTTTTTGCTTGACAAAAGTATGAGCAGCTTTACTAAAATCAAATTCAACCAGTGCACAGGCGTGGCTTTGAAAAAGAGGCCCCTGAAAGTGCAGACATGATGGAGAGAAGCATGCAGCAGCTGGTGGCTTCCCATCCTCAGGCCACACAGGGACAAGCTTGGGAGACAGACCGTGATGTCCCACACTTCCAGCGCACTTTTTTTGGAGGGGTTTTAAACATAATATGCACATTTAGTCAATATTTAGTGTTTAGGGCATATTTTTAATATGCAGATGCAATTTAACACACCAACTATGGACTTTTTATTATTAAAAAACACTTTACGTATTTTGGGGATTTGAGTTAATGGTCTCACTGTACCTTCTGCTAGAATTTTCATAAATATACTTATGTTTGATTCTACTTAAAATGCAATTAAAGTGTTTCCTCTCACTGTCTTAGCTCATACATACTGAGAAAAGCCTGAGAACCTGGGAACAACTCTGAAGGAGTAATAAGTCTCTGAAACAATAAAAATGAAACCAGGCAAGCTCCAGTGAATACCAATGACTCCTCCACTTGAGGAAGCTGCAGTCTCCATGGGCACAGAGCAGAAGGAAATCCAACATCCTGCACACTGTCATTTTTTTCTGAATAGGAAATGTTTCTGTGATTCAATAACCTCCTTCTCCACTCCTCACACCACCATCATTTTCCACAGCATATAATTATGCATCTCAGTTCCCCACCTCAAGAAAATCTTACTCCAAAATGATGTAGTCTGTTAAAAATGCCACAGCTCCCAGATATTAAAAAAGGAGAAGAAAAATTCTATTCAACAGAAAAGCTGCCAGGAAGCAAAGGCTGCAGGTCAAGCCTCTACATAACGTACCGTGTGCTTTGAGGCAGTGCAGGGTCAAGTTTTTCAGAAGCTTCTGATATGGAATTTTTCCTCCCTTTCTCATATGACTAAAACCGTGCACACAAAACAACTAAAATCTTCATCCTGAAAGAAGGAAGATGAACTCACTGGGGCATGCAAAGCCTCTGAACTGTCTCTGTTTTTTGCTCATCCTTCTCTTCTGTTTCTTCTGAGCACTGCATTTTATTGCGTCCATATAAACTATTTATTGCTGTTGTACTAAACAACTGAAGACAACTAAAATGGCCTGATGGGTCACAGAGTGGAGTGCCAAAGAGAAGGTGGCCCCAGAAGCTCAGGCCCAGTGGCAGCAGTGGTCACCAGTCACTGCTGTCACCCAGTGTCCAGGAAGGAGGCAGCCAACAATAGTGTGTGATGCTTCGAGGGCAAAGGAAGTGGGGACTGGGTGAAAACAAGACTCTAGATACACAAACAGTGTGCTGCGATAAAAATTAAAATCTAAATGTGAACATTCTGACATATTTATATTTCTAAATCCTCACCTGAGGCTGTTTAGAGAGGAAGGGAGCGGGGAGGGAAGGAGGGAGAGAGAGGGAGGGGGTGGGGGGTAGAGAGAGAGAGAGAGATACTGATTGGCTGCTTCCTGTATGCACCCCGACCAGGGCTCGAACCAGCAATGTAGGTAAGTACCCTCCCTGACTGGGAATTGAACCCACAACCCTTTGGTGCATAGGATGACATTCCAACCAACAACACAACCTGGCCAGGGCATGAGCATTGTGATATTTTTTAAAAGTTGCTATCTGTCGCAGCACTTCAAATGGCCATGTTTTATTACAACTTACTCCAACTCCAAATTGTGCAGAAATTTTTCTGTTTTGCAGGGTCCAGGCAGGTGATGGCGTTGGCAGTAGTTGTCACATTGCCTTCCTTCACCTGACATCTCTTTCTCTTTTGATGACTGAACTTAGGTTTGCAGCCTAAAAAATTACCTGATATTTTTATGCCCAGAAACATTACATCCCCCTGGATGTTTTGGCTAAGCTTTAGAACATGTTTTTTTATTTTATTGACTATTACTGAGAATGAATGACTTTTCACAGCAATATCATATTCTTCCTATTGAGTCATACACGCTTATGGGGGTTTTTGAAGCTCTATCAAGTCAGGCTTTCTATTCCTATTACACAGATAAGGAAATTCAGGATCAAAGGCATACAGTGGCTTGCCTGAGATCATGCCAGCCATAAGCAGAGGAGCTGAGACCCGAAACCAAGGCCGTCCAGCTCTCAACTTAGTACTCCTCAAGCTTGGCCACAAAAACTGGCCAAGGACACATGGCTTTGCGTCCACTGTACTGCATTGTGCACATGTGGCATTCTGAAGTCACCCTTGCCATGGGTCACAGGCCATCAAGCATTTCCGGTTTCCAAGTTTTATAGAACAAGCCTGCTCAATTACTGTCTGCAGTGGTTTTCCAGGGAATGTGAAGCCATGTGCACCCTGGAGGGACCCTCCGTCCACCTGTTTTTCTTCAAGTTTGCCCAATTTCAAAGCCCCCCTTTTTTCTGCAGTGATAAAAAATATATCGCTGCAGCAGTAAGCTCCGCTAATGATGTGACAAATCCCTTAAGTGCATCAAAGCAGACAACATCTGCAAACCACTGATCAAGTGGCCAGAGAGAAAGAAGCCCTCTTTAACTGAGTGACAGAGGGAAAAGTGATGAGGACGGTCACTGAGGAGCACTGGCTGTTGCTGCGCTTTCCTTGGACAAGGCCAATATTCTGTTGAATTGTTGACATGGATGCACAGCAAGTGGCTTTAAGAAGAGGGCTACTTTGACATAATTTGGGTAAAATCTGGTCAAGCTGTTCAGGGACAGTCAGCCCTTTCTGGCCTGCATCCCACTTCCCTTTGTTCCCCGAAGAGAGCTTAATGATGAACGGCCCCGGTTGAGCAGTGCCCAGCCTCCTCGTGTTTTGGATGCCTTCTCTGGGCTGGACACCTCTGTCTCCCTACATATGGTGAGGTTCCAACCCCCTGATGCTGCAGAGGCAGCTGAGAGTTTTGGGGAGTCCCTGGTTCCCTGACACTTGCCCCTGAAGGGTGATTTTGAAGGGCCCATCGTGAGAAGGATATTCCTCAGTTTGAAAATCAAAGGCTGCATTTGCAAACTCCTTTTTCTAGAAGATCCTGATAGAGTCTCTGCTGCTCATTATGCAATGAAGACTGGGGTAGTAAAGGGGCTGGACTGCAAGGATTTATGTTAATATTCATCATCTGAAACTTGGTCTAAGTTTACTTTTGGGTGTGGACACTGCTTATCTCATGATCAAGGTGTGTGCCATGAGATTAACCAACTGTGTAAAGATGCAGGAACTTGGACTCACCCTTTAACCTTGCATTGCCCAGACAACTCCAAGGAGGTCACAGTAATTGGATGGGGTGTCAAAACAGTGATGTCAATGAGCAGCTTGTCACAAATGGTATCGAAAGAGAGCTGCTCTGTTTAAAAGGTGGGTGAAAATATCTGATTCCACTGCTCTGCAGTTTCTGTAAATCACTCTGGGTTGAGTCCTACTTCCAGGATGGCCACCCACATTTGAGAGAGAGCGATTTTCATTTCCCCTCAGATACAGATATTGCCAGGGTTTGAGATGTTAATACCACTCAAGAACTGTAATTTTCTCCACCTCTGCACTTGCTTTGGAAGAGTGATTTGTCAGAGGGCTTGTGCTAAATGTGCACAGATCTTTAGAGATGAACAAGAGTCTCTCCTCAGCAAAAAGCTTCCCTAAAACACCTAGAGAACAAATGGGTGTTTTTGCAGACATGTAGCTGCTCCTTTCCTTCTGAGAGTGGCTAGAAAATTTGGGTTCCTATTTATCATTATTGCAGTAGCTTCCTACCTGGTTGCTTTACCTCCCTCCAGTTTACAAACTTCTCCCAGAGTGAGCTTTTAAAAATACACCTGGGTACCTGGCACTTTCCTATTTGAAAACCTGGCAAATCTCCCTGCTGACAACATGGCTGTCATAAGGACTGGGGGACTCAACTTGTGCAACACACCCAGTGCACAAACAGTAAGTGGTCATTAGGACCAGCAATTACTGTTCTTGTTTCAACACTGAGCATGAGACTTTGATGACAGGAAATCCTATTGACTGGGTTGCCATTTTTGTTACTGCTTCCTTGACAACAGTCCTTTTCAATTTTTTCCTCTATGGCTCTATATTTTTCCTCCACTGATTCTACACAATATTGAGAAGTGGGGTTATTGTTGTTTTGTTCTTGCCCCTCTCTTAAAAAAATCAAACATTCTTTCAAAAGTATTTTTTGGAGAGCTGTAGTTTTAAAATGTCCTCACCTCAGAAATCACAGCCCCATCAAATGTGATGGAAGATCCAATGATACTTTTTTAGACATGACAGACTTAGAAATGAGTAAGTGTAGCAGAAAAAGAGATTTTAATGAGAGATTTGTGACTCTCTTTTTTTGACACCGATTAATTTATAAAACCTATGAGCATAACTACCAAGCTTTTAGTACAGAATTAAGTCATGACGATTAAAGATAAAATTTAGAAGGAAGAAGTATTTTAGAAATTTTGAAATCAAGGTTAGGAATACCTTTTCAAACAGTTTAGTGAAGAATAATTGTGTCTTAATTTATGGTGTCAGAAAGTTCAATTTCTACTCTTAAAAGCAAACATTTTTATTGAAAATTAGAACCAATAACAAAATTAGAGTCACAGCTGCTCTCCTTTATTGACTGATGTTTATTTAGCCAAACATGTCTTATTGAAGGTTTTGGACACCATCACTTTAGAGCAAGGGTGTCAAATTAATTTTCACTGGGGGTCACATCAGTCTCACAGTTGCCTTCAAAGGGCCAATTGTAATTTTAGGACTGTATGAATGTAACTACTCCTTAACTAGGGAGCTTGGCACTGTTGCTGGGTAGAAACAAAGTGCTGGGCAGGATAAAACAAGGTGGAGGGCCAGATTCAGCCCTCAGGCCTTGTGTTTGCCACCTGTGCTTTAGAGGTCCACAGGCTACTTCTTGTGAGGAAAGTCTTAGCTCTTAGCCTCAGCCTATGGGCACGAGGAGGAGATTCTGAACAAAGTCAAAACCATGAGCCTGCCCCAGGCACAGAGCAGAAACCCTGGCATGGTGGAAGTTTCTAAGAGTTGCCTATCACCGTTCCAGAGAGACAGAGCTACTCACAGCCTTCGTGCGGAGTCTTGAAAGAACTAATTTACCTCCCTAAGCAGATCAAACGTTAATGGTTAAAATCATCTAATGCAGACCTTGGGTGGAATGCCTTATTCATTTGATGTGCTCCCTATAAACTGTCCTCACCTTATTAAGATAACTTGAGACTGGGAATTTGCAAGGAGGTACAGGAAAAGATGAAACAAGAATCCCGAAGGCAGGTGATAAAGACTGAGGCCTCATCAGCCAAACACAAGTTCTTCCCAAATTTTATCACTTGTGTACCATCTTCACGATTTTCCACAGCCCATTACTGTTTCTCTCTAATTTATCTAAGGATTTAAATTTAACTATTGTATATTTAAATACATTTAATTAGAAGACATTTCATATCATTGTAGTAAATTAAAAGCCAAAACATTTACCGCAGGTAATGACAATAGAAAAGGTAAATAAAACCAAAACAAAACAATGGGCTGTACTGTTTGTCTATGTTCTGAGCCCGAGGCCTCTTCTGCTGGGTGAGAGAGCCAAACCAAGGCTCACCGATGAATGAAAAGACTGAAAGAACTAACTGGACAGGCAATCACTTTCTTGTCCCCATAATTCAGTGCTGTTTATTATTCCTTGAGAGTGGACCTCCTAAAAAAATCACTTCGTACATGATCAGTTGTTTACTTAGCACATGTGGGGAGAACTACGAATTCATAATCAGTCTTGGTTCATAACACAAGGTATACAAGCGGGAAGAAGAAAGAGCATGGGGGTATTTAGGACCAGAAGACTTGGGTTTAAATCCCAGCTCTGACTGATTCCCAGGTGTGTGGTCACTGGTCAGTTACTGAATTTGTTTAATTTATTCAATATAAACACTATAATAAATTACTCAATAGAGTTGCCTTCAGTATTAAAACCAATAGATGTCAGAAAAGAACATGTAAGGAAGTTATACATATAAAGTGCCACCCAACTGGCATGTCACCAGTATGATGTATATAACCTGCAGAACCTCTATGGGAGCGCACATGCATTACAGCAGGAATGCCTGTCTCCTCCCTGATCACAAACGAGCCCTGCAGGGCAGGAGCGGGACTTCCCAGGCTTCACCGCCCCCCAGCATCTACCTGTCACGTAGGGGGAGCTCTGTAAGTACCAGTGAATAAACTGATGACAATTATAAATCAGAAGATCCTCAAATCATAAATGTACTTGAATTTTTGAGGTCTGGTTCTTAAAAAGGGTTCTAAAATTATATGATTGTATGTAGTTTTTAAATAAATTGCTGCTATGATTGAGAGAGTAATAACAAAAAGGCACATTTTACATGGAGTGCACTGTACTCAGAATTTAAAAAATGTCTCTAGTGTTCTATAGTATAGTTTCTGTTTTTTACAGTCACAATTTGAAGGAAAGGATAACAATTAGTTTAAGTGAACTAAGGTCAGATGCTAAAAGGAAATGGCCAAAAGTTGTATTTAGAATCTGCTGATGCTTTAAAAAATGAAGAGTTGGCCCTCATTCAAGGAATCAGATATCAGATTAAAACCGTGGGGGCACATGGTTCAATTTTTTATTTAGAATTACAAGGTTTGGGACTAAACTAAGATAAGGTACTTCATGCTATTAGAAGTACTGCCTTAAAACATTTTAGACCAGGCAAAAGATTGGAAATTAAACTTCAGGGTCAATTTTGAAATGCAAACAACAAAGCTCTAATGCCCTGGGAGGCCTTTGTCTTCATCTCCATCATAAAACAGAATGAACTTTCACACACTATCCTGACACTGTTGGTTCAGCAAAGAAGATTCCTGAAAGAAGATTTGAATTTTTGCCAAGAAATGTAATAAGGAAAAAACTTCAGCTCAAAAGATTTTGATTACCTAAGAATTATTTTTGTGAAATCACAATAAGCTATCAGTTCAGTACTATTAATAAGAACAGATAATATTAATAATAGATATTATTAATAACACAAGATAAATGTAGCATACTTGCTTTTTTCTAAATGTTGCTCTAAGTACAGATTCCAAATAATATTCTAACTATACTAAATACAAATGCTAAATACCTCTGTTATTTATAACACTGATTGCATTGATGTTGTAACACACATGAATTCTTCAATTTTTTCTTTGTCATTGTTGTAACTTATGCTCATGATAAGTGATTCCAGCATATTTAAAGTATAGGTTAACCATATGGTTATCATTATCATCATATAATCATCATTAGCACAATGAGTTGAGAAATCATTATGTTGGTAACCAATACATTTGAAATAAATTTTGAATTATGCTAAAGAATAACTAAAAAAACCTTTTTATTTGGAAACATTATAGGTTCACAGGAAGTTGCCAAGGCAGTGCAGAGAGTTCCCAAGTACTCCTCAGTCCCCCCAATGGCTACCAATGGTTACTACATAACTGCAGTGCAGCATCAAAACCAGGAAACAGAAACTGGTCCAATGTGTTTAAGCAGTTCTATGCTCTTCTGTAGGAGGAGGGGTGGGCGTTTTCATTTCTCTGGCATAAAAGTTGGGGAGTGGGATTGCTGTGGTGTATGGTAAGTACATAGTTAGTGTTTTTTAGAAACTGCCAACTATTTCCCAAAGTGGCTCTACATTTTACCTTCTCACCAGCAACTTATGAGTGATCCAGTGTCCCCGCAGTCTCACCAGAGCTTACTGCTGTCCCTGTGTTTTATTTTAGATGCTCCAATATTTGTGCAGTGATACCTCATTTTGGTCTTAGTTTGCATTTTCTTAATGGTTAATCAAGCTGAATATCTTTTCATGCATTTATTTTCCCTCCCTGTACCCTATCTCCTGTGGTGAAGTGTCTTCCATGTCTTTATCCATTTTCTAATTGAATTACATGTATTTTTACTGTTGTGTTTTAAGAGTTTTTATATTTTCTAGATATAAGTCCTTTGTCAGATATGTGGGTTGCAAATATTTTTCCCAGTTTAGAGCTTGTTTTTCTTCATCCTCTTAACATAGTATTTTATAGAACACACATTTTTAGTTTGATGTAGTCTAACTTCTTGATTTTTTTTTTATGGATCATGCTTTGGTGAGATGTCCAAAAAGTCTTCACTAAGCATTAGGTTCCCCCAAAGTAACTTTAACTTAAAATGCTTTAAAAGTGTTTAATGTCTTATAGTTAAGTTAATAAATTGGAGAGTAATTATAATTGAGTAATCAACACTGAATCAGTGACTGCAGTGTTAGAATCAGTATTTAAGCCATTAGGAGACACATACATAAACACATCTGTGGACCCCCATCAGACAGGCTTTCCAAGATGACTGTTAGGGCTCTTCTTCCCTTACTCCACTTTTACCTTGAAATGAATTGGGAAATCACCCCAATTTCCAGGGTTACTGAATGTGTCGTGCATCCTTGAGAGAAAGGATGGGGTTGCTGAAAAGGCAGAGGCAAAAGAAGCTACTGACTCAGTTCACGGTCCATTCAAGCCCCCTAAGCAACCTCAAGGGGTTCCAGCCTGGATGCTCTCTTCCTCACTTACCTCAGCCACACTGAAAGTACTCAGTGGCATATGTGGCTAGCAGCCACGGTATTAAATAGTACAGATTGCTGTCCTTAGAGCGGGGCCATGCTCAATGGATCTGGCAGTCATGAGAGTAGTTCTTGCAGCAAGCATCCTACTCTAGGTTGAGGAACAGAGAGCAGGAACCAAACAGTTCTAAAGGCAGACAGTAGAATGAAGGAAATCTTTGTGGATTTTCCAGGATGCACAAGAGCCCAAGGTTGTACCAGTGAATATGTAAGAAAGGCTGAGTGAAAAAGGAGCTGAGTGAAAAAGGAATGTTTACTTCTTTACTAAGAAGTAAAACAGAGGGAATGAAAGCATCAGCGTTAAGATAAGTTCAAGATAAAGGTCATAATGACAGTTTTCTTCTGTGACTTTCTATGTCCCAATGTTTGTGAGATGTAATGTTGCTCTAGCAGGATGGCCCTTTCTTCCCTTGCCTCAGCTTGTAAATTGATCTAACTATTGTAATGCAGCTCAAACCTATTTCTTTCATGCATTTTCTTCTCCAGTTTCCAATGATCATTTTTTTCCTTCAAAATTCTATTGTAGGTATATGTACGTGCCACTTACATTTTCTTTACAGATTGGATATGTAACATTTTATTATTTTTATCACTACAATTAAATTATGTGCACTTGAAGAGAGGCCCACGTTCCCATATTACACCCATGTAGCAGAGAGCTGGGTACAAAGTGGGCGGCAGTAGGACGCTCGTTTCAGGAACTACCTTAACGAGACAAAACTGTTGAGCATGACCCTTCTAGAACATGACCAGTAGTGGCAATTCTATGATGATGGGCATGTTCTGCATCTGCACTATCCAATACAATGGCCACCAGCCACTTGTGGCTCCTGAGCACTTGAAATGAGTCTAGGTTGGTGAACTGAATTTTTTCAAACTTTAAATTAATTTAGATTTAGATAGCCACATGTGGCTAGTAGCTGCCATACTGCACAGCTCAGGTTATGATTTACAGGGGACACACCCATGGGGCTCATGGACAGGAGTTGCTTGAGGATTGTCTGGCCCAACCTCTCAGGGAAATCTTCTAAGGCTGAGTCTCACATTGGAAGATCTCTCAACCTTCTTAAATACGAAATATTTTTTTTTTCTCAGTGTTAGGGGCTGAATTCTCTCCCCTAACTGGGTGGGTTCATCCTCCCAATCCCCACCCCCTGCCAAGTTCATATGTTGAAGCCTTAACCCCCAGCATCTCAGAATGTGGTCTGTTGACTGTATTTGGAGACAGGGCTGTTGAAGGGGTAATTAAGTTAAATGAGATCGTATGTGTTGGCCCTAATCCAACATGACTGGTGTCCTCATACGAGGAGAATTGCCCAAAGGGATGACCATATGTAGCTGCATAAAGTGGGTGGCCATCTGCAAGCCAAGGAAAGAGTCCTCATGGGAAACTTACCCTCTGTGAGAAAATGTCTGTTATTAAAGCCACCCAGTCTGTGGTGTTTTGTCACGGCAGTCCTAGTAAACTAATACACTTAGCACACACAGAGATGAGCGGTTTCCGGTCACGAATGCACAAATATTAAACTGAAGTGACTGATGCATAACTTCGGATGCTAACGTACTAATTAAAAATGGGGATATTTTCTTTCCAAGTGTCCGCTATGCCTGTGGTGCAGTGTGCAGTGGCACTGACAGCAAGCCAAGGCATTATGCTGACGCTAGCTGGTGGACACTGGGTTGTAGTAAGCTAAGGGGAATGTTTTGTGGGAGTGAGTCACCTAAGTGTGGAAACAGAAAACCAGGCTCTGGCAGACCCAGCTCTCCTTCTGCAGGCTGACACTCAGTGTTGGGTGTACACACACAATATGTGCTCCTCTAGACATCTTTTCCATAGTGAACATTCACAGCCTTCATTTCTTGAGGTGTTATTATCACTGAATTCTTAGTCCAGCCACAGTTCATGCAAGCAGGGAGACTTTCTGTCTCAATACTATAGTGCTGTGATGTGGTGATAAAAGACCCACTCACAGAGGCAGACAACCCCACTGCCAAAGCCTTCAAGACACAGTGTCAGATGAAAGAAAATGTGGTTCCCAGGGTTTACTGTGGCCATTAATGCACTCCTCAGGTAGGACTTATTTTGTAATGATTTAGTGTGGGCAACCCCGGCAGCGAGAATTAATTAAGAACTATACAGGGATGCTGAAGAGCCAGCAGCAATCTGCAGAGTCTTGGCAGTTAATTAAGGGTTAGAAAAGGGTCTTCTTCTTTATCCAGCTCTGCCTGCTCTGCTGGGCCTCAGAGCTATGCAGTCTTACGCACATGCCGACTTCATGCCTTTTCCATTTCACATACCTAGTGGTAGCAGACGACCTCCAGAGAGGTCATTATTGCATTGCCGTCCTTTCCAAATGCTCATATTTAGATCATCCTTGACAGAAGAGAATATTTTCCAGGACATAAGACCTTTGAAAAAGGGGATTTCACAAGCATCCTAAAGAGTCTGTCTATTTAGGCTTGCTTTTAAAGCAAGTTACAAAACAACTTTGCCTTTAAACCAGTTACAAAAACCACTGAAAAAAAAGTAAAAGGTGCATGTTATCTATATGAATATGCATCTGGGTGGGAAACCAGGTCAAGAAAAAGAGCAAACATTTCAATGGGCAAACATTTCAGGCTACGCAACACATGCAGAGTTAGACATCAGCCACAATGACGAATGTACTTCTTCCCTCCTACCCCTCTCGAATCTGAGGGTGATATTCAGAGTTCACAAGGATGCCATTTGGCATGGCCCCTTTCTTAATTTTAGCAGCTACATGCAATTTTGCACATACCCAAGGACTTCAAGGAAACTGATAGGCAATTACATTTCCACTGAAGTGTATAATGTGATCAGGTCTTTCATTTATTTATTTTTTCATTTTGCCTCTGCTCTCACTTGACTACAGCAACAATCCCTCAGTCAGAAGTGAAGGTTGAGGTTTAATGACTTTATGTATAATTTAGTTTCTTACAATATGCCTCTTCACTTTCTGTTTTACATAAGATTAGGGAAGTATGTTAGTTTATCAGATCTACAAGGACACCAAAGATATATATTTGAGCTCTACCTTGTTATCCTACAACTTCATTTTTTAAAGTATATTTTATTGATTTTGCTATTACAGTTGTACCATTTTCTTCTCCCCTTTATCACCCCCTGGCCTGCAGTGTCCCATCCTTCCAGCATTTCCACCCCCCACCCCACCCTTAGTTAATGTCCATGGCTCATACATACAAGTTCTTTGGTTTCTCCATTTCCCATACTATTCTTAACCTCTCCCTGTCTATTTTGTACCTACCATTTATGCTTCTTATTCCAAGTACCTTTCCCCTATTCTTCCCCTCCCCCTCCCTGTGATCTCTATTTTTGTGATTCAGTTCCTGTTCTAGTTGTTTGCTTAGTTTGTTTTTGTTTTTTAGATTAAGTTGTTGATAGTTTTGAGTTTGTTGTCATTTTACTGTTCATAGTTTTGATGTTCTTCTTTTTCTTAGGTAAGTCCCTTTAACATTTCATATAATAAAGGCTTGGTGATGATAAACTACTTTACCTTGACCTTATCTGGGATGCACTTTATCTGCTCATCCATTCTAAATAATAGCTTTGCTGGATAGTGTAATTGTGGATGTAGGTCTTTGACTTTCATGACTTGGAATACTTCTTTCCAGCCCCTTCTTGCCTGCAAGGTTTCTTTTGAGAAATCAGCTGACAGTCTTATGGGAACTCCTTTGCAGGAAACCGTCTCTTTTTCTCTTGCTGCTTTTAAGTTCTCTCCTCAGCTTTAATCCTGGGTAATGTAATTATGATGTGTCTTGGTGTGCTCCTCCTTCAGTCCAATTTCTTTGGGACTTTTTGTCCCAAAGAGCTTCCTGGACTTCCTGGAAGTCTGTTTCCTTTGCTAGATTGGGGAAGTTTTCTTTCATTATTTTTCTAAATAAGTTTTCAATTTGTTGCTCTTCCTCTTCTTCTTCTGGAACCCCTATGATTTGAATGTTGGAATATTTAAAGTTGTCCCAGAGGTTCCTAAGCCTCTCCTTATTATTATTATTTTTTTTGCATTCTTCTTTCTTTATTCTGTTCTGGTTGAATGTTTCTTTCTTTTGTTCCAAATCATTGATTTGAGTCCCCGTTTCCTTCCCTTCTCTGTTGGTTCCCTGTGTATTTTTCTTTATTTCACTTTGCATAGTCTTCACTTCTTCCTTCATTTTGCATCCATACTCAATCATTTCTGTGAGCATCCTGATTACCAGTGTTTTAAACTTTGCATCTGATAGGTTGGCTCTCTCCTCATTGCTTAGCTCTTACTCTGGAGTTTTGATCTGTTCTTTCATTTGGGCCATATTTGTTTGTCTCATCATGCCTGTTACATTGTAAGGGGTGGAGCCTTAGGTATTCACCAGGGTGGAGCAAACCACTTCGCTGTTTTATGGTGCTGCATGTGTCACTTGCTTGGCTCTTGCCCCATTTTCAGTCACTTCCCCTACTACCCACAAGCAAATTGGGCCCTTCTGGTGCTGATTCCTGGGTGGGTGGGCTTGTATACATTCTAGGATCCCCTGGACCCCTCCAACATACTCTCCTGTGAGACTGGCAGTTTCTTCCCCCTGCTGCAACCCCCACAGATTTTCACAGGCAGAGGTTTGAGGCTTTAGTTTACCTCATTGGAAGCCTGGGTTGCATGGTCTGTCTTGCTCCCTAGTTGTTCCTCCAAGCTTGTCTGTAGTGGGATGTGGGACTGCCTGGATTGCCACCTTGCTGCATGTCCTCTCTGCCCATACTGCCCATCTCTGCCCCCCCACCAGTCTGGATGAATGTTTCTTCTTTAATTCCTTGGTTGTTGAACTTCCATACAGTTCAATTTACTGGCAGTTCTGGTTGTTTTTTGTTTTTAAATTTGTTGTTGTCCTTCATTTGGTTGTGCAAGGAGGCACAGTGTATCTACCTATGCCTCCATCTTGGCCAGCAGTGTTATCCTACAACTTCTTTCATCGGAACTATGCACTTAAGTTAAATTAGATGCTGTAAAATATTACAAAAGCTCAGACCAGGAGATAGCAGATGCTTTTGTGTTTTGCATTTCTTCCCAAATAAGTTTTTTTAGGAAACTTTGTCTGCTATATAAATAATATCTTCATAAGGACTAGATCCATTATATTTTTCATTAGATCCATTATATTCAATACATTGATTTAGGTAATTTCTTAGATTTTTTATTGGGTATTTTTATGGGGTATTAGGCCAAAAAAAAAAGGGAGACAAAGTAACAGTGTGTGCCATCCATTCAGAATACTAAAATAAAATATTATATATTAGGAAACCAAAATCCTACTGTGCAGACATGCTCATGTTTTTCCATAATTTTTTCTTCTATCCTACTTTGCTCTTACTTACATGAAGTTACATCTCACAAAATATATTGGCTCTTCCATTTAAATCATTATTATCTGAAGTCTTTAATAGCACCTACCATGCTAGTAACAGAATTTGAAAATGTGCCGCTCTTCTGGTAGCACACCAGTGATAGCCAGTGGACTCCTCTCTGGCTCACCATGCCTTACAGACACAAGGACATGTACACACAGACACAGACACACAAAAAACAAGAAGCTTTTAAAAACCTTGATCATGTTAAGCTTTGCCTTTCCTCTGGAGGATTTTAATTAGTTGGATTTTGAAAGTTCGTATAATTGGGAGATTGACTTTTTGAAACATATTTATTTCTACATATTGAATACTGACAAATAATTTGTGTGTCTTTTCTACTGCTCCTTTACTTGATCACATGTACTGCACTTATTGTAAAAAAATATTACATGTTTTAAGTGCAATATGGCATCCCATTGGTGCCAGCAACAAAGGACTACTGCGCTTTGCTCTCTCTACCTCCTCCCGCCATGCCTCTCCAGTGCTCTCTGCAGCACATCTGCACTTGCCACTGACTCGGCACTTTGAAATAAAGTGGCAACTGTACCCACAAAACACATAAAACAAAGTTTGTAAGATTAAAGTTCTTACATTAAAACCACATAATTATGTTATCCATAAACCTAATTTCCAACATTCCTGCCATTTCTTATTATTTTGGAAAATTGTGATCTATCATTCACAGTTAGAAGTTGTCAAGCTTTTGGGGTATCTGATCAAAAGGATTTGCGGAATCCTTTTTGTGATCATCTCATCTTTTTCAGGCCTTCAGGTTTCATAGGGTCAAAGCACAAGGTAATGATGGGAAATATTCTCCTTCCTTCTTGCACTCAGAAGGTGGCATGGGCCCTGGAGTTTGATGTCTTGGGTTCAAATTGCAGCACCATCCATAAGCTTTTTGACATGCATCAGAGATTGAACTCTCTAAGCCTCAGTTTCCTCCTACATATAATGGGGTGGGTGTGGTGAGCTTCAATTGAGGTGACACATGGAAGGAAGGGTTTAGCCCAGTGCCTGGCCCATGGCTGAGGATCAACCAATTATTACTACCACCATGAAGAGGTCTTCCATGTGGTTCTACTAATTTTCAAAACCATGAAATTATATTAATTGGTGGTTGAACTTCAGTGTCACTGTCCTTTGCTGACATATCATAAGACATCCAGTAAAGAGTTTCGTGCCCCAAACAGTCAACCACTATTCCTTCTTGGTGCTAAGCATAGTGCTGGATGTTTTGGAGAGTATAATAAAAAATAGAAGGTCTCTTTCTTGGAGGAGATACAATCCAGCTGTAACACTCACAAATCAGAAAGCAAACAGTAAAGAGCAGCACACAGAGGCTAAATCATGCAACATGGACTCTCATGTGCTATAAAGGTTTGCAGAAAGGAGAGACCACTGAGGGCTGAATGGGCGAATGGGGGAAGGCTTCATGGAGACAGGACTTGACCTGGTCCTTGAAGAACCAACTAAGAAAACCTGAAAAGGGAGTGGAAGACAGAAATGAGCTCCCAGCACAGGCAAATGATGACTGCAACAAAGACAAGGTGTGGAAATGAGGGAAGAAAAGGGGAGGAGGTGATTTGACCCCAGTGAAACCATTTTATGACAAAAGAAAAGGCCATAAGGAGAGGTGAGATGGAGCTCACCAATGTGGGGTGGTCATAACCACCCAGTGTTTTAGACACAGGGTTTGT
This sequence comes from Trachops cirrhosus, assembly GCA_028533065.1. Taxonomy (NCBI): domain Eukaryota; kingdom Metazoa; phylum Chordata; class Mammalia; order Chiroptera; family Phyllostomidae; genus Trachops; species Trachops cirrhosus. Next base: position 43,454,808 of record CM052547.1, on the reverse strand, counting down.
TATCAGGGGAGTGAATAAGATTTCAATGTGACTCAAAAAAGCCAAGCCTGGGGGTGGTATAATAACTGATTTGATCAAAGATGTTGGCTTGATGTCTCTGGCAGTTATCCAGTAATAGAGAGACCAGTTCTCTAACAAAGTGAAAACATCTATTTATATATTTACATGTAGACATAGATACATATGCAGACTATCAGTCTCACAACAATCCTATGAGGCAGATACCAACCCCCTTTTCTAAAGGAGTTGGAGGTTCTCAGAGGTGCATCAGAAGGGGCATCCATAGACAAGTGCGCCCTTATATCAGGCAGCACAAGGACACAGAAGATAACCTCTTTTTCAATGTGCGTGCCTCCTATTTCGTAACCACCATAGCAAAGTTGATTGAATGAGAGACTTGGATGACAAGGGGCCTGAATAGAAGTAACTGGGGTCTTCTTTCAAATGTTTTGAGATTTTAAGACTTTCTGCCTGCATTCACTTCATCTAAACAACAGAACAATTCCTTTCCTTATCTGCTTTTATATTTGTTTTTCTGCAAAGGTCTGAATACAAGAGAGTCTCTTGGAACCACTAAAGTTTTTACTTTTTCATTATCAGTCTTCTCATAAATCAAACAGACATATTTGAAAGAGGATGCTTTGCTTTTTATTATCCATTTAATCACAATTTTAAAATCTTGTACTAATTTTTTATGCAGTCACTTTCTGACAGTACCTACCAGTTGCAGGTTGTAGAGAAACATGTTTTCCACAATGACTACAGGCTGAAGGATAATCACGTATGTCCCAAAAATTAAGGGGAGATCCCGCCAGTGATCCTTCAACTTGCAATGCTGGAATGGTGTCTGATGTTAATCAAAATCTCAGTGAGCTCTTCCTTGATTAACTATGTATGCAAGCTCTTGACAATGACATTGCAGGAATATTCCTGTGGACAATTAACTCTGATTCTTATTCACCTTTGCTCAAAATTTTCTTTCCTTGGAGCATGCTCTGGCACTCACAGTGGTGAACAGGATTTGTCCGTAACGCTCTGAATGTCCAACAAAACTTCTAGAGACCTTGTGGGAAAATGTGTATAGGTCTAATTATTTAACAAATGCTTACAGCGATGGCATTCTGAAAAATGGTCTTCCCAGAGCAATGCTAGCACAGCTCAAGCACTGATTAAATTGTTTTGACACAATTGCCAGTTCACAAGAATCATGATAGCCACAACTCAAACATTTTGGAGGCAGAAGTATTGGAAAGAGTCATATGGGACAAGCACTGGAAAAGCAATTATGAAGAGTCATTTATTTTATGGGAACACTGATGTCACCTATTGGCATTAAAAAAAAAAAAACATTAAAGCTATCTGACCAAAGCAGTAATCATGGTTGGAACTCAAATAAATTAAAAACTGTATTTAGGGAAAAATTTATCAAATTCCATGCTCTGCAACCCACCCAATGTTCTTTAAAATGGGTTAGGGGTCAATAATATTAATGAGATCTGTGCCAAGCTATAAACACAAAGTTGGACAAATTGGACATCAAGATCCTCAACAAAGCATAAGCCACGAAGACTCCATGGCAGATTTACTCCCTACCAGCAAAGCCTGGAGCAGCACAACAATGAGCAATGCCAGCCAGCTCATCTACCAGAGCCACCCGGAGCTCCGAGCACAGTGACATGGTTTCGAGTACACTGGGAGCTGCAGGACTAGAAGGGAAACATTACAGGCCTGCACGCTCACAGTCAAAATTAACATTCAGAGGAATTCTGAAAGGGCAGAGGAAAATGAGCTAAGTATATGAGGCTTCTCAGCAAAGTACTCTTCTGTAAGTTTTAAACTTACAGTTCCATTTTCTCTTTCTTCCTGTTCATCACACTTACAGGACAAATTGCACTATTTCTAAATGCAGGCAGCCTTGAACTACAAGTATACTTATCAAAGACCCATATATATCAGTTATTATCATTGTACCTGCTGATTCCCCCTACCACTGACACTGGAGATGATGTTTCCACTGGGACAATCTTATTTAAAAAATTAGAGCTTTTAGACAAAGATTCAAAGGCTCACTAGTGGAAGGAAGGGAAGAAGAAATGGGAGCTGTGATGAGAGATGTGTGTGTCTAGCTGATGTCCAGGCTTTGGGGCAGTGACAAGAGTAAGGAAGATGAGTGATGAGCCCAGGGAAGAATGAAAGAATAGGGAAATGAGCACTGGAATATAGAATCCAATTTTTTAAAACCTTTACAATTCATTGAGGAAAATTAAATTAGCAAGGGGCTCACATCAACGATCAAGACTAGAGAGATCCATGTAGTAAGGGAAATTGGATAGGAATGTCCATTCCATTTTATATGTATATCCTATGTGGAAATGCAAAAAGGCAAAAAACTAGAGGGCAAAGATAGAGGTGAGTGGTCTGTTATTGGATGAGAGAAATGCAATAACTGGCTGCTGCAGAAAGCATCTCCAATAATGGAAGGATGGTGGCTGAGCATGACAACCGTAGTGGGTATCAAGAGCAAAGGGTAGCAGAGGTCCATGTCACAACTATTGGGACTATGTAACAACCAGGTTGAAAGCATGGTTTTAGGATATAAGAAAGAGATGGACACTTTGGTAGATTCCTAATTACTACTGGAGGAGAAAATAAATAGAGGTGGCCTTAAGGACAGAAACCAAGTGCCCATTAATAAATGAATGGATCAAAAAACTGTGGTACATTTACACAATGGAATACTACGCAGCAGAAGAAAAGAAGGAGATCCTACCCTTTGCGACAGCATGGATGGAACTGGAAAGCATTATGCTAAGTGAAGTAAGCCCGGAGGTGAGGGACAAATACCGTATGATCTCACCTATAAGAGGAACATAATCACCAAAACAAATAAGCCAGCAAAATATAACCAGAGACATTGAAATTAAGAACAATCTGACAGTAATCAGAGGGGAGGTGGAAGCAGATAATGTGGGGGAAGGGGGTAAGGGCTTTCAGAAACAACTATAAAGGACACATAGACAAAACCAAGGGGGGTGGAATCAGGGGAGGGAGGTGGGGATGGCTTGGGTGGGGGTGTGTGGTGGGGGGTAAATGCATACAACTGTACTTGAACAACAATAAAATAATAAAATAATAATAATAATAATAAATCCTAGAACATACCACTGAAAGTCCTCAGTAAACATCTGCTGAATGCATGAATGAGCAAATGAAATAAATACTACCTTATAGATGCTATAAATTCTAGGGAAACTTTGTTATAAGGGAGTCCCTTATGAGATATTTAGAGAGGAAGAAAGATACTTATGCAAAGAAGGTTATGAATTAAATTATTTCTAGATTTTAAAATATGTGTGCTTATATTTTCATATTGACTAGTAAAACAGAGTGTCTAATTTCCTAATTAGTAGAGGGAAAAATAGAATGAGACAAATAAAAATTGAATTAGTTAAAAATAGGCAAGAAAAGGCAGGTTTGGGAAAGAAGCATAAGAAAAAATGAAACAGACAACTCATAAAATAAGGTTACATAAATGAATTCAAATATACAAGTAAAAAAACAAATTAAAAATATACTAAGTAGCAGATTTAAAGGTAAAAGCTCTAAGACTTGACAGAAGTAATAAAATCCAGCTACATGTTTATTTACAAGAGACATAATTAAAATGAGAGGTTGAAAATATATTTCAGGAAAATACTATTAATTTAGAAGCAGTCTGGTATAAATTAAAATTAGACAAAATAAACTGTAAAGCAAACATACTGCTAAAGCCAATGGTATCACTGTCTAATGATGAAATGTTCAATCCACTTGGAAGAGATGACAGTTCTAAACTTGTACCACCTTAACAGCTCAACTTCAAAGTATATGACCTCTTTTAACCTATCTCTTTCGGTAACTGATAGACAGACAAAAAGCTAGTAAGTATACAGAAAATCTGAACAACAAATTTTTTAAAAGCTTGATATAAAGAATACACAGAACAGTTCACTTGATGTTGTTAAGAATATGCAAATTATTTAAGAAAATTGACCATGTGTAACATTCTGAATAGTGTCTACAAATTTCAATGATTTTTTTTTCTGATCACAATGCAATTAAGTTAGAAATCATTAATAAAAAGTCAACAAAAAATTTTCCTGTGCACTGATAAATAAAACCAACACTCATGTACTCATGTGCTCTAAACAGTTGATGGGTCAAAGAATAAATTGTGCCCTGGCTGGTGTAGCTTAGTGGATTAAGCGCGGGCCTGTGAACCAAGAGATCACGGTTCGATTCCCAGTCAGGGCACATGCCTGGGTTGCAGGCCAGTTCCCAGCAGGGAATGCACAGGAAGCAACCATACATTGATATTTCTCTCCCTCTCTCCTTCCCTTCCCCTCTGAAGATAAATAAATAAAATCTTAAA
>CM052547.1:43413530-43450297 GCA_028533065.1 Trachops cirrhosus | reverse complement strand
TTGTAGTGAAAATTTAAAAATAATAGTCAATGGTAGTAGTGCTCAACTGTTAGAGGCAAAATTAATAGTTTAAAATAAATATTTATATTAAAAAAGAAAGATTAAAAATTAATGTATCTAACACCCACCCACTTAAGAATTAGAACAGAATAAACTCAAAGAAAGTAGAAAGAAATTAATAAAGAACAGAAATAGAAAAAAATTTTAAATGTAATATGAAAGATAAACAGTCAAAAGTTATTTTGTTGAAACAACTAATAAAACCAACAAACTGCTGGCAAGAATATTCAAGAAAAAAGAAAGCAGGCACAGATAAATAATACTAATGAGGATAAAGAAAAAAAGGACATGAGTACAAATTAAAAAGATAATATGCTTCTAAATTAAAAAATTCCTGTGACTATATTAACTAAAAATTAACTTAAGAAAAACTAGATGTCCAGAATAGTCCTGTATCTATTAAAAATTAGTAATTAAAAATTTTATGAGGGAACTGCCTGACCTAGCCAGTTTTACAGGCAAGTTCCAAAGATAATTTGAATTGTACATGAACTCTTTTGAGAGGTTAGAAAAACTACAGAATGCTATTCATTCATTTTAAAAAGCAGATACACTTTTTGTTCTAAAATGAGAAAATGGAAATGTGAAGATAATTAAGAGACTAGTCACTCACACACATAGGTGCTAAAAATCATTAGTGAGCAGTATTCAGCAACATTTGATGTATCATATCTATGTTAGGCTTACTTCAGGAATGAAGGGTTGGTTCAATATTAGAATATTGATTACATTAATTAACTCACTATGCTAACATATTAAGAAGAGAAATCAAATCATTAATTTGTATAACAATAAATGCTGAAAAGTTACTCTATCAAATTTATTATCTACCCATGGTAAATAATATTAATAAACTAGGAATGAAAGAGAATATCCTTAACCTAACAACAAATAATTGTTAATCATTAAAGCCCTTTCTCTAAAAATCAAGACCAAAACAATGATGCTTGCCATCCTAAGGTTTATTCAGTGTTGTCCTGAAGGTTCCAGTCAGCTTTACAAACAAGAAAAAATAAATTACATAAGGATTAAAAAGAAACTAAACAGTCATTAATGAGCATTGACATGATTGCTCCAGAGCAAATTCCAGAAAAATCTACAGAAAAATGGTTGAGATAAAGACTGCCAAAACATGGTTCTGGACAGAGGGGCAATACATAAAAAATAATAGCAAGCATGTGTGTATATGTACTCTGTGCACCTGCAATAAAAAGAAAATATAACTTTAAAAGATACTGTTGCCATAACAAAAAAAGTACACATAACTAAAGGGTGTGCAGGATTTTATGAGAACATTTTGAAACTTTATTGAAAAATATAAAAGTAGATCCAAATAAATGGAAGCAGAAACCATGAACAAATTGGAAGATCCAATATCACCAAGAAGTAATTCTCCCAAATTTTATAAATGGATCCCATGCAATTCCAAACAAAATTACATAGTTTTTCATGGAGCTGACTGTATGGAATGTGCACATTTTCTGTGTAAAAGATGATTCTAAATTATGGAAGCAGAGAGCCTGAGGATAGTCAACATATTTCTAAAGAAAAGCAGGGCAGACCACAGAAGAGGTCATACAAGTCCATAAGAGACATTAATAATTAGTTAAAAAAAAGAGGCAAAGCACATGAACAATTCAGAAAAGAAAATTTTCCCATGGCCAGTAAACATTTGGGAACATGTCTAGTTTCAAATGGAACAATAATGAGATATTCTTTTTTCACCTATTAAACTAGCAAAGATAAAAAAAAAATAATGCTGATTTTAGTACCAGTGTGTTGAGGTAAGCATTCTCAGGGAGAGAGTTGATGGCGAATGTGAATTGGTATCTTTCTGGAAAGCAAGTGGTCAATGTGCATAAAGAACTTTAAGCATCTTATACATTTTGAACCAGTAATTCTACCAGTAATTCTTGAAATCCACCCATACAAAATAATGAATGTAAATTCAAAGAATTATTCTTAGCAGTGTCCACAGCAAAGATATAGAAAACACTTATGATATAATATTATGAAGATTCTAATGCATTAATATATTGGATGGAAACTTACTGAAAATTGATAACAACTTGGATGGTAACAATCACCCAAATCAATATGGGTGATTTTATCTTTCTTTTTTTTTTTCCTTTGTTATATTTATTGATTGAGCCTGATAGGGTCACAATATTTCTGTTACATTTTTTCTGAATCCTGTAGAAAAACATAGAGCATCCACCAAATGCAGAGGTCCCAAAGGCCTTGGTATGTCATTTCTGAAATGTGAAAGTTCACTGGACTTGAGAAGAGCCTCCATCATAGCATCCATCACCTGGGGAGTTCACACTGGCCTATGCATCTTTTCCTTTGAGTGCTTGAACTTATCTTTCTTAATAGTTTGGTTAAAATTTTCAAATTTCTTTAAAAAATTATGTATTGCTTTTAAAGTAAAAAACAATAAATCAGGACTTGCAAACTTTAAAAAGAATATTTTGTTATTCTCTATCCTTACAACTGTTTCTCATTATTAAAATAGAGAAAAAAATAAAAGCAAGCATTCTCATTAGGCAGATAAATTATGTTAATTGGATTTATAGTATATTCTCTTCATGTTTTAAGAAGTAAGCTTAAAATATACTTAGTAATCAGCCAAGTAAAATATTTAGGACATAAAATTGGCAAGGAACTCAAATGCATAATTACCTAAAGCTTATAAATACAATACATATAAAATATATGCTATGTATTTATAATTAACAATGAATACATTATAATTGTTCAATATCTTTTGTATAATTTCCCTGAAGTAAACAGATAAAAGGTTTTCCACGTGTCCCTAAAGGGCAACAACAGAAGATAAAGGGGATGAAGAAGTTTTTTAAATTGTTAAGATATTGAATAATACAGATGAATTCCACTATGGATATAAAACCACTTTTGTTTCAGAAGATTCAATAGAAGAAACTGAAAAAGTCAGCATATTCTATTTCTTTTCAGTGACATGACAGGTCAAAAAGATTATGGGCTCAGATTCAATATTATTTTGGCCTGAATAATACATGTGATCATAATGTGAATTTATACACTATAAAATATTAAATAAAGTAATTTGAAACATTTAAGCCCTGTATTTCCTTACTATTCATGGTCTGTAAAAACTGGGAGAGTGGGGAATAGAGAGGTAATGGAACTATGATCATAAACACATTTCAGACACTTGAGGGCTTGAAACAAATATGTATTAATTTGATTACCATATCCTCTCAACTCAGAGTTCCCAGTGTTTGGAGATGGGGTGGGGTTAGAAGGGAGAAAGGGAATGGGTTGAAATGGGGAAGAGAGAGGAGGAAAAAACAAAAAGGATGAGAAATGCTGAATAAACTCAAAACTGCAAAAGGAAGCCGGAGAACTGCCCGTGGGTCTCAGTGATGGTCTCTATGCAGCAGCGACCGCCACCCACTGGAATGCATTCCGTCCAGGGCGCCAGGTCAGCCAAACAGGGAGGCTGGCGTCACTGAGGTGATGGCACCACCAGTATCAGAGACATTTAGTGAGCGTGTGGTCTTCACGACTGATTGAGTTGCTTCAGTGAAGTTGAGTGATTTGCTCAAGGGTCCAGTGTTAGGGTCTCAGCAGGTACTCTTCTGTGACATGACAGGTCAAAGACTTGGAATCCAAGTCTTCTGATTAATCTGCTGTCCTTTCTACTATACAACACTATTGTTTGGGGAAAACAATCGACTTTTCAATTGGTTATTTTTTGTATCAGTTATTTGAAATTTAAAGATACTACCTTGGCTTTGCCTGGAGGCCAGAAATCGGGTTAATGTGATACAATTAACAGAGGATATCCTGTTATCATAGGTAACAGAGATCCAGGTAACATAACAGTCACCATTCCAGAGTGATCTTTTAGAAAACCTTGGCCTTCACCCACAACTCAAACTTACACATTCATTTTTCTCCTCTCTCCTCCTTCTCTCCCTCTGCTGGGTTGGTTGGCAGTAATAATCCAGGGAGGTGGCATGTAGAATCTATGCTCTCAAGAGCTTTAGCTTGATTTTAGTTTGTAACTAGTCCTGGTGGGTTTTGACGAGCCAGGCTGGTGGATATCTGCAGAATGATTTTCTTTCATCTCTTAACAATGCAAAACCAGAGCAGGAGAGGAGCAATGTCGGAATGACCTCGCTTTCGGAGCTGGGGACTGAGCGAGGTTAATGGGTAGTATCTGCCTGGCTGAGATGTTAAAACACACCAGAGCTGCCACTGTCAATGGGGCCACAAGGGCTGGGTGGGGCTTCTACCAAAGGAGAGAACAATTCAAAGCCAACAAAACCACACAGAGGAAAAATAACACTCTTGCCGTGAAATCACAAGTTAAATCAATAAAACATATGATTAATTTCCATAGGTCTATATCCCTGTGGTGTTGTATAGGAAGTGACACATGTTGGAAAGAACATGGACTTTAGAGTCAATGTATTACAAAATAAATTCTACTACTCCGTAGCAGGATGGCCTTGGACAAGTTACTTAAATTTGGAGTAATTTCCTCATCTATAAAATGGGTATGATGATAATGCAATAGCCTGTGGTTAGAAATACATCTCTGTGTGTGTGTGTATCCTTGTCTAATGCTGACAGATTAGGTGTCAGACGAAGGAAGGTGCCATCAATATCATCATCAAAATTCTAGGAGCCAAGCAAGACTATGAAAAGTCTATTCCTCAACACCTTGCTTCCCACTAAAATATGTCTGTGATAATACAAATTCCCTTTCTGAGCCTTCAAACTATATGATGATATACAGTCTCTCCCTTGGAATAATCAATCATGTTATGAACTGCACTGAGTTTCACCTTAATAATTTTCTATTATTTTTATTAGCAGTTACATAACAAATTTAAAGCAAACATGGATAACAAATATTTATCCTGAAATTTTAAACATATGGTTGGCATTCAAGGGATAAAATGATCAGACAGAACCACATCTATTCTTGCTATTTTTAAATGATCAGTATTGGTAAAGTTCAAGTTAGTCAGCAGAGTTTTTTTTCCTGCTTAGGTGCCACTAACTCACTTGAGCTCTCTCGATCATCTGTACCATTCTGAACATGTATGTATTTACTAGTTCTATCTATCTTTAACTTCATTTCCATTTGTAGGGGGTATATGTGTTTCAATACACAGAAATCAATTCAGCAAATATAAAGTAATTTAACAGTGTTTGTCAAATATCTATGGAATCAGTTAATCAATATATATAGCTTACTATATTATCAGTTAATGTACTGTATTATAAATTAATACATTGCCTGTTGTATTATCAACTAATATATTGTCTACTGTATTATCAATTAATGTACTGTCCACTGTATCATCAATTAACACGACTATTATATTATTATTATATTATTATATATTAATATATAATATATATTATATATTAATATTAAATATTAATATATTTATTGTCCACTGTATTGTCAATTAATATATTGCCTACTATGCTACTCAAACACAGAGCTATAAAACTGTGAAGGGAATGGTGGTTCCTAACTGGGAGATCAGGGAAGGCTTCAGGAGGAGGTGATATGTGAGTTGGATCTGAATGGACTTGGCAAGTGAAGAAGGAGCCAGAAGTCACCCTAGGCAGAGCCATAACATGAAGCACAGCTCAGAGACAATAAGGTGTTTGGAATGTGAGAGACGGAGAGTAATTTGGAAGAGCTAGGCCATAAGGCACATGGTGGAAAGTAGCTATAATTAAAACAAAAGCCCAGAATATAGGCTGAGCTCATGTCATGGAGGACTGAGTATGCCATGCATAAGAGTTTCTTATTTTTGGAAGGATCCACAGCAGATATTTGAGCATGAGTCAAATGTGATCACATCTGAGCTTTACAGAGAAAATTGGTTGCAGAGTGGAGGACAGATTTGAAGGGGGAGACTAAATGTCGAGAGATCAGTTAGTCGAGGACTCTTACAATGGTGCAGGCCAGAGATGAGGGCCAGGTGAGAGGGATCTGAGAGGAAGGGATGGAACTAAAAATGGAGGGTAGAGAAAGTAGTCAGGACTTGTGACCTGCTGATGTAGAGGTGAGGGAGAGGGAGAGGGAAATGGCAACTGGGCGGAAACTTGCTAGACCATGTTTGTGGGAGGTGACACCATCCAAGAGATCCCAGATACATGTTAGGTCAGCAGGTGCTAGGACATCAGCACATTTATAGTCCCTCCTGGGCTGGGCCCTATGGCGGATGACATCTGACACTAAAAGCATGTGAACAAATGTGAAAAGTGCTTAATCTCCCAGCGCAGGGAAAAATTCTAATACCCAGCTTCAAAATAAAAACCAGACAGTTGACTGACTAGAAGTGTCTCGAGCAAGTTGGAAAATGTCTATCTCATCAGAACTATCGTCATGAACTATCATCAGAACGAGGATGGAGAGTCATAGGAAACAGCAGTTTTTGATCAAATTTTCTGAAGTTTGAGCTTATACATGATATTATCAGGGACATGGGCAAAAGGAAATTGGATTTTAAAAAACCAGCTAACACCTAAGAGGTCCTGAAAGCTACCATGACAAAATGGAGCAAGTAACAAATTAAACAGACCCTCATATTTGTAGTTTAGAAAAAAAAGTAAACGAAGTATTCATGGCATAATCAACCCTCCCTATTGCACTGTTTAAAAACATGCAGAAACTTTTATTTCCAAGAAAGTATCACATATACTTGACTTGTCCCAAATAGCTGGAAGAAGCCTCAAAATATCAGGAGTTTTTATCGTTTTCTTATGGACCTGGCTCTGCATCACCATAATAATTATAGGAAAAAACATGTCAAAACTCACTTGGCTGCTACAGTCATTGGAGGCGCAGCTGTTGTGATTCTTAATGCATTTACAGTGCTTGCCAGTGCTACCCCCAACTCCCCATCTGTAGCTTCAATGGTTTTGTTTCGTATCCTGTGGGATAGAAACAACCTGCACTGATTGTGGCAATCGATTGACTCAGCTGGTGCCTGAGAATGTGAACTGGGAACTGAAAAGCACATCTGAAAAGTGTGTGGGCTGCAGGTGAGCTGAAGGGGGTCCCTCTGCCCCGGCTGTGTCAGGCAGTGGTTCTGTCAGATACGAACCACAAAGTAACTTTCATTCTACCTGCCCTGCCCCTTCTTTCAAAACTCAACAAAGGGGCTGATGTGCTCTGCTTTTAAAACTTTTCCAAAAGGACATGCCGTTCTCCTTCTGCCCACTAACCTCCCACAGGGGAGAGACAGGCGCCTGGGTCCTCTGCTCTGTGCCCTGCGGCCGGTCCCGCTAAGATTGGGTCCTGTCTTCCCAGCCAAGGCCTGTCCTGTCTAAGGGCATCTGAAAGGGGACTTGTTAACTGCACCCTCCACTGAGAAGAGGTGGTTTTCAGGGAGTGTTTTTTTTTTTTCTCTTAAGGTTTCATTGGCTTCCCTGGAGTGGGAGGCAAGTCAATACAAAACAGATTTTAGTGGCCAAGTGAGATATTTTAGTGATAATTCCTTCTTAACTTCACACAACTTTGTCAAAAATAGAGTAGTCCCTCCCTTATTCACGGTTTACTTTCCACAGTTTCAGTTACCTGCAGTCAACCATGGTCCAAAAATATTAAATGGAAAATTACAGAAATAAACAATTCATAAGTTTTAAGTTGCACATTGTTCTAAGTAGTGTGCTGAAATCACGCACATCCCGCCCCATCCTGCCTGGGTGTGAATCACTGCTTTGTGCAGAGCCTCCACGCTGTGCACGCCCCTGCGCGCTAGTCGCCTGGTAGCTATCTTGGTGATCACACGCAGTGCTGCAGTGCTGGTGTTCAAGTAACCCTTATTTTATTTAACAGTGGTCCCACAGACGTTCATACAACTTTTATTAGAGTATATTGTTATAACTGTTCTACTCTTAGTTATTGTTGTGAATCCCTTACTCTGCCTAATTTATAAATTAAACTTTATCATGGGCATGATGTATAGGAAAAAAACATAGAATGTAAAGTGTTTGGTACTATCCACAGTATCAGGCACCCACTAGGGTCTTGGAATGCATCCCTTGTGGATGAGGAGGGGCTCCTGTAGATGAAGGCTTTGAATATAACATTGTGCTTACATTTAACAAAGTCAGCTGTTTTAGTTAGAAAACAGGGGAAAGGATGAGAAGGCAAAATATATGTACAACTCATGCATTGCAAAAAAGATCTACAAGGAGCTATGAGACATGTTTAAGAAAATCAGATTCCTCAGAAAAAATGCATAGTTGTACTTAAGCCTGAAGATTTTGGCATAATGTCTTCGATTCCTCAGTAACTAAGGAGCGAAAAAACAATCTCCACATTCAATTACAAAGTTAATCACCATTGTTTGTATGCTGGAGATACACATAGGATAAAAATAGGTGGGGTAGAAAAGATAATGTTTTTCTAAGTATACTTATTTGTGTTATTTCGATACACACATACATACTTTTTGAGAGTAGGATGCCAAAAGTTACTTAGGTTTATAAGTTTCAGCTCTAATAATTGGAAAATGAATTTTTGTGCCCCAGAGTGTTATTGATTATTAGCTAATGAAACAGTTACATCCGCGTTTTTCTGGATCCCTGAGAGTAGTTTGAAATTGTTGTCCTTCCTTTACCTTAATTTTACAATGATAGCAAAATGTATTCTTTCAGAATCACATGACTATTTTTGTGCTGAAGGATAATCTCTTTCTGCTTGGATCCCTACAAATGTAGGATGAATTAAAAAAAACCAAAACAAAACCCAAAACTGAGGACCAAAGAAGGCCTGAGGGGGACTAGACAGGGTGAAAAACTCACTCTTCAACCCTGCAGGACCACCAGGGAGGTGGGCCCCTCCCGTCTCACAACCCATGGCAGTGTGGGGCATGCCAGCTCTAACGTTGCAGGAGCAGCGGGAAGTGGCAGGCTCAGGACACCCAGGATAGGCCCTGTGCATTCAGGATACAGCTTTCACATCATGGCAATCTCCCTTTTTGATATAGGCCCAGAAGTCTGTAGGGGAGGATGACTCAGTCGTACGCAGTTCCCCTTGAGTGTAGCTATCTCCTTTTTTCATGTTGGTAAACCCACAGATTTCCCCCAAGGAGACAGCACAGATCACTGTGCTCGCTGGGAGAAAGAACCAGCTCCTGTTGTGCAGCAGACTTGCCCTTTCTACTTGGTCTTTCTCCAGAGATCCCTGATCCACTCTCCACAGACGACATGCCATTTTCTATTCAACTCAGCATGTTTACTTTTTTACTGTGATTCATGTCAAATTACTGCATTTCCCTGGTGAGATGAGCCATATGACGATCTTGTTAGAACAAAATCAAATACAAAATATGTGCTGAGTGCTGCTCTGTCTCATCCGCACCACGTTTTCCCTTTTGTTTGGACACACTTCTGTCATCTACTTGAGCAGTAATAAATCCTCCCAGTGTTTAAGCCAATTTTCAGACATTTTGTCTTGAAAAAGATATAGATGAATTGGTTGAAACACTGTCAACAGCGAAAAAGTCACTGTTTCAAAACTATTTTACAACTAGATGGCTGGTTTCCCCAACATACCTGGATTGAAGAAAACCAGAGAGACTGATGGGATGAATACACTGAGTCACAGCAGTGACTGGAGACTTTCTTGACATGCAACCCCAGATACGGTTCAGTCTTCAGCCAGTGTCTATGCCAAGCATGCCGTAGCATTTTTGAACAAGGACAGTGCAATGCAGTTCACAGTATACTTCCTCAGTAATACATTTTCCCTTTGCCCTTTGCTTTTTTGGGTATTGATTATTTTTTTTCAATCAGCTAATTCCTATGTGTCTTGTACAAATAATGTTTAAAAACTAAGCAGTTTGCAGTAAACAGATCTGCATCCAAGTACAGGTATGAGACTCATGTTATCCGTGTCTTTCTTCCCTTCCAGTGGCTTCCAGAATGGCGTCCTAGCTCCTTGATAAGACACACAGGACCCTTGGTGATGGAGCCCTGATATCCGCACCTGCCAGCCCCTCTTAGGATTCAGGCTAATCTCCCAGTGCATCCTGTCCTCTTTTGTATCCACAAGAAATCGGCCCTCTTTCACTCTCTGGTGGACTCCCACTCATCCTTCAAGGAAAAAGTCATTCTTGCCCAGTATTGCACCCCAGGCTGGCTCAGGTGCCCCCAGAGGCCTTAAGGGCACCACTGCAAAGTTCTCTTGTGGGGTTTAACCCACTTCAGGCACTACTTCCCGAGGGCAGGGCACCCAGTAGTGTCAGAAGCACAGCAAGTGGTTAATGGTCTCTGGTGGATTAAGTACAATTCATTAAACTTGCCCCTAAAGCCTGCCTTGCCAAAAACACCAGCAGAACCTTTTCTTAGAAGAGTATTGTGTGGTTTCCAGTTACACCACTCCCTAGGACTTTCCTAACAGATAGGAAAATTGTGTTAGCAATGAAAGGTAATAGCATATATTTAAAAATACTTATTTCCTAAGATCTTAAACTTCATCCACAGAATCAAACCTACCTACTTACGTAAGTTACTTTTTAATGGGAACTTCTGATGACATATGATAGGTAGTAAGGAAATTACCTAGCCCTAGAGCTAAAGGAAAAATGTACTGAGCCCTTTCCTCAGAGTGCTGAACACAAGAAATCAGAGATGTGCTGAACCGCAATATGACAGTTTCCCTCTAAAGAACACCCTGTGAACTCCTGTTCTTGGATCTTACACAGGTTGAGGCAAACATAGTTTTACAATTGTGAGTAGATAAAACACAGCTTATTATTGTATTAGTATTTATTATTGTATTATTTTCCATACAAACAACTGTAAACCTACTTTTGCCCCACTCTGTATTAGTATTTTTCTCTTTTACTAGTTAACATTTCAACTGAATGTCAGATACAAGTCTAGCACTTATAATGCATTAAGTGGGTTAATCCTCACTAGGGTGATACCATAGTTATTCCATTTTACAGATGGCCCAGAGAGGTTAGATAACTTGCTCAAGGTCACACAGCTAGTGGTAGGAAGCAGACTGGAGCTGCAACACAGGCAGTCTGGCGCCAGGGCCTGTGTCCACGCCACGGCTTCTCAGCATTTGCTCCGAGAGATTCGCACTGCGCCAGGGAGCACAGCACTCCTGACTCTTGGTGAAGGTTAGACGGACAGACGCATACCTCGTGATTCAAAGACGTACCTTTGGGTAGAGTTCTAAGAGGCAAGTAGACTTAAAAAAAACTGTGTTACGACTTTCCAGATTCACCCCAGAATAAATATTCCCTGGGGTTAGAGAACGTAGAGCAGAGTAAATATAGCTGGGGACCTCTCAGTGCTCCTGTGATGCCCATCAGCTTGGTTGTGCCTCTGGAAAAGATCTGGGCATGTAGTTCAGCGACACATGCAGGCGAGGATGCCAAAGGTATGGCCCAGGCTCGAGGCGACTCACAGCTTAATAGGCTCCCCTTCTCCCTGCAGCCACTGGGCGGTTTACCCACTCCTCATGCTGGTTTACCAGCATCACTCCTCAGCCCCATTCATTCGGTCCCGCCATGATCCTCCTGCCAACACCAGCACCCTACCCCCCAGGGAGTGCCATTTCATAATCTGGAAATTATTCAGTGCTATGATTATTATTAAGGAAATTTTCTATTTCATATTTCTCCCAATAGCACCTTCTTATTTGTTCCTACTTTCCTCTTTAGATATGTTCTTTTTTTCATTCCTTCTTTTTCTTTTTTAAAAACTGATAATGGCTTTGGTGTTTAAAAGTATTAATTTTTCCCCCAGCTTTATGAAGATATAATTGGTATATAACATTTAAGTTTAAGGTATATAATGTGATGATTTGATACACTTATATATATTTCTTTTTAGCAGTCCTCTCTAATCCACTGAGCAGCTAGATGAGAAAAAGAGCATTTTGAGATGTAATTAACATTTTATTTCAAAGTATAACAACTCATTGAATCATCAATTATAATATGCTTAAAATGAATATAAATTGTTTCATTTTGCAACTACAAATCATATTTCTGCAGGATACTGTGAATAGGAAATATTTTTACACACACTTTCAAATATGTATCATCTAGAGTGTGTTACAGGAAGTTCCAAGGTAGGTATTTTTAAATAATCCATGGAAAATTAGAATCAGGTTATTTTATGAATTGTTATTTAAGCCTATAACTAATCTTTCTGACATTAATATCTTTAATGAACATTTGAGCAATATATGCATTCAGAGTATCGGACAGAACTCAGACATCACCTCTATTCACTAGGCTTATATTTTCTCAGTAACCTAATTTTGTCTTTCATAAGATATTAATGCTTTTGGAAGTCTTACTCTTAATCCTATTAATTCCTATGCTAGCTTTCACAAGTGCATGAGGAAATATGCAAAGGCAGTCAATTTCACTGAATTATAAAGTGCTAAAGGTAAATCTAAAACAACTGCTACATAAGAATTTCAGGGTTGCTAAAATGCAGAACTCCATCTGAAAATCTTTCCATGGACTTAAATCAAATCCTTGGGGGCTGGTAGGAGTTAGTTTCCTTGGCTTTGCTTTTCTGAAGAGAGGTCCATTGGCAACACAGGAGAATGTACATTTTGGAGAAATGAGTGTATTTGTCTGTGTTGGACCGAAGATCTAGTCTTAAAAGAAGACTGGCCATTGCAGTGTGTCTCTCACTGCTGTACTGTGTCTGGCTATTAAGCTCGGAAATGGAACTAAACCTAAGACAACGCAGCATCTGGGACCTAAAATGAAGTATCATGAGTATTCCTTAGGAGGAGAAAGAAGCAATTTGAAAGTTGTAGGCTATGTAAATGGTAGGAACTGATTTCAGAAATACTCTTTTTACAGACAAGATGTTTTCCAACTGTGAGCTAGTCAGGTGGATACACAACCAGAAATACATTCTAAGATTTAAAAAGACCCACATATCTATATAATCTTACTTTTACTATAAGCATGCTACTTTATCTGCAGCAATGACTGTTAGCTAATTTTGATAAGGTAAAAAGAGAAACTTACTCCTCCCACTCATACACTCAAGTCATGCGAGCTTCTTTGAATCAGACTTCTTCAAATCAGTTCATTCTTTTCAGTTCTTGAATGACTTTCCAAAAGAATTAGCTAATGACAGGAAGTGAAAGAGATGAGCCCTACATTTTGCAGACGGTAAGAGAATATCACTGTTCCTGGGATGCCCTGAAAGCAGTCCGCACGAGATCCCAGGACGCTGACATACTGCTCTGGTTCCGCAGGACATAGCAGTTGTCACAACTATGACACTAGCCAGTCCCTCTGATCTCCACCACATGACATCACTGGTTGGTTTATAATTGTTTTAAGTGGATAGTCTCTTCCTGAGAAAGCTACTACAAAATTATTAGGATTTAACATCATACTTAATCAGAGGAAAAGCCAACAAAGGGATCAACAATGAGGACGAGAGCCTGGCAGGGCTGTTTTCCTTGCGTATCATGCAGAATAAGGGAAGAAGTGAAGTGGCTTTCCTTTTTCCGTTTACCATACGTTAGCTTCCTGGTAATAGATCTTACCTTCAGATGAAAATGGAGCCAAGGCTGAAGTGCCTGGTCCCTTTCTGGCGGCCCCCATGGGGCCCCACTGGCTGGCAGGGTCAGTGGTGAGTACAGTTCCTGGCATGATGCACAGGAAGGCTGAGGGGGCCCTGGTGCCAAGCCCACGCTCACCTCGTATTCCTCCTTGAAGCCGTAGCCCTCGGCACACTTCATCTGCGTGATGTGTTGAAGCAGGTCTGCTACTCGGATGGCAGGGTGAAGCTGCCCGGTCTGGTAGGGAACGTCGGCCGGCTCGCGCTTCTTGTACGTGTGGGACTGCACCAGGCTGCTGGTGTCGCTGGCCATCGTGTGGGTTTCGTCTAGGAAAAGAAGGCATGGAGAAAGTGAGGGCCAAACCGCAGGCTGTGCCGAGGTCACTGAGAATGCTAACACGTTGCTGCTGACATCCCCTCAACCTACAGCTGCGATAATCCCTATGATGGCTTAGTGAAAAAGAAGTTAAATGTTTAGAAATTTACATGGGATTGGCAATACTGATAGGAATGAGGCAGGAATCTTGGTTTTTACAAAGCAGTCCAAACGATATATTGCTTTCACAAAGTTGGTTGGTAAGAATTCTTTAGCCTTTGGGTGCTAAAGTTCATAGAAGTTTCCATTTGAAACTTCATCAAGGCCTGGTAGAAAACCAGTCTTGTATTTCTTCCAAAGATTAGTTAACTAATTTTTATGATGAAGTGAATAAACTGTACAAATGTTCTGTGAGCAAAATAAAAGTGCACAAAATGGTTTGGCTTATATAGCTAGCAATGGGAATGTGGACTTGATACATGAAATCTAAAAAAAGCAGAAAAAGAAAAGGTAACTTGGTTTGATGAGTCACTTTGCATGCTCTAGTATCAGAAAGCTTGACAAAATATTGTGGACCAACACATCACGTATGGAATGTTCTACAGGAGCTAACATGCAGGCCAACACACAGCAGAGCCAGCTGGCTAAGTCGGGATCTACAGGTGAGACACACACTCCCACTCCCGCCACACCTTCTCCATGGGGTGATGGGGGAACTTACCATTTATTGGCACTTTTAAGAAGATACATATCAGGAGAAAAGAGGAGAAAAAGGAAACAGGGCATAAGCAATAATACTGTGTGAATAATTACAGGTAGTTTTTATTTTGTGCTTTAATTTTATGGTTAAGTTTTCCATACAAAGGTGGTCAGAGGGCAAAGCCTCAATTTTCCCATCAGGTTAGGATGGAGGTGTTAAGTGCTCTATAACAAAAAGGAGGTTAAAATAGTATCATAATTGTTTTTCACCCCTCATGAACCAAGTAATGACCAAATAAGTCTTATTTGTATTTGACACATCTTATTTGAATTTCTTGAACAAGTCAACCAAATTGTACTATAAAATAAATGTTAAAATTTGGTTCAATAAGCCTAAAGAGGCTGTCTTTTAATGGAAGACTACTAGTAAATTAGATTAATGAACTGCAGAAACTGTAGCTATTAAAAATGTCTTATGTAGGAAAGTGCTATTAGATTAAGAGTTCCACATTCTACAGCTTAACTCATTATAATGCTGAATCCCTTTAGCTGTTTTATGATTGAGGATGTGTCTCATCAGAATATAATGCAAAGTCACTTAAAATGAGGATATTAAATCAAAACTGATTTCAGGTATAAAGAATTAAAACACATAAGGAAGGATTTGTTCAATTTTTTAAAAAATTACTAGGTTGTTTATCAACAGGGGACTCAGCTCTGGGTTTGTTTTTAAACTAAGAAGTTCAGGTCCAGAGGGAATTTAGTTCAAGGGCGCTTGGTTAGCTGTGCCTGGTTCTGAAACCTCACTTGTATCTGCATCGCAAAGCGCCTGGGGATGCATGGTATGAAAGGTGGTACACGAGTGTGTAGCTATGTTGCTGTTGCTGAAATGGCACCTGGATCACTACAAGGTGGCTAAAGACACAAAGACAAAATAAAAAGGGTGGTAAGTTGATTTTATGTTGTTTTTTTCATTTGGAATTGCTTTGAAATTTAGAAATCCTTTGCTCCCGTTTTATTAGAACAGTCACAAATAAACTGGGGAATTTTCACATCAAATGTGCTTGCTCGCAACCGCCATGCTCAGAAAGTGGGATACAGGATTGCCACTGAAGAACTGAGTCTGGCGAGCTTGTGGCTACTCCAGTAGGAAGTTCTGTTTTTTGTACTAAAATAAATGGAACATTAATTAATTTCCCCCCTGTGCCTCTCTCGTTCCCTTAGTTCTGTACCGTTTGGGATGAATGTAAGTAAATGCCCACTATTGTGGACTGACTTTCTAAACTTCCCCTAAATGAAGCATCTGGGCCTGTTATGTGGACACACTGGCACCTGAGCGCGCTCCGATCCAGGGCTATGCATTCCTGGAAGTTTTAACCATGTGGAAGCTGCAACCACTGTCACCACTGTATGTATCATTGTCTGCTGTGTGTGACACCTTGGCCTCATTACTAGTGTGGACGTGTTTTAGAGCATTCAAACACTACTTAGACTAAGAAAAGAGTACTATTATCCAGTACTTAGGTTATCAAAGAGGGAATAGAAATTTTCTTGTGCAGAGTCTGTTATGAAATTGGGTCACCTTACTAGCAGAAATTCTTGATTCCATCCAAATTAGTAATTAATTAGTTTCTTTTAATTTCTTAAAAAGAATTATTACTGATAAAACATATTATTGTCATTAATTTCCTATATTCGTTAAAAATTACCCACCAACATTTTTGAATTAAAAGTTATGCATCAGAGGAAATCAGAAATAATGCCTCTCGCTAACAGTTCTGATGGTTTTCTAAGAACTGAGAATGAATTCTATCTATATTCTTTAATAAACTATCTTGACTTTTCAACAAGCCAACTAGAAACTCTGGAATTGAAATAAATGCCATGTTTCTGAGGCCAGGGAAGATCCATCCATCCATCCATCCATCCATCCATCTGTATATCTATTTTTTGCAAGAATATAGTGTAAAGTCATACTAAAGCCCTGTACACTAGCACCTTAGCCTATGAGGACAGAGGTGGAGGGATTAGAGGATTTAATTGTGCTAAGCTCTGAGTCACAACAAACATTTCTTTTGTCTTTAATTATAATAGCACTATTTTCAAAAAGTGCCAGAGTAGATATACAGCTTATTTTCTTCCCAGGTTCAAGTAATAACTTCACTAATCCTTAGTACACAATATATAGATTCACATTTGCACCAAATAATGTGGAAGGAACAGTTTCCAATCACTACCATTTGCTATGTTGGTACGCATATAATAAGACGTGATAACAGTCATTTGTTTATCTGGCTGGCTTATTTTTCACAATGTACATCATTTTTGCTCTTTGAATTGTCTGTTCAAATGATTCTCTCTCAGTAAAGCCTAACCAACTTTAAAAGATGTCATTAGTGTTCATAATAACCAAGCAGCAACTTTAAAAAAAGGTATTTGTTTAATAAGCTTATCTAAATCCTGCTGTGAAACCTGAACATTTTGTTCCCTCTGACAATGCAGGCCTTGGCCCTCTCCACTCACAGCTTCCCCAAGGTCAGAACATCTACTAGAGGAACCCGGGAATGAATGCCACCGCACACAAAGAAACTGCAAATCTTTGCCTAGCAAAAGATTTTGCAAATGTCATCTGCATGTAGACTGCATTTGTCCAGGAGCCCAAAATTAGCCTGAGCCCCTCACTTATGAAAATAATAAAAATGGAGCTTTTTCTCCTTATAGTTAATATTAAAAGGTGAGAGCTTTAGTGGGTTTTGTTTTTTAGCCATCAAAATGGCACAAATTCAAAAATTTTGACTTATATCCATTCTTAAATTTCTGAGTTCATTTTTTCCTCAAGCAATGAATTTGCTTAAGCTCAGAAAACACCATAAGAAAAAAATCACCCTCTACAAAAATTGTAACAACTTAGAGAAAAGAGAAGCACAGGGGGAAAAAATTATGTTGTGAAGATATAAACCCTTGTAAAGAGAATTAGTAGGCAGAAGTCATACAGCTGAGGATGGAGCTCTGGCTACAAGGGATTGTTATAGACCTGGAAGCCCTCTGTGTGAGGCTCCCCGTTGGTAAGGTTAGCGGCAGAAAGAGAACACAGCCGTGACACACTCAGGTCATATGTGCGTCTCAAATGCAACAGCAGCTCATGCTTGTTTGGTAATGCCATTCCTCCTCACCTTCTTATACTGGAAAAACAGGATTTTTTTCTTTCACTCCCCACTGGGAACATTTAATACTTTCAATACATTCTGCCCCACATTTTATTTCTAACTTTTTATTTCATTTCTTGTGACATCTGACACATAATTCACCATGTTATTATAAAGTGCCATCTTGTCATTTTGCTGTTGGAAACATCAGCTCCTTTGAGATTCTCCTGTGTCAATAGATACTTTGGAATGTGGGGGGTGCCCTGAGTGTCTCCAAGAAGGGGTTAGAAGGCCAAAACTCCATTGTTATCATTTTTCTGCATAACATTAGGCATAATTAGAAAAATGCTATTTTTGAAAGTGAAGTTTTTAGTGCTTAGCAGTAAGTGAAAATAACAAGCTATTTTCACTTTTACTACTGACACACTGGACAGAATTCAGCTCTTGGAAGCACACAGCTGAGTGATTACATACTGTGTTCTTTCCAGGGATCAGACCTGCCTTTAAATTTGGAACATAGAAAGGGAGAATACTGGAGCTGAGACTGTTCATTTGAAACTTTTGGTATCATTCCTGACATGCATGAGGCAAATCCTTCCTACCAATGGAGACTGTTTGGAGAAAGTCTTTTTATTATCCATGCCCCCAATTTCTAATCCCCGCCCCAGGCCACCCACTCCCCCCACCCCATGTTCTGCTTGCGATAACTGCATCATACAAAATTAAAACCTCAGTCTCCTGCAGAGTGGCTACTGACTCTCTAAATTACTCCTGCAATAAACTATGATAAAGGGAAATGTTCTCACCTAAAATTGCAGTTGGCACAAATGGGTCTGTCATACATCATAAGCAGGTCAGTGCAGAGAAAGTAAAAAGAGAAAGAACAGTAAATGATTGATGAAAGCCCCCCAGTATTCCCATAGAAAGCCATTGAAAGCATTGGGTTATCAGATGTCAAACACATTAAGCTCCTCAAGCATCATGGACAGCAAAGTGAGCACTGATTGAATCAGATTGCTAAGACTTATGAAAAGGTGAAACAATGGAAAAATCTGTTACCTGGGTAATAGGAATTAGGCACTGATGTACTCAGTGTATTTGTTTTCATTGTAAAGGACGATGGTGAAGACACGGCTGCAAATGAGAGAAAGTCTAGTCAGTGGTTGTAGAGAGGCGACAACACCTGCAGACACGGCACTCTGAGATCACTCCCAGGCACCCCACGCTGGGTAGACTTGACTGAAGAAAACATCAGAGGTTTCCTGAGGTCTACATGGTAAATAGTACCGTACCCACTGTCTCTGGGGAGCTACTGACCCTTTTGAGAATAAGCATCTTTTTATCACTTAAAAGATTTTCTTATCCCACAAATGAAGAAAAAGCCCAATAATCACAGTTGCCATTTTGAATAAAGAAATTCATTAGACTCTATTTTGACTTCTAGCCTTTACCTGTGCATTCTATCACAATGAACTGATTTTTCACAACCAAGAGCATGATAATGTGTCTACACATGCTTTTTGTAGTTTGCAAAATCCTCTCCTTCCTTATATTTTGGATATTCAGAGAATTTTCCACAATGCTATGACCTGGTTTATGAAAAATAAAGGTGATATTTCATGTGTACTGTATTTAAGATGAAATCTGCATGTCTACATATTATTCTATTGTCTTTTCAATCCTTATCAACTGCTTATTTTTATTTGAACTATTCCTCTGAAAGATTCAAGATTTAACTATCACATCCTCTCTTCCTCTCTGTTATTAAGAAGAAAGTTAATCCCATCCAATTTATCCAATTCCACTGAAAGTGGGTATTTCCAATTTTTAAAGTAGTTTGTTGACTCTCTTCAACACCTTAATTGATTAGTGCTTTAAAAACACTTTAATTTCATTAAAGTGTACGAATAAATAATTTGAACATGCTCAGGCAGGTTTAATGTAAGCCTACATTTTAACTCCTCTGATGTAGGTACATGATTTATTAGATGTTGAGTTTCTGGCCCAGTTACATCACTATATTATGAGAAACACTACCAAATCCCAATGGATATTGTATGTTCTCTTTATTCCGATGACATGTTAATATATTTAGCTCTTCTGGAGAAGTTCCTTTAGGACAGTGTTTTACCTGGGTTTATGGTTTTAGAGTGTAGAGTTAGTGAATAACAGAGCAAGAAACACAACCCAGGCTGCCTATTATTTATAAGCTGTTTTTCTAAAATACAAAAGTATCACATTTATAATACATATTTATGGTAAGCTGCCAGGAAAAAAGAGAGCAATTGATGAAAATAAGAACAAAAAACCTGAGTACCTATAAAATATGCCAAGATCAGCAAGAATACTACCCATTACCTGCAGACGTTTTTATGTGGTCGGTAAAAATGTGCAAAGCAGATACAAAATAACTATGTTTATTTTCACCTTTTAAAAAAAGGTATTTTAAATACTTGTTTTTTAGTATAAAAATTAAACCCATTCCCACTATCAATACCTATTTTCCCCCTTTTTATGTACAACTGCCATTTGTTTTGATGAATAGATTCTACATGCTTGTGCTTATTTTTAAATTCTTTGACCTCATTTTTCACTCTCTCATTTCTAAAAGCTATGCTCCTCCCAACTGCTAGCACTTTCTCCCAACCCTAAAAGGTCTCAGACATTCTCAGATTTGTAATAGAGTTGGGGCTGGAAGCTCGGTGGTCTAATGAACATTTTTCCTCCCTCAGGAATTGCTCTCTTATTTCAGAGACATTAAGAAAGCATTATGATAAAGTTTACCACTGGGGTCACTGCTGATAGATGGGATTTGATGAGACCTACTCATTGTTCAAAGAATGGGAAGAATAAGGAATGCCCAGCATCTCCTGCCCTGGCTGCACTGGCGGGAGGCAAAAAGGAATGTCTAGTAGCAGGAGAGTCAGCTGGAAGCCAGTGCTGGATGCGGCAGCAGTTCTCCTTGCATGAGTCTTACTGGATTTCCGTAGATACGTTCATTTTTTTAAAAAGTAACTGTCAAATTAAGTTTCCTGTCCAGAGGCAAATATCTCCCTGTTGTTCAAACTTCAAAAGCCCAGATACTACTATTGTAGGTCTCTGCCCTTTGGGTAGGTAATTCCAAGCAAATTTATTTGTGAGGAATTTTACCATGAAATAGAAAACTCGGGACATTAATGGGTTATCCTACAAAGTGAGAACATATCTGCATGGTCCTTTACATACTGCCTTTCAAGAAATAACTGCAACTACAAAAATTCTAACCTTGGGCGTGGTGGGAAGGACTTTTCCTATCCCAGCCCACAACAAATGCATCCTGAAATGAAAAATATAATATGTAGTCTGTGGTATCCGGAGGCACCACAGATTCTGTTACCTACACTGAAAATGACAGGAAAGGGCTAAGAACAATGACCAGAGATGATGCATGCTGGGCTGCCCACTGAGGTCGCAGCTGTGTCTGCTGAACTACTGCTCCACCGGGCTAATTATGCATGTAGAACAAATAGATATAGCACTTCTAGTAGGGACATGTGGACAACTGTAGACTCTACATGCAGAAAGAAGTAGATAACTGAACTATATGAAGCTTTGTGGAATGTAGGAGAAAGGCAAGGCACAGGAGGAGGCATGTGCTGTGACTACATGGCAGCTGGAGAGAGGAGGAGTGGATGGGGAGAGCTGCAGAACAGGCCAAAGGGGTGGTCAGGATGCAAGCACACACTCTTCACTCTGGTATCTGCCCTCTCCCCACAGAGATCAGATTTCTGTACTTCTCGGTCATGAGGTAGCCTTTACACTTTTAAAAAATCCTCACTTGAGGATATAGTTTATTGATTTTAGAGAGAGAGGAAAGGAGAGAGAAAAGGAAAGAAACATCAATATGAGAGAGGAATATAAATCAGTTACCTCCTATCCATATACCAATCAGGGATCGAAACTGCAACCTAGGTATGTACCCAGTGGGAATCAAACCTGCGACTTTTTGGTGTATGGAATGACACTCCAACCAGGGCATACACATTTTCTATTGGTAACAGTGAGAGTGAGCTTTTATGCCATCCCCATGCTGTCTTACATCCTCATTACACAGCCAGGGTTAGCAGCCGCCTGTGGCATGGATTTCAGATGATAAAGAAACCTCTGACCTTGAACCCAGCTAGGCTGTGAACCACAGAGTCAGGCATACAGCATGGGATTAACTTCTGGTTTCTGAGAAGATCACCAGGGACGCAACAACTGCTCTTTCTGTATTTCATATAATCAGTGTAATTGTTAGCTTCCTAAAATTATGCCTTGTACCTGAATCACAGGTGGTAGTATGGGAAGGTATCAGCTGAACTCGGTTTACCCACCTGGTGTGAAATATAAGACTTGTGAAGTGGAAGTACAGTTTAACTTATTAATTGCCATGGATAGCCCTGTAATAAAGGCAGAACCTATCAACTAAACAAATAAACAATTAACTTGTTACTGCCATTTAGTGAACTGTTTTATAACAGGCTTCCCTTCTGTAATTCCACACCTGGCTAGCTTACAAACAGGATCTAAACAACGAAGAGGATGATGAGAGGCAGGTGCTGTCTTGGGGAGGACAGAAGCCTTTGTGTCATTGCTAAGTGTTACAGAAATGTAACTGCGGCTTCCTGTCTTCTCTGATCTGGCCCTGTCACCTTTACAATATCATCTCATGGAAACAACCCAGGACTGGTGGAAGGGACTGGAGAAACCAATGAGATGTAAGAATTCCTTAGGGAGTAGTTTTGTTTTTACTTCCCCAGTACTATCTGGAATTCTGGAAAACCAGAGAGATGTATTAGATTCCAAGAAAACATGCACTTACATCTGCCATTCAGATTGTGCGTGTCCATGAATGAGAACGCCTCATCGCAGTTTGTGCCTTGCTCGGCATAGCTCTTGTCCATGGAGTTCACCATCACAGTCATCTCCTGCCGGGTGCTGCTCATAGTCTCCTTCCGCTTCTTGGCTAGTTTCCTTGGGACAAAGAGTTCATTATGTAGGCATGCATGTGCATAGAAAATTGGGCATTGACATGTGTATTGACAAATAATCAGGAATAACTTCTAATGAATTAATCGTATTCATCCATAACATTGATTTACTATGCCTTCTAGATGTCAGCTGCAGAGAGACAGAGATGAAAATGATCCACTGCCTATCCTCAAATATATCCACAGTGATATTAGGGATGTACAGCCTACAACATTAGTTTCTGCTCTTTCTACTATAAGGTAAATTAAAAAGGACAATGATCATTTTAATTTAATACAAATAGAATCATTTTCTATTTACTGATATGCTTCTAGTAACTAACTTTTTACTAAATTATTTTTATATCTCCATAATCAGTGGCAAAGAGTAGATCCGCCCAGTAAATATTTGCCAGACAAAACTCTCATAATCTAATGAAGAACCTAAGAGGCACATGGCAGAACCAAAGAGCCAAGCGAGGTGAAGAGTGCATGAAGGGAGCCTGTGAAATGGAGCCTGCGCAGGACAGGGGAGCTCGGGCCTCGGGAGCACGAGGGTGCAGGGCATGTCCTGAGTTCTCCTGACGGCTATGACATGGAACCAAATCCCAAATGAACCCAAATTAGTTCCCCATCAAGGTCTATCCACAGAGCAGAAGATTAAAAAGAAACCTCAAGCTACTGGCTACTCTGAAAAGTTTAGCAGAGGAGTCGGTCTCCTCATTGCCCCACTCAGTAGAAGAGGATACAAAAGGCTGAGAAAGGTAGAGATTTCCAGTTTTTTTTGAGACATAGTTTAACACTAGCTTCTACATCCTTCTCATTGACCACCAAAAGCTCATAAATCAAAGTTACAGATACCTGGGCAAAAGCGATAAACCTAAGAGAAACTGACATTCAAATAAACAGATAAAACACATTTTTTATAGCTGTTGCTACTGAAGGCAGTTTTATGCATGCAAGACAGACAAGAATAGAATTAGAGATGCTTAAGTAGAAGGTGTAAAGTAAGATGGTTTAAGAGAGCCATGACACCATAATGCCTGAAATATTCTATTCTAAAGTATTTTAATTCTGCCTATTCACTTAGCAATATTTACAAAAGAAAATGGCAGATATTTCAGGTAAATCATCTTGACTCTGATCAACTAGGACACAGCAGAATTTAAAATAAGCCACATAATCAAAATTACCCCCATATCAGGTCATAGCTGCAATGTAAGGCATTGACCATATTAGACCATATGGATAATCTTTATTATCATTTTCAAATGGCACATAATCCAAATGCTTTCTTGCCTATAGTTATAATAATGTTTTAATATCATACTTTGAAGGCAGAGCTATTTTATTAATAAGTCACCCTTTGTATCGCTGAAAGTTCCTGGAGAAAAGATACATTTTTAAACAGAAAAATAAAAAGCATCTATAATTCCTATGACAGTGTTAAAGTTATAAAGATTTTGAAAAGTAAGCCAGTGCGACTGCTCTGGGTGCTGGCATTCCTCTCTCTCCAGTGTGCAGACCAAGGTCCTCTTCCCTAGAGTGCCCTCTCTCATCTAGCCAACCATGCTAGGCTGAGAGGCTTAGATGTTCTCAACAGGTGTTCTGGAGGGAAGCTGCACCAAGCTCAGGCTCCACAGCTGTGGTTACAATAATACATCCTCTCTCCACTCATGAAACTGCCAGCTCACTAGAAAAGCATTCTTAGGCCAGGTCTCTCCAGGAACACTAAAGTGGAGGACTGAGATAATTAGCTCTATAATTCAGGCAAAATATCCTCATTTAGCTGGAATTTCTTTGATTTGCTTTAGACTGATTTATGCTGATAATTGCCTCAATATTTTCTTTTGTTCTGCCTATAAAGAAAGGCACAGACAAGTTCATCTGACTTCCCCTTTTGTCTTCTTGCTTGTATTCCTCTGATACTCACAGCTTAGGAAATGGCAGTGAACGTACTGGTGGTGGTGCTGGTGGGAGGTGGTGGTGGATGGGGGGATGTGTGCACCAATTAAGAGCTAAGCCTATACTGGTAAAGCGCTTTCTCCTTTTACATCCTCCATGTATGTGAACTAATTTCTGTGATGTCACACTGCACACTTCATTGGTGACCCCCTTTTAAGGACAAAAGGAGCCTCTTAATGACTCAAGAGAAACTGTTCAAATCAAACAGAGGCACAGTTCAGAGACCTACAGCTTTTCTCATGTCCATTCGGCACATGCTCTATGTCCACGAACCTTCTTTAAACCCAGCTCACAATGTGCTCAGCAACCCTTCCCATGCTAATCTTACCGTCTCCCCACAGCTTTATTCGCATCAGATGTCACAAACACAGATATCTCACCAGGGCCAGGAAGGTCACATAAGTGAGTGAAGTACACGTAAGACAATAAAGAGCAGTGGGGACTGGAGAAATGGAAGGGGGAGAGAGCCACTCAGCTCCAAAAGACTGATGCCCCATGGGTGTCCCAATATTGGAAGTTTCAGGAGAAACCAGAAATCCAGATTTAATGTGAACTTTCAAACATTTTAAGTGTTGTCAAATAATTCAAATTAAAAAAAATACTATGTGGTCCAAACACAGCATGTTTGTGAATACTTTTGCTTTCTATTAGTAATGGCAGTTAGAAAATTGTATTGGAATGGAAGGTAGTGGAAACTAACCTATAGTGCACAACTACTGCATGATAGCACCCTATGAGTGCTATCTCATTTAACCCTGGTAACCTGATAAGAGCTATTCTTACCTCCTGCTTACCGATGGAAGAACTGAGTCTCAGAGAGTTAGGTAATTTGTCCAGATGGTGGGGCTGGAATTGCACCCCAGATCTCTCTGACCTCAAAGTATTCATTCTAGAACAATGTGCTCTATCTTTAGTAAAGTATTTCATTAATTTACATTTCCTTACAAATTACATATAATTATCACCAAATTGCTTTCAAATATAAATACTCTATATCTAAATAATCCAATATCACTCCAAAATTAAATACTCGGTTTTGAGAGGGTAGGATTAATTTTCTAGCACCTAGCCAATGCTTTATACAAAACACGTGGTATCCAATATGTTTGTTAATTGCAGTAAGTATTGTCATAACAAACCATTAGTAAGGAGAGCTGTTCTATTACTTACTTATCAAAAGTACCTTGTCTGGTTGTGAAGGTTTCAAGTTGTTGCTTGGGATTTCTGTATGTTCTTATACACAGCCATATGCATTAGTCCATAATTACAGGTGGCTGAGAAAGGATAGATTTGGAATTGAGGCTTATGAATGACTCTGAATAAATTGAACTTTTCTCTTTTGATCTGTTTCTCTTAGGGGCTTTCTGTTTCAGATCTATGAAAAATTTTCATGTGAAAACTTTGAAAATTGTTAGGAAAACTTTGTGAACCTAATGAAATAAAGTATTTTGTGCGGGGAAACTCATAAAATGAAAGCAGTTTTCTTTACAATTTTATCTAAAAACACAAATAAATTTATTTGCCATTTGATTTTTGCCAAATGGTTTGCCTGAAATATTTTAACCTCAAATCTTCAAACTTGAAGTGCATGAATCTCAAAAGCCCTTAGTAACAATAAGAAAAGTTCCTACTAATATTAAAAATGAATCATAAAGAATCAGAGAGAGAACCTTCAGTTTACAGTCAAGCATGCAAGAAGCTTGGAAGTTATCACTCCATCCTCACAACAAGTAAAAAGCTAAACAAACCAAAAATCAACAATTCTTATGAGAAGATTCATAGATAATTGAGGTCACAAAACAAACCACTGCCATCTAAATTACAGAGACAAACAGGTGGATCCAGAGAATCACAATTCACCACTTCAGAAATTCATGAGCAAAAATCTCTGTGAGAACCAGCAATGGGGTAGGAAACCTAAACAGTACTTAAAAAATTTCTGGAGGTTCAGTGTGGACAAGTCTGAGACTTATAAATTCAAGAGGGGTCCCCCATACTTTTGTCAGTCTTACCTCCAGGAGCCCTAACAGGAAAGACCAAAGAAAAAAATCCCCTAAAGCTTCTAGCAGAAGAAGTAGGAAAATATCCATTTTGAAATACAGGATACCAAAAGATAGATTATGCTAACAACAATAAAAAGAAATCAGGAGTACCTGTATTATTTTCAGATGGAGCAGATGTCAGAACAAGAAAAGTTAGCAGGGCAAACAAAGGTATTCCATAATGATAAAAGGGTCATTTCTCCAAGAAGACTTAACAATCTTAAACGTGTGTGTGTATAACAACACGTTATCAAACTATTCAATATGTGAGGCAAAGGCTGACAGCACTGCAAGGAGAAACAGATGAATCCAGTACAACAGTTGGAGACTTCAACACTCCTCTATCAGTAACAGACAGATCCGTAAGGCAGAAAAATCGGTAAGAACAGAGTTGAACTCAACAGCATCATCAATCAATTTGATATAACTGACATCTATGGAACACTTCATCTGATAATACTGGAATACACATTTTTCTCAAGTGCACAGAGAACATTCACAAAGATAGGCCACATTCTGGGCCATAAAACACAGTTTAAAATAAAAATAAGAATAGAAATAATGCAATGTATGCTCTCAGACCAGAATGGAAATAAACTACAAATTAGTAAGAAAAAGATAGGGGACAAACACCACAGTATTTGGAAATTAAACCGTACACTTCTTAACACATGAGTCAAAAATAAATCTCAGGAGAAATTTAAAAAATATTTTAAACTACTGGTACATGAAAATAAAAATATGACTTATTAAAATTTTAGAGATGCAGTAAAAACAGTGCTTAGAGGGAAATTTACAGTATTGATTACAAGTTTTAAAAAGGAATATGTAACTAAAATGAGGCCCTGGCTGGTGTAGCTCAGTGGATTGAGTGTGGGCTGTGAACCAAAGGGTCACTGGTTTGATTCCCAGTCAGGGCACATGCCTGGGTTATGGGCCAGTTCCCTGGTAGGGGGCACATGAAAGGCAACCACATATTGATATTTCTTTCCCTTTCTCCTTCCCTTCCCCTCTCTCTAAAAATAAATGGATAAAATCTTTTAAAAAAGAGAGTACATAACTAAAATGAATAATCTAATTTCATATTATGTAGCATGATTCCTCCAACTTTGTTAGTAATCAAAACAGCCTGGTACTGGCATAAAACAGACACAAACATCAATGGAACAGAATAGAGAGCCCAGAAATAAACCCACACCTTTATATTCAATATTTGACCAAGGAAGCAAGCACATATAATGGGCTAAAGAGAGTTTATTCAATAAATGGTGTTGGAAAAATTGGACAGATACATGCAAAAAAAATGAAATGTTATAGTGGAAGTCCTAGCCAGAGCAATCGGACACAAAGAAGAAATAAAAGGCAACTAACTGGAAAGGAAGAAGTAAAACTGTCATTATTTGCAGATGACACGGTACTGTATATAGAGATCCTTAATGATTCCACCAAAAAACTACTAGAAGTGATAAATGAATTCAGCAAAGTAGCAGGATGCAAAATAAATATCCAAAAATCAGTTGCATTTTTATACAACAATAATGACTATCAGAAAGGGAAACTAAGAAAGCAATCCCATTCATAGTTGCTTCAAAAAGAATAAACTACCCAAGAACAAATTTAACTAAGAATGTAAAAGACCTGTACTCAGAAAATTATAAGGCACTGAAGAAAGAAACTGAAAAAGATACAAATAAGTGGATGCATATACTGTGTTCATGGAGAGGAAGAATTAGCATCATTAAAATGTCCATGCTACTCAAAGCAATCTACAGATTCAACACAATTACTCTCAAGATACCAATGACATGCATTTCATAGAACTGCAGCAAATATTTCATAAATTTATATGGAACCACAAGAGACCCCAAATAGCAACGGATATCTTGAGAAAGAAGAACAAAGTTGGAGGAATCATGCTAACTAATATCGAACTGTACTGTACGGTCATAGTAATCCAAATAGCATGGTACTGGCATAAAAACAGACATATAGATCCATGGAACAGAATAGAGAGCCTAGAAATAAACCCACACCTTTATAGTCAATTAATATTTGACAAAGGAGATAAAAACATACAACAGGTTAAAGATAGTCTCTTCAGTAAATGGTGTTGGGAAGATTGGACAGATAAGTGAAAAAAAAAAAACAACAAAAAACGGACCCAGACCACCTTTTTACACCACACACCAGAATAAACTCAAAATGTATTAAAGACAAATTAGTGTTGAAAATGTAAGAATCCTAGAAGAAAAGTTAGGCAGTAAATCTTGGACATTTCTCTGCAACATTTTGTTCCTGACATATCTCCTAGGACAAAGGAAATAAAAGATAAATTAAACAAATGGGACAAGGCAAAGATGTCTCCTGTCACTATTCCTTTTCAACATTATACTGAAAGTCTTAGTTAACACAATAAGACAAGAAAAGGAAATAAAAGGTACGTTATTTGGGAAGAAAGAAATAAAATTGTCTTCATAGATGACATGATTACCTATTAGTAAAATATGAAAGAATTGACAAAAAAGCTCCTCAAATTGACAGGTGATTAAAGCAAGGTTGCATAATTAAGATTGCATAGGAAGGCTAATTTCAAGTCAATCATTTTCCTATATATAAGCAATGATATGTAGGATTAGAATTTTAAATAAAAAACACAATACCATTTACATTAGTGCCCCAAAAGGAACTACTCAGGTATAAATTGAACAAATACAGGGTGGGGCAACAGTAGGTTTATAGTTGTGAGTATTCGAAACACAGCCTTTTCTTGTATTATTCCTTGTTATTTTCCTAAGGAACAACAGTAAACCTGCTTTTGCTCTGCTCTGTATATACAGGTCAACATGAGGAAAACTACGAAACTCTGATGAAGAAAATCAAAGGAGAACTATAATGGAGAGATAATCAGTGTACATGGGTTGGAAGCCAATATTATCAAGATGTTAGTTCTTCCCAAATTGATCTATTGATTCGGTGCAATCTTTGTAAAAACTTCATTGAATTACTTTGTGCACATCAACAAATTTACTCTAAAGTTTATATGCAGAGACAAAGGACCCAGACTAGCCAACACAATTTTAATGGAGGAAAATATGGTTGGTGGCCTGATAAAATACCAATAATCAAGACAGTGGAGTACAGGTGAAAAAACAGTCAAATAGATCAATGGTACAGAAAAGAGAGCTCAGAAAGAGACATACAGAACAATCAGCTGATTTTTGACAAAGCAAAAGCAATTACAATAAAGACAGTCTTTTCAACAAATGGTGCTGAAACAACTGCACAGCTCCATGAAAAACCATGAATCTGGCCACCAGACCTTACACCCTTCATAAAAAATAATTCAAAAAGAATAATATACCTAAATGTAAATCATGTTAAGTAGAAGATAACAAAGAAGAATACCTAGATGACCTGGTATTTGGCAGTGACTAATTAGATAAAACATCAGTGCCATAAGTTAAATAATAAGTTGTATTTTATTAAAATTTAAAAAATTCTGTTCTGTGAAAGACACAAAATAATGAGAAGACAAGTCACAAACTGAGTAAAAATATTGGCAAAAGACATACTTGATAAAGATTTGCTATCAAAAATATTTTAAAAAATCCTTAAAACTCAACAATAAGAAAACGAACAACCTGATTCAAAAATGTTATAGCTTTAAATTTCCAAAGTAGAATAAAAGTGGGAAAGGAGAGAAATGTGGAATAAATTCAAATTAAAGTATGGCCCTTCATGTTTATTACACTCCAGTATTTCCCTTATATTTCTTTTCTAGTCTAGAAATTTTAAAAAAGCAGAAATTGGGATGAGAAAAATGGAAGAAATCTTTTTGTTAAGTTACCTAAGTGACAGATAGGAATCAGAATGGGTAAAGCAATAACGGTGAAGAAGAAGCTCTTCAGGAATGCGTAGTACAGGAGAGGGAGCTGCAGGACAAATGGCTGTCATTTGAGTGCAAAGTGGCTGGAAGGAAAATGAAGGTAACTCCTCTCCAGCTTTCTCCTCTGAAACTAGAATGGGTGGCAACCGTGAGAGGATCAGGGTAAAGGGGCCTGTTTGTTGTGGGTACTGAGCAGATTCAAGGGGAAGGAATCTTAGGGTAAACCTCAGCACGGACCTGAGTCTCGACTCCTTGAATGAACGTGCCTGTTAAGGACTCCTGGTAGCTATCTGGGATCAAATTTATAGACAGAGTTTAGTAGTCATTGTTAAACTTCTTCACACTTGATGGTAAAGCAGCACTGAGCTAGCTGCATATTGTTCTGTGTTCCTGCCATCTAAGCTGACCTTTACAAAGGAGCTGCTAAGTGGCTTGGCTGGTGTGGCTCAGTTGGCTGGAGTATTGTCCCATAAATTCAAAGGTCATAGGTTTGATTCACAGTGAGGGCACATGGCTAGGTTGCAGGTTTTGTCCCCTGTTGGGGTATGTACAAGAGGCAACAGATTGATGTTTCTCTCCCTCTTTTTCCCTCTCTTTCCCTGTCTCTAAAATCAATAAGCATATCCTCAGGTGAGGATTTAAAGAAAAAAAGGAGCTGCTAGGCTCATAAATCAATCAATGGGCTGTAGACTTGCTTGGGCCAATGGGTGTGGTGCAGCTATATCCTCATTTGCACCTTCATCAACCAATCAGAGCAGCTCCATTCCAACAAATTAGGATGATGCTATTTGGACCAACTGAACTGTGAGGATTTGGAGTCCTCATTTGTATAGACATGGGCCAATCAGTGACTGGGGGACCAGAGACAGGTACTCTTCTCTGTATAAGCCAGCTTCATTTCTGCCTCCATGCAGTGCACTTTCAGTTTCCAGTGAAGGCTGAGTTTTCCCGGCTGGAGCTGTAACACCTGAACTGAGCTGCCTTGCCCCAGCCACTTTAGCTGAGCTGTCTTACAGTTGAGCTGTTCCACAGCCAAGCAGCTCCACAGTTGAGCTGTATCACAATTGAGCTGTTTTCAGCCTAGCTGTTCCACAGCCTAGCTGTTTGACCACCTTGCTGCCTCCACTGAAGAAAGTCTGTCCCACCTCACTACACCCCTAACTGGTTACTCCTGTTGGTGTTGAATTTGCAGTGATGACCTTTGATTGACACTAATCACATTCCTGGTTTATTTGCAACTCAGGGCTATAGAACATGGTTCACCACAAAGCATTACTGCCCCCCACCTCCACCCCATCAGAGTCCCTGCCACATTGGGTTATGTCAACAAAGGTTGTGTCTGAAATGACTTAGTTGCACTGAACTGAAGGTCAGTTGTTGATCTCAGAAAAGGTGTCTTCATTTTTAAGTATGTCATTTAAAATTCTGTAGAGAGGGCAACACTTGAGGATTTGTGAATCACATGTAGACATAAGTATAAAAATGAAAATGGCTTTCTGGCCTTGGGTTCTAAAATTAAGTGTGTGATAAGGCTTAATTAAAGGACTGGAAGAGATGCTGGAACCAAGAAAAAGTATTTAATTTTTTCTCACAGTAGGGGTAAAATAGATACTGGTTATGTGGAAGAATTCATACATTATACCACATTGCCAAGATCCAGCAGAATAAACCTAAATGAATAAGGAAAGGGCTGTCGCCTTAAAGATGGATCTGTGAGAATTACCGGGTAATGTTGTTTTTAAAGGTGGAATTTTAAAGGAAAAAACTCCCAGTGGTCTGACATTTAATTATTTCAACTCAAAAGAACTAGCACTATGAGTTGATACAAAAACAGTGACAATAATAATTACAAAAACTTATGTAGTCAGATTAGCCAGACATTTTAAGTTCATGAACTCTCTTAATTCTTATGACCCAGTGAGGAAATTACTATATTTCCCCTATCTTACAGAGAGAGAAACTGAGGCACAGTGGCATTAAGTTGCCTAAGGCCATGTGGCTAAAGAACTCTTGACATCTGGCATTGTTTCCCTATGTTGAGATAAAAACATCTTGATGAAATGGTCATTGGCTTAACTGACCAAACTTTGGTTGCTTAAGTTTAGACACTGAAAATAAAGGCTACTCTGCTTTGTTGGCTGGGACTTCAGAGTTGCTGGCAGAGGGAAGAGTGTTTTTCTAACATTGCTGGTAACTGTGTCACCACTTAAGTAATCAATCCAACTAGCCTCTTACAGACACAGTACTACGGAGCATACTCATTACCTACCCAGCTGCTTTCTGATTTTCACCACACTTCCTGGTCACAGAAAATACTCGATGGACATTATTGTGTGAGAGAGACAGACAGACAGTGGCTCTGACAGACATCTACCGATTCCAAAGGTCGCCGAGTCCATGCTTGGAGGAGATGCACACTTCTCATGGCTTCATCCCATGGTATAAACTTTTCAATTTGTGAAAAGAATGAAAAAGATCCTGGCAGTTGAAAACACATAACCTGTCCATGGGTATAGATATTTCATCTCTGAATTTTTCTAAGTGATGAAGAATTTTTTTAAAAAGCCCACATAACTTTTCATGTATGTGTGTGACTTGAATTTAACATCACTTATGCAACAGCCTTGGAGAAAGCACTTTGGGATCAACCTGAAATGCACTTAGTTATATCACCCTCCTTCATTTCCACCTATGTGCTTGGGCACCTTCCCCACTTCCTTGGGTTATCTTTCCTACCAAGGAGAAATTCCCTGTGAGTCCCCCTTTTCCCATTTTCCCCCCCATTCTACATTTTGCTCATGTGCCCCAAGGGTGGGAGCCATGTCTTACAACTGTTTTAAGCTGGGCTCCTGCAAACATGTGCTGCAGAAAAAAACCAAGAAATGCACACACACAGCCTGCTCTCCAAGATCCACCTGCAGACAGAGCTGTCCTGACAAACATATCTTCCACTCAGGAATAAAACACAGCTCACATTAGCAACCAAGGTAATTTCCCAAACCAGCCAAAGATTTTTAAACACTAAAAAAAGTCAGTGGTAAAAATAATAGATGCAATATCTGTCATCCTTAGTGATATTTTGTTTAGTTTTATTTCTCACATCAGGGAAATATGAACCCAGAGGGATTGGAACTAGCGATGGTACAAAAAATATGAAACAGATGTAATCCACAACCGAGCAAAATGGGAATAAAGTGACATTAGTGATAGCGGTTCTCTGCTCACAGTCAGTTTATATTGCTGAATGCCGTGTGTGCACATTATCTTGAAATTTAATGGTTTCAAAAATGTCACTCTGCAGCAAGACTAAATCAGTGGTATACTGTTGATCCTCTATCAGACTATAAATACAAGTGAGAAAGGGAGGGCTTTTTAATGCATGTCATATTGAAGTAATATCTCCAGTTTCCTCTTGAAGAAGTTTGTTAAGCTCACTTAAAAATTGGACTTTCTCCACCTACTCAAAACCCACTGGTGTAAGTACATAGGCAGCACAATAAACAAGAAAATTGCATGTTCTGAATCCTAAGTTAAGCAGTGACATTATTATAAAATCCAGGTGACCCCTTGGATATGCAGAGCTGATTATCCAAAAATCTCATAAACATATATTACAAAAGTTAAAAAATCATTCTGTTCCAAGTTTCAAATATAGCTGCTGATTAATTTATTCAGGAACAAATACAACTCATTTCTTTAGGGGCTCTAGCAACCTGCACGGAACACAGCAACCAAAAGAGATCGCTCCCGAAGCACTAGCGTTATCCCAGGAAGGGGTGCCCTTCTGTGCTTGGATGCAGATCTCATTCCCTAGGCAGAATGGCCCATCACAAGGTCTGCCTGTTAATCTCAGAAACTGAAAATATATGTTAGGTTGCATGGCAAAGGGAATTAAGGCTACAGATGGAATGGATGCTGCTAATCAGCTGATCTTAAAATAGGGAGATTATTCTAAATTATCAGGGTGGTCCAATGTAATCACAGGGTATCTTAAATGGTGGAAGAGTAGGTCAGAAAGACGGGGTGTGAGAAGGACTCAATCCACTCTTGTTGGCCTTGAAGGGGGAGGAGGGGGCCACATGCCAAAGATTTGGGGCAGCCTCTAGAAGCTGAAAAGGTGAGAAAACAGATTCTCTACCAGACTCTCCAGAACGGAATGCAGCCTTGCTGACACCTTGATTTGAGCCCAGTGGGTCCTGTGCTGGACTCCAGGGTGTAAGAAGGTAACTTGCGTTATTTTAGCCACTAAACTTATAGAACTTGTTACAGCAGCAATAGGAAACTAATACAACTGCATTTAGTCAGTGTCCAGAATTTTAATATTATAGCACTTAACAGGCATTCTTAAGGTAATTAGACTGATCTTTCTAAAACAACTATCTATCTATCAACCATTCTCCCCAACAGAATTTTCTCATTAATTTATCCTAAATGTTTGTTACTTCATTGTCAAAAATACCATTTCTCTGTGGAAAAATATAAAAATCACATTTTAAAAAACTTGACCTCTGATTTTGAATTTGTAACTTTCTCTTTTTTACAGGTAAAGGTATCAAAGCAAATGAGATTTATTTTAGTTCTTTGGTACATGGGCAGTGAAAGCTTCTTACTTTTTAATAAAAAGGTGAAAAGTGAATAATTTGGCATTTACATGGTATTTATTTACTTGTTATATATGTGTGTGTGAGGGAGGATGATGGAAAACAGAGGGACCTTTTTTTCAAAAATCAAGTGAAATCCAAAAATATCACCAAACTTGTACTAAGCAAGCGTATTTAACAAGTGTGTTTTCCTACACACTCGCCAACACTTGGGGTCAGTTACAGAAATGTTCTTCGCCAATCTGATGGGTGAAAGGTGGCATCTCACACTGTGTTGATTTGCATATACTTGATTATGCGTGAGGTTCAATAGCTTTTTAAATGTTACTTAGCCATACATTGCTATCCTGTAAATTGCTTAGGTATATTTTATATAAATTTTTTGAGTTAGATCATTTATCTTGTTGCTGTCTAGATAATTTTTATATTTAGGTCACTGATACTTTGGCATATAAGTATTAGAAATACTTTAAGCTAATCTATAGCTTGTTTAAAAATTCTCTTTATGGTGTCTTTAGGCATACCAAAGTTTATAATTCTGATATGTTCAAATTTATCAGTTATGTGTATTAAGATTTTAGGACTTCCGGCCAAAATGGAGGCATAGGTAGACGCACTGTGCCCCCTCGCACAACCAAGATAGGGACAACAACGATATAGAAACAAAATAACAACCAGAAATGACAGAAAATTGAAGTGCCTGGCAGTCCAACAACCAGTGAGTTGAAAATAGACTCGATGGACCAGATCGACCAGACCGGTAGGAGGGGCGGAGTCGGGCCGGGTGAGAGACGCGAACTGAGCAACCGGGGACGCGCGCAAGTTCCCAGCAGGCAGACCCTGGGCGCACAAGCCGGCAGCAGGCAGACTCTGGGCGCACAAGTGTCAGTGGCTGGCGGGCCAGGCTGGGAGGTGGCGACCGGCAGACCCAGCAAGGCGGCCATTGTGAAGCAAGGCTCTGCGCGCAGCTCAGGATCCCAGCGCCGGGAAATAGAGCTTTGGGGCACTGACAGAAAAGGAGGGCCCCGCGGGGTGCACGAGCCCACCCACACCAGGATTGGTGCCAGAGGGGCCCAGTTGGCTTGTGGAAAGTGTCGGAAGGTTCTGAGGTTCTACAGAGAGCAGAGAAAGCGCCATTGTTCCTTCCCAGACCCCGCCCCCATATACAGCGTCACAACCCAGCGAATGGAGTGCCCCCTCCTGGTGAAAACCTTAGGCCCTGTCCCTCACTACGGTAGCCTGTCAAGACCAAAAAAAAAAAAAAAACCCAGCAAAGGATGGCTCAAACAGATGAGGATTGGAAAGCCCCAGGTCCCATCCTTTTAAGCGACCAAGAGATAGCCAACCTAT
This sequence comes from Trachops cirrhosus, assembly GCA_028533065.1. Lineage (NCBI taxonomy): Eukaryota > Metazoa > Chordata > Mammalia > Chiroptera > Phyllostomidae > Trachops > Trachops cirrhosus. The sequence continues at coordinate 43,413,657 of CM052547.1, read as the reverse complement.
CAGATGCACAGTTCAAAGCACTGGTTATCAAGATACTCACAGAATTGGCTGATTTTGATCACAAATTAGCTGAAAAAATGCAGGCTACAGTAAGTTTAATGAAGAAAGATGCACAGGGAACCAACAG
>CM052547.1:43396639-43413030 GCA_028533065.1 Trachops cirrhosus | reverse complement strand
CAATTATTGGCAACCACACCTGAAACAAAAACAAGAAGAAACTAAGCCAACAACTAGAACAGGAACAGACACACAGAAATGAAGATCACATGGAGGGTTAGCAACAAGGAAGTGTGTGGGGGGGAAGTATGAAGAATAAGTAGCATAGATGGTAGGTAGAAAATAGGGGGAGGGCAAGAATAGAAGGGGAAATGTAGAAGCTAAAGAACTTATGACACATGGACATGAACTAAAGGGGGGGAGTGGGAGAGGGTGTTCAGGGTGGAGGGGAACGAAGGGGGGGATAGTAGGACAAATGTAATAGCATTATCAATAAAATATGTTAAAAAAAAAGATTTTAGGGAGCTCTGTACCTTGCGGCCATAAAGATATTTTCTTATATTATTTATTATTATTGTATACCCATGGCCTTTCTCTTCCCAGTGACAGAGGCAAATGGGATGAGTTAGATGCTGGCTTGTCAGAAATGGCAGGAAGATAAGCAGACAAAAGCACTAAATGCAGTGGTGAAGGTAGTTGGGAAGGTCCAGATGCAGTGGCTGAGCGGGCTCAGCGATAACCCCTTGCAGCTACAATGTGATCTCTAAATGCCATTTTCTCCTAAAAGAAACCAGAATTTCTTAGAGAAATGGTTAATTCTAATCAAGGGGAAGACAGTGCACAAGCTGAGTTGAGATAGCCTGTTGTATAAAAAATAGAAGAAATTTTCAGAGTTTCGGAGTCAAAACAATGAGAGAAAACATGAAGGGGCTCCTGTCAGCCAAAGATGAGATACTCTGAAAATCCAAACATTAATTACTGTGATGTGTTCAAACATATCAAATATGCTAAAACCCTAAACACACAATGACATTGCTCGTCATTGCATAAAGTCATTACAGCACCAATTCATTCTGAAATTGTAAAGTGCAGAAATAAAAATAAAAATAAACCAAACATTTATCTCTAGGTTCTGATATAAACGGTTTCAGGGTAACCGGACATTTGAGAAGAAAATGGCATTTACTAAATACAGAAGAATGACGTCACCACTTTGAAACCCTCAGTAAAATAACAGATCTAGGCTATCATCATCAGTAGCTTAAAAAAGCCATTAAGTGACAGGCTGATGTGGAACATTATAATGGATGGATTGGGTTGGCAAAACCACCACCCACTGATCAGTGTGAGCATTATGTGCTTCCTGACATAACGTAATAGGGAGTACAAAACATCACCTATGAATTATTCTTACCAAGGTAAGAAACCTAAATTTGATTAAGTTTCCAGTTCTTGTCCTAGTTCATGGGAAATGCAGACAATGAAGGACATGGTAAATGACATTACAAGAATGCATCACCCAAGTTCAGAATGTGGGAAATTCTGTAGGATGTTTTACTCAATAAATAAATGAGGTATGGATAGGATTCATTATTCCATGTTATGAATGAGGAATCATTTATGAAAGGTTAGGTTGTGGGGAGGGAATTTCAGGGGAACTTCAGGGGAGAATGGGAAGGGTTTACAGGAACAAATATAAAGGACATATGGACAAAAACTAGGGGGGTTGGAAATGGGAGGGAGAAGGGGAGGAATGGGTGGGTTGGCTGGAATGGGAGTAAAGGATAGAAACTGTTCTTGAATAATGATTAAAAAAAAAAGGTTAGGTTGTTATAGAATCAGAACAAAAACCCAGGCTTCCATGACTTTAATTCATTTTTTCCAGGACATTTTGACCACTCTAGCTTGACAAGCTGATAGTGAGAATTAACTTTCGCATGGGCAAGTTGGTTTTCCACATTCCGATGCAAACTCATGGAAAAACAAATTGAGATGCACAGGCCCTATGAAGCCATTGAGAAGATAGTTCCAAATGCACAGTTCAAAAAGCAACAATAGGGCAGATTTTCAAAATAAAAAATAATAGCTTTCTTTTTAATTGAGCGTTTCATACTGAAAAGGGTTTCTTTTCTTCATTGACTGTCTTTACCCTTTTGTTGTGATTAAAGAGTCATGTTATTTAATTTTTTATTTATTGATTGATTGTAGAGAGAGAGAGGGAGGGAGCGGGAGAGAGAGGGGGAGAGAGAGAGACTGATTTGTTGCTGCACTTATTGATGCATTCATTGGTTGATTCGTGTATGTGCCCTTACCAGGGATGGAGCTGCACACTTGGTGTATCAGGATGATGCTCTAACCAGCTGAGCGCCCTGCCAAGGCAAAGAGTCACATGATTTACATTAAAAGAGAGAAACTGAGTCTGCTCAGCTGATAGCCCTGTGATTCTTAGGAGCAAATAACAGACATGAGATACATTTCCTATAATGTATGACAGATTTTAAAATTATCTTTCTCAAACTAATTAACATTTTAGAAAAGTTAGGTTTAATCATTAAAGGAGCCACCTGCCTATCTAGGAGCTGTCTGGTGAACCATGCTGGCAAATTTCAGGGGATATGCACCCAGCAGGTACTATATTTTCTTTTGATTTCTGAAGCAAAGAGACAGACTCTACTATCCCTCTACATACCACCAACTAATTCAAACATAATGATCCCTTTGTGTCATGTTACGGTGTCCCTCACTCACATCAAAGAGTTAAGAGGGAACAGACACTGGGTAGAAGGTATGTGAAAGCTCCCCATTTGCTTCATACAGTCGTTTCTCAGTATCCAGGAGGAATTAGTTTCAAGAATGAATACTGAAATCCCCAGATGCTCATGGATACTGAAATCTCCAGATGCTCAGGCCCCTCATAAAATGATGTAGTGTTTGCATATAACCTATGCACATCCTTCCATATACTTTAAATTATCTCTAGATTACTTTTTTAAAAATATTTTATTGATTATGCTATTACAGCTGTCCCATTACCCCCCCTCCATCCTGCTCCACCCTGCACAACCTCCCCCACCCACATTCCCCCCTCTAGTTCATGTCCATGTGTCATAAGGTCTTTGGCTTCTACATTTCCCATACTATTCTTGCCCTCCCCCTGTCTATTTTCTACCTACCATCTATGCTACTTATTCTCTGTACCTTTTCCCCCTCTCTCCTCCTCCCACTCCCCTGTTGATAACCCTCCATGTGATCTCCATTTCTGTGGTTCTGTTCCTGTTCTAGTTGTTGGCTTAGTTTCTTTTTGCTTTAGGTGTGGTTGTTAATAATTGTGAGTTTGCTGGCATTTTACTAAACATGTTTTTAATCTTCTTTTTCTTAGATAAGTCCCTTTAACATTTCATATACTAAGAGCTTGGTGATGATGAACTCCTTGAACTTGACCTTATCTGAGAAGCACTTGATCTGCCCTTCCATTCTAAAAAAAAGCTTTCCTGGATAGAGCAATCTGGAATGTAGGTCCTTGCCTTTTATGACTTGGAATACTTCTTTCCAGACCCTTCTTGCCTGCAAGGTCTCTTCTGAGAAATTAGCTGACAGTCTGATGGGAATTCCTTTGTAGGTGACTGTCTCCTTATCTTTTGCTGCTTCTAGGATTCTCTCCTTCATTTTTACCTTGGCTAATGTAATTATGATGTGCCTTGGTGTGTTCCTTCTTGGGTCCAACTTCTTTGGGACTCTCTGAGCTTCCTGGACTTCCTGGAATTCTATTTCCTTTGCCAGAATGGGGAAGTTCTCCTTTATTATTTGTTCAAATATCTTTTCCACTTGTTGCTCTTCCTCTTCTCCTTCTGGTATCCCTACAATTTGGATGTTGGAGTGTTTAAAGATGTCCTGGAGGTTCCTAAGCCTCTCCTCATTTTTGTGAACTCTTGTTTCTTCATTCTTTTCTATTTGGTTGTTTCTTTCTTCCTTCTGGTCCACTCCATTGATGAGACCCAGCTTTCTCTGCATCACTATTGGTTCCCTGTGTATTTTTCTTCATTTCACTTATTGTAGCCTTCATTTTTTCATCTAATTTATGACCAAAATCAACCAATTCTGTGAGCTTCCTGATCACCAGTGTTTTGAATTGTGCATCTGATAGGTTGGCTATCTCTTGGTTTAAAAGAATGAATTCTGAGGCTTTCAATTTTTCTTCTGTTTGAGCCATCTCTCTCTCTCTCTCTCTCTCTCTTTTTTTTTTGTCTGATTGTGCCTGTTACGTATGAGGGGCAGAGCTTTAGGTGTTCACCAGGGCGGGCCACCCCATTGGCTGGGTTGTGATGCTGTATGTGGGGGCGGGTTCTGAGAGGGAATAATGGCACTTGCTCCACTCTCTGCTGATTTCAGTCCCTTCCACCGCTTTCCCCAAGCAAACTGGGCCTTTCTGGTTCTGATTCCCGTGTGGGTGGGCTTGTGCACCCTTGTGGGACTTTCCAACGACCTGTCAGGTGAGGCTGGGAGTCTCTACCTACACCTCAACCCCACAGGTGTTTTCAATCAGTGCCCCGAGGCTCTGTTTCCCAGTGCTGGGATTCTGGGTTGCAAGCAGTGACTTGCTTCACAATCGCTGCCTCACTGGGTCTGCTAGTTGCCTCCCTTTGGCTGTGGTCTGCCAGCCACTGCTTGCGCGCGCATGGTCTGCCTGCTGTGGTCTTTCATGCCTCGTCCCCGTGCTCTTAGTGCCACGTGACCCCTCTCCTGACCCCTCTCTGCCCTGCTGCCTGACTCCGCCCATCCTATTGGTCTGGATGAAAGTGTCTGTTTTAACTCCTTGGTGTCCGACTTCCATAGAGTTCAATTTTCCGTCAGTTCTGGTTGTTATTCTGTTTCTAAATTGTTGTTGTTCCTATCTTGGTTGTGCGAGGAGGCACAGCATGTCTACTTATGCCTCCATCTTGGCCGGAAATCTCTAGATTACTTTTAACACCTACTACAATGTAAATTACTACATAAATAGTTGTTAACGCTATATTGTTTAAGAAATAATGATAAGAACAAGATGTCTGTACAGGTTTAGTACAGACACAGCTAATGTAGATATGACTACACAGTACATGTCAGCAACAGTAACAGTATTTCCTGAATGTTTTTGATCAGAGGTTGCTTGAAACTGGGATGTGGGTCCCATGGATATGGGAGGACTGTATATACAGAGAAGATGTTTATGGCTTTGTTTAATTTCTAAAACATCTGCTTTCTCCCCCATATTAACTGGCATGACAGCAGACATATATTGACATTTAACATAAATCACAACCTTTAGATTGTGTGAGGTGTTGCCTTGAGCAGCATGAACAGCGAAGACTACTGGGGGCGAGGGGAACAGCAAAAACGGGCCCAAATCATCCTCAATCACATGGCAATTTTTTTTCAATTCTGTAACTTTGGATTACTTTGGTGGCTGGGTAAGGGGATATTCTACAGAGAAGGGTCTGTTCCCTGGATCACAAGGAGAATGCTCAGCACATCATTCCACTAATGATGTTTAGAACTAAAAAGAATTATGGAAGAAATGTCTAATATTTGAGACTGTCTTATATTAAGATTAATAGAGTTGCAAGTCTTTCATTAAACTATGCATTGGGAAATAGGTTGACTTTCTATCTGCCCACTCTAGGCCACTTGAAGCCCCCTTAACATTTTATCCTGACTAGGTACAATACTCAATTCTTACAATTACTATTATATGGCTATGCATTTCAGAGTTTGTTTATAACTAGTTAACCAACTTTTAGAAAAGCACATAAGGTATGAGCTGCCAAAAGGGAAGCCCCGGTGTCATTCTGTGGAAGGCTTTGGAGGTGACGCTGAAAAGTTAGGATGTAACGCTTAGATAAGAAGAGTTACACTGAGCAGTAAATAATATGATAGGGATTACATTTTAGGAAAACAAATTTTCTATTCTCTCTTATCTCCTTATACTTCCATCAGCCCCTCCCTCCCTCTCCTCTGTTAGATGAATACTTCTTAGTTCACGGAGTAGAGATCAGCAAGCAGAGAGCCCCTCCCCCCCAGTCAGTTCTGGCTTTGCATATGAAAGACAAAGAAACTCTCATAAGTCTTGGTTTGCCATATATATAAAGGGGAGAGCAAATCACCAACTTCGTAGGATGATATGGGGATTAAATGAAATACAGGTAAAGCACACTTCCTGATACTTGACAAGGACTCACTAGAGAGGAGGGAAAAGTGAGACAGAACCCTTCTCTACTAGCTGAATGTAGCTTTAAATGACAGTGCTGCTTCATCTTGGATATTTGGGCATCCATAAAATATGTCTTTTACTCTTTCAGTATTCGTTCTTTCAGCATTTCTTGAGTGCCCTCTGTGAGTCCAGCAATGTGCTAGAAGCTGGGGATCCAGGATGAAGATGATGCCCTTGCTTCTGAGAAACTCGGAGCTACTAGGATGGATGGGTGTGTAAAAACAACTACAGCAGTAATAACAGAGTATGTCATTACACAGGCTCTGTGAAGTACCAGGGAACACAGGCAAATGAGAAATGAAACTCAATTATCATTTGGATAATGCTTTTCTTCTTGTCTGTTTCTATCTTACTCCACTAATTATAGTTTGCAAAATAAATGGTCTCAAATCAGCTGGGGGAGGGGATAAACAGAAGAAAAAGAATTCATGTTCAAGTTAAGCAAACTGCTTCTATTTTTCAAGGGCAATCACTTGACTATTATTTCACCTGATTATTATCACATTGTTCATTGGGATCTTATCTCCTAATGATTTTATGAAGTATTTAATGAGTAAATTGCCCTCACTCCATGGTTCTCATTAATAATTATAAAGGAGATGTGTTTAATAACATCTATCAGCATATAAAGGCTTACATTTAGTCCAAAGTAAAATCAGATATTAAAAAAAAATCAATGATCTTTGGATAGGTAATTCAAGGGATGAGCAAGGAAAACACTCCTGTTATAAAGTCAATCAACAATTATAGTCACAAGTGTTAAAAGAGATACCCAAATGCTTTATTAAGACTTGGCTCTTTTCCCCAGAGTCTCATTAAGAAGAAACTATAGCTTTCCCAACTCAAAATGATAATATGGATTTAGTGGATCCATCCATCACCCATTGTGGTTTTTCCTGATTCTCTCTTGACAATTGCTTCTAGTAAGGCAGGTTGACATGGGAAATGGTCCAGCCTGGCCAAAGAGAGCATTAAGCAAAAATTTCTTAGCTTTTCCAAATGAGAGGGGAAAAAAAGAATCATTTTGTGTGTGTGGTATGTAATGAAAAGTAGTATGTAATATTTTATTATTGCTTTGTGCTACCTAAAGGGATTCTGATAAATGGTTTGCATTATATAATGTCTGCATGTAACAGGGTACAGCCAGGACCCCCCAAAGAGGGGCTTGTAACGGGGTCCAGAACTTAGAATGTCCAGGATATATAAAAATATAGGATATCCCTACCCCCACAAGTCTGCACTGGGGGATGGGACACATGGAGAAGGGCCACTGAGAGTTATTTTGCATATCAACAGTTGTCCAGCTTCACACCTGATATGCAAAAATGGTTATTTTATATATCTATAACAGCTGGCTAGCTTCATAGATACATTTAGTAGCTGTGGCCATACTTTGAGCCAGGGAGATGGGCGTGATTTTAACCCATTCTGTAACTGGGAGGCAGCTCTCCCTGGTTATTGCACCTGCTTGAGAGCTTAGAGATGGGTCGCTCTACACCAAGGGGCCACGCCTGCCCAGACTTACTATGGCAGCCCAGAAAGGCTGAAAACTGTGGGAATGCTGGCAGGTATAGCCAATTGTAGGAAGAGTCAGAAATGGGGTTGCAGAGGAAGAGTCACCCTTGGATTTAAACCCAGGTGTGGCAACCATGTGGGTTTGAACCACGTGGTTTTGGGAGTTCAAACCACATGGCTTAGGAAGCAGGAAAGCAGGATATACCAGCCAGGCAGAACTTTCTGTTAGTGGTTTGGAAAAACGCAGGAGAGACATTGTGGGAAGGAAAGGGATGAAAGGACTCTTGCTGGTGGGCCATGAGAAAGTGCCATGCGGTTTCAGATTAAGAACTGGAGATTGCCATGGCAACACAGCTCGTGGTGCTGGGAACCGCAGGAGGCCTGCCAGCCGAGGTCGGATTACTGGGAAGAACCAGGAGCTGAGCCACAGATGTCCAATTTTTTTTCCCCCTGAGAAATTGTACTTCTGACTGTCCTGACTGGGCAAAGGGTGGAAGGAAGGACTGTGTGTGTTTGTGGGTGTTTTAAGGGACTTTGAGATTTTAAACAGTGACATTCCACCATTACTCTAAATCTGTATAACTTTTAAATAAATAGTTCCTTTTCTTTTTATCAAACTCTGACATTGAGAGCCATAATACCTAAGGGTGATAGGCAAGGCAAACGCAGTACAGAGGGACCCCGGGAGAGGGGGGTCCATTTGGTAACAGTATCTTGTCTCCACCATGGGCCTGTTCTGTAACATGCATGCCCCTGCAAATGCAAGTTGGTATGCATATTTGAAGGACATAAATTCTGAACCACTAGAAATACTTTAAAGCCACAAAAATCATCACGCACAATTTCTACATTGTTTTGGTCTTGTTTTTCCCTGCCTCCCTAAAGTTTTATCTCCTGCTTCTATTTTTTTATTTTTATTTTTTAAAGATTTTTATTTATTTACTTTTAAAGAGAGGGGAAGGGAGGGACAAGGAGAGGGAGAGGAACATCAATGTGTGTTTGCCTCTCACATGCCCCCTTCTGGGGACGTGTCCCGCATTTCAGGCATGTGTCCTGACTGGGAATCGATCCAGTGACCCTGTGGTTTTCAGGCTGGTACTAAATCCATTCAGCCACACCAGCCAGGGCTCCCACTTTTTCTTTAATTCTCACGATTTCTTTAATAATTTCATACTAAATTTAGCAGTTATTCTTGATAATAATCTAGTCATATTTCTATGCAATGCTTCCTCAATGCAGTACATGGTGAACATTAGGAGAGTAAAATTTGCATAAAAACTGAAATGAAAAATAATGCCTTCACTGGAATAAAGAGTGACTTCAAACTCCTTGTGAGGTTAGTATTGCTGCCAATGAGGAAAGAAACTCCACCGCTCAGGACCCTTTCCACATTCTCAACAAAGGAAATCCTGGCTTTGATCATTTATGGACAGTTTTTCTTTTCCTGAATCTTAAGAACCAAAAGTCAATTCTCTTCCCAAGGACAGACTCATGGCAATCTGAATTCTACTTATTCTGTTTAGAGCAGCACAACACTATTCCACCCAAGAACTGCCGGGAGAAATGCCAGGCTGTATGCCACTCCTCAATGTTTTCCTTTAAACTCACAAAAGGCTGATAACCATTAGCATTTCTTCAAGCACAAAATGTGAAAGTGGAAGACAGAGAGAAATGAGAATCAGAAAATTTTTCTTTCCATTCAGTGGCACACTGCCCCATTGCCACAGGCTCCCCATGTCTGCCACCAAACCACAACAGTTAATCTGCTTATTCAAAACCACCTACAGAAGTTAATAGACAGTTATAAACTAATTGAGTGCGGCTGTGATGGAGACTCCTCATTCATCTTGCTTATTCAATTTAACTCCCTTAGTCTTCCATAAGGCACAATGTTCCTGCTGCTCAATCAAAACAGTCGCTTGCTACAAGAAAGGCCCTGGAACAACAGGAAGCTAATAGTTTAACTGTTCCTCTAAATTTGTTTGACAAAACTGACATTTAGTGCATTATGTCACGTTGTCGGTAATCTGCAATTTACCCCTGGGCGTGCAGTGGATGTTCATTTTATTTACCTCTCATAGTTAAAAGCGTAATTAATATTCCACTCTGTAACAAAGATTAGAGATTTGACAAACATTGTAATTTAAATTCTCCATTATAGCAAACATTAAAATCAAACATCTTACACACGCCCCGCTGCATAAAGGACACGTGAAGCTGTAATTTAACTTTTTAGTTTTTAAAACCACAAACTAATTTCTGCTGTCAGTTTAATGAGCTGGAAAATACAAATCTTGCTGCTCTCTGTATGGGCACAGTCTGTAAGAGACGAACCAAAGGGAGAGAGCACCAGTTTTTTTTCAAAACATATTTCTGAATGCACCAAACAAACTATATGCGTAATCTAGTAAATGCAACATGATACTGTGGATCCCTGAAAACAATGAAAAGCTTTAAGTACACAGCTACAAAAGTAAAACATTTCAAGAGAGAAACAAAAAAAATTACTCTGGTATTTTTTGAGGTAACGGTGTGTATATATAAGGAATATATGAAATTATATGCAGATACTGACCACAAACAAAACAAGCCAACAACGAAACCACATTCTTGAATATTGAGCTGAGCAAGGGTCTTCCAGAACACTGAAGGTGTAACTAGGTGGCCAGAATTGCTGAAGAAGTTCTCAAAGAAGCATTATCACTATTTTAATACATGCTAATTTTCACTAGAATCTCAGGTTCATAAATTTTATGTGACTGATTAAAATTATTGCATGTAGAATACCTTCAGGCAGCTAAAATGGCTCATTAAACAAGGAAGCTAGCTGGGAATTATCAGTAATGTAACCAATTTGTATACTATGAATGTTATGTCTTTAGAAAGAACATAGGAGGAATATTTAAGTCTCCCTCCTGCACTGGAGCTGGGCTCAGGAGGGATGGGAAGAAACGCCTTGATCTCAGAGCTGCTGGATACTTCCGCTCTGCTCTTCCTGATACCCAGAAACCCACCGACTGGTAGACTTCTGCATGAGACTTCATTAGTCACTGTCAACTTCAATCTGTTCCAGTTATTTTACATTCATATCCCAGGAGGAAACATACTCTCTGCTGCAATTTTGGGTTAAACTAAAGATAAACTGATTCACTTTAGAAAACAACAAAGCAGCAAGTTACAACTTATGCTAATATCACACAACACAGAGAAAAAAGTATGTGTAAATATCATTAACCTTGCCACAGTATGGAATGAAAGGGAAATATATACATTACCAAGGCAGAGGTTTCCAAAGGCCCAAGAGTCAAACATACACAAAGCTGGGTCCATAACCAACACAACTCTAGAGCTAAGCACATCCATTCCCTTTCACCTGGGTATATTCAAGAGCCCCTCAAGATTGATTTTCCAGAGAGAAGTCAGTTATTCTCCCAAGCATCCTGTCTCAGGAACATTGGAGGAGTTACCTGATGATCCTTGATGAACATCAATACTAAATTGGTTTCTAACATTTATTTATTTTTAAAATTTAATCTTTATTGTATTTTTCCAGTATCCTTTACCCCTTTATACTGCCCCCCAGCAATTGCCACACTGTTGACAATGTCCAAGAGTCCTTTTCTACTTTTCATCAACCCCTCCACCCATAACCTCCCACACCCCCACTAGCTGTCATCCTGCTCTTTATCTTTGAGTCTGTCTCTGTTTTGCTTGTTAGTTCAGTTTTTCCTTAGGTTCCACATATGAGTGAAATCACATGGTATTTGTCTTTCTCTGACTGGCTTATTTCACTTAGCATAACGTTATTCAGGTCCATCTATACTGCTGCAAAGGGTAAAATTTTCTTCTTTTTTACAGCACAGTAGAATTCCATTGCGTAAATGTCCCATAGTTTTATCACTCATCTACTGATGGACACTTGGGCTGATTCCATATCTAAGTGATTGTAAATAATGCTGCAATGAACATAGGGGCGCTTATGTTCAAGTCTTTGATACATTTTGAATTTATTCTTGTGTGTGGTATAAGAAGGTGGTTTAATTTCATTTTTCTGCATGTATCTGTCCAATTTTCCCAATGCCATTTATTGAATTAACTGTCTTTAGCTCATTGTATGTGCTTACTTCCTCAGTCAAATATTGACTATAAAGGTATGGGTTTATTTCTGGCTTCTCTATTCTGTTCTATTGATGTAGGTGTTTGTTTTAATGCCATTACCATGCTGTTTTGACTACTATAGCTTTTTAGTATAGTTTGATATTAGGTAGCATGATTCATGCAACTTTGTTTTTCTTTCTCAGGATTGCTATTGCATTGTGGGGCCTGTTCTGGTTCCATATAAATTTTTGAAACTTTTGTTCTAGTTCTGTGAAATACGTCATTGGAAACTTGATAGGAATTGCGTTGAATCTATAGATTGCTTTGGGTAGCATGGGTATTTTAATGAAGTTATCTTTGTACCCATGAACATGGTATGTGCTTCCACTTATTTGTTTCTTCTTGAACTTTTTCTTGTTTTTTGAGATAGGCCTGTGATGCTATGAATTTTCCTCTTAGGATTGCTTTTCCAGTGTCCCACATAAAATGGCTTGATCTTGTTGTTGACCCATTCATTGTTTAATAACATGTTATTTAGCTTCCATGTCTTTGCCTGTTTTAAATGCTCTTTTTGTGATTGATTTCTAGTTTCATAGCATTGTGGTCAGAGAGATGCTTGATATGATTTCAATCTTAAATTTATTGAGACTTGTTTTATTTCCTAACATGTAGTCTATCCTAGGAAATGTTCCAAGTACACTTGAAAATCATGTAAATTCGCCCTGGCTGGTGTAGCTCAGTGGACTGGGCACCGGCCTGTGACTGAAAGGTCACTGGTTCAATTCCTGGTCAGGGCACATGCCTGGGTTAAGAGCCTGGTGGTGCAAAGAGCAACCAATAGATGTCTCTCCCCCACATTGATGTTTGTCTCACTCTCTTTCTCCTTCCCTTCCCCTTTATCTAAAAATAATAAATAAAATCTTAAAAAAAGAAAAGTATGTATATTCTGCTGCTTTGGGGTGAAATGCTCTGAAGATACCAATTAAACCCATTTGATCTATGTGCCGATTAAGGCAGCTCTCTCCTTGTTGATTTTCTCCTTGGAAGATCTATCCATTGAAGTCAGTGGGGTGTTGAAGTCCCTCACTATGACTGCATTTCTGTTGACCTCTCCCTTTATGTCTATCAAGATTTGCTTTATATAGTTAGATGCCTATGTTGGGTGTAGAAATGTTTACTAGGGTTATATCCTCTTGTTGGATTGTCCTGTTTATTACTATGTAGTATCCTTCTTTGTCTCTTACTATAGACTTGGTTATAAAGTCTATTTTGTCAGATATAAGTACTGCTACCCCAGCTTTTTTTCCTTTCCATTTGCATGAAATATCTTTTTCCATCCCTTTACTTTTAGTCTGTATGTATCTTTCGATCTGAGATGGGTCTCTTAGAGGAAACAAATATATGGGTCTTGTTTTCTTATCCATTAAGCTACCCAAGGTCTTTTTGTCAGAGCATTTAAACTATTCACATTTAAGGTGATTATTGATAGATGTATATGTAATGCCATTTTATTGTTAAGACTCTTTTCCTCTGTTTTTTATTTTCTTTCTTTTTTTCTTCTTCTGATTAAAGCAAAACCTCTAACATTTGTTGCAGTACTGGTTTGGTATAAACAAACTCCTTTAGCCTTTTCTTGTCTGGAAAACTCCTTATTTCTCCTTCCATTTTAAATGATAGCCTTGCTAGGTAAAGTAGCCTTGGTTGTAGGTTCTTGATGTTCATCATCTTGAATATTCCATGCCATTCCCTTCTGGCCTGAAATGTTTCTTTTGAGTAATCAGATAACAGTCTAATTGGTGCTCCTTTGTAGGTTATTACCTACTTTTCTCTTGCAACTTTTAGGATTCTCTTCTTGTCTTTAAGTCTTGTCATTTTAATTGTGATGTGTCTTGGTGTAGACCTCTTTGGGTCCAACTTGTTTGGGACTCTCTGAGCTTCCTGGGCTTGTGTGACCCTTTCCTTCACCAGATTAGGGAAGTTTTCAGTCATTATTTCTTCAAATAGGTTCTTGATGCCTTGCTTGCTCTCTTTTCCTTCTGGTATTCCCATGATACAGATGTTGTTACACTTCATATTGTTCAAAATGTTTCTTAAGCTCTCCTCATTTTTTAAAATTCTTTTTTCTTTTTGCTGCTCTGCCTGGGTGTTTATTTATACCTTGTTTCCAAAATACTGATTTGATCCTCTGCTTCATCTAACCTTCTGTTTTTTCCTTCCAGTGTATATTATTTATCTCAGATAATGCATTGTTTATTTCTGGCTGGTCCGCTTTTATGGTTTCTATGTCTTTTTTCATGCTGTTCAGTATCCTTATAATCATTGCTCTAAACTCTCTATATGATAAATTGCTTGCCTCCATTTCATCTAGTTCTTCTGGAGAATTCTCTTGTTCTTTCATTTGTTGTCTGTTTACTTTTCTTTGCATTTTGGGTGCTTTGTATTTTCTGCCTAGTGGCTAAACTAATCAGCCATCAAACAGATCAGCTGTTAATCTAATCAAGCTATAATCAGCAGCCTTGCTTAAGCACCACAGGGTGGGGCAGAGTAATCTCGTGGATGGGGCTCTTGCTTCCCCTCAGGCTGTTGCCACTTGAGAGGAGTTCCCTGACGGACAAAGATGGACGACTGCTCCTACAGTATGGGGAATGACTCAGCACATGGATCCTGGTGGCTGTTTCTTCAGATCTCTCCCCAGAGCCACCAATCCCAGTCTCATCTCAAGCATCTGTAGTCTACTCTTCCCTCCCTCTGCTGGAGCCTAGGGTTAGTGGCTGCATACGAAATTTTGAGCATTGGCCCCTTTTTAAAGGCTCTCTGCATCTACAGCTGTTTCTCCCTGGCAGACAGAATCCCTGCTTCTTTTCACAGCTGGATGTTATCTGGGTTCCTTTCGAGCTCTGGTGCTGTAGCCTGGGGAGCTCAGCTTGGGGTTTAGATCCCACACTTCTTAGGGTGAACCCCATGGCCACTGACACATCCCTCCAGAACTACAGGTGCCAACCATGGAAGCCAGGCAGCCCTCTTGTGCCACCTTTGCACTGCCTACCAGTCTTGTTGTGGTCAGTTTCTTCTGTCTGTCCTTGTTTATAAGGCTTTTCTCCAGCTAGTGTTCACCAGGTTATTCAGGATTTATCTACAATTTAGTTTTAAGTCCAGACTGGTCCTTGGGAGGAGGTTAGTGTAGTTTCTGCTTCCTCCTCCACCATCTTGAATCTCCTGGTTTCTAGAATTTAAAATAAAAATCTTTACCAGCTCTTTGTACAGAAGACCATCCATTTCTTGAAATGCCTGTCATTTTCCACAGAATACTTAGGTATACTCCATAGAAATTCTGTGTCACCATGTGACGCAGAAATGTTTTGTTGGGCAGAAACTAGTTGGGCAAAAAGTTAAATCAAAACATACCTGTAATTTAAAAAAATATTTGGAAAAGAGTGACAAATGAGAGGTTTGGCCTTTCATAAAACATCCTTCCAAACTGCTCCCCCCACAAAAAAAACAGGAAAAATTATGAGCATTAATAACAGGTTTTAGAAATCTGAACTGTTATTACTATAATTAGGATATGACTCTGTGGTTGTAGAAACAACTTATTTATATATTGAAATCAATTGAAACAGGATATAATGATCTCTTTTAATCACCAATTCTGTTTATTCAAAATTTTAGTGTACATGAATTTATATCTCTAAATATTCAAAGTCATCAGGAGAATTTCCGATACAGAAGATATGAATCACAGATAATCCTATTGGGAATAAGTAAAAAGAAAGAGACATAGGGTCTTAAATAGAAAACCAAAAGCTAAAAATGAAGCAGAAAAAGAGGTTTTTTTGCAATAAAACTTAACAGGAAGGAACAGCAGGGACATAGAAATGCACTCTTAAGCACGAAGGCCTCTAAGCATGTGCTTTAGGTGAGGCTAAGTAAATGGCTATTGGGAGAGGGGGAGCGGCTATGTGAAATATGTTATGTTGGTCAAATAAAGGTAACTCCAAGCCTATTTTATTCCCATCACCCAAGTTTCTCTGTATCTCAGAGAACTACATAAAGAGGAAAGCTTAAGGAAAGTATGAAAGAAGAGAATAATTGAGTCTTAAAATCTGAAAGACTTTGAAGAATTGTGTGTAATGCCAGACACATGGGAAAATGGCTCTTAATGTGTGTATTTCCAAGAATAACGGGAAATGTGTTTACAAGTACAGTTATCTTCTTGAAATTTGGGAATGGCAGGTCTTGAAAAGTTTTTACCAAGCAAGAGATGGTAAATGACAATTATTGCATAATAATGGTTATTACTATTTTAAAATATATTTGTGCAATTGATGGCCCATTTGTGTGGTGCTTTATCTTTACTGTGTTAGAGAATAGAGATAGAACTATTTGAGGGATGCCATAGTTCTTTTCTTTCCATTGCTTCACAATCTGTTCCTCAACCATGAATTTTCCTAAAACATGATTTTTCAGAAACTCAGTTCTGGAGTTAGGGAAGTTACTTTTAAGGAGTATAACTTTCTTTTTTTTTTTTTTTAAAGATTTTATTTATTTATCTTCAGAGGGGAAGGGAAGGAGAGAGGGAGAGAAATATCAATGTATGGTTGCTTCCTGTGCATTCCCTGCTGGGAACTGGCCTGCAACCCAGGCATGTGCCCTGACTGGGAATCGAACCGTGATCTCTTGGTTCACAGGCCCGCGCTTAATCCACTAAGCT
>CM052547.1:43350666-43386163 GCA_028533065.1 Trachops cirrhosus | reverse complement strand
CAGCCTTGTCTTGTTCCTGATCTTAGTGGAAAAGATTTTAGTTTTTGCCCATTGAGTATGATGTTGGCTGTAGGTCTGTCATATATGGCCTTTATTATGTTGAGGAATGCTCCCTCTGGAATAAATGGAGTTTTGTGTTACCTGGCAGGAAGTTACCCTGTGACCTCAGCTAAACATTACCTGGTCCTCCAAGGGCCTGTTCTCCTGGGTTAATTCATTGTTCTACCTGGGTCTCTCAGGTAGCCATGGAGGCTATGTGATAAAGTATGCATTTGAAGATATTGTTTATGGTACCATATGGCCTTAATACAACTTTAGACTAAATATCAATAACTAATAAAATTTACATGATTATTTGCTAGATAATAATCTCACACCATGTACCACTTCTGTATTAATTTTTTTGGAATATAGAATATGCTCTCTGTAAGGCAAATTTGCCAATATACTATGCCTATAAATACAAAAACTTTTATGATTCAGGCCTTAACAGTAATGTGATATAACTGTCGTATTTAATGGAAATTCTTAAAACTTAAAATTTTTCAGGGTTTTTCTCCAAAATTTAAATCTATATTTTAAAGTTTCATTTTTAAACAGAATAATTAAAACATGATATTAATCATAGATAAGTTGCTGGAGTGTTTTTGATATGTAATAAGCTATGTTGTTTGGTTACAAGGAACACAGAATATATTTTCATTAGGTATAATTGACATATAACATTCTATAGTTTCAGGTGTAAAGCATACAGTGGGAAATGATTATCTAGTTAACATTTGTCACCAATTACATAGTTACAAAAATACTTCTGGTCATGAGAACTTCTAAGATCTATTCTCGTAGCAATTTTCAGATATGCAGTGCAATATTATTACCCTAAGTCGCCATGCTGTACCTCTCATCCTCATGACTTACTGTAGCCAGAAGATTATACCTTTTGACCTCCTTCACCCATTTTAGCTGCCCCCTAACCCTGAGTAGAACATTGAATTCAGGCTGGGAATTCCTAGATCTGTATTTTAACTAGCTTTGTGATTCTGAATTTCTCTGGGCCTCAGTTTCCCTATTTGTAAATCAGGAGATTTGTACTACATGATCTCTGAAATTATTTGTAAACTGAGAGATTTGAACTAGATGATCTCTGAAGTTCCTCCCGGTTTTAAAATATTATGTAGCAGGGTATGATGACAGTACTATACATTTGCTATTCTGGAAGTACAGTGTATTTCTGTATTTCATTATGTACATACCCAGTGTCTCTTCCAAAAGCTCTCTTTGTTCAGTCAGTTCAAGTCTAGAATGTCAGTTCATGAGTGGTTTATCTCTTAGCCACTTTTCCCACTGCCACGTAGCAGGCACTCAATTAAAAGTGGGGAGCAATGGGAAAATGAAAAAAGGGAAAGAAATAGAGGGAAGGAAAAGACTTACCTCAGGTGTGGGTTCAGAATAGTATTCGTCATTTTGCTGGTTAGAGCCTAATGCTGATCCAGCTTCGAATTCCTGTTCTATAAGGGCTTGTTTCTTCTTCCCACAGCACGGAGTCAGCCAGTGCAAATATATGCCATTGGTCTTAAAGACAGACTGTGCCCAAGAGAAAATGTGGGTGAAACAAATTCATTAATATTTCTTGAAATACAATCGGAAGTCCGTCCTGCTGAGGAAAAGTCAGTAGTTACTATCTGTGTTTCTCAGCAGGCCAAGCAGGACTGAGACCTTGGGAAAAGGAACAGCAAATTTTATTGGGAGGCATTTTCAATTATCAGCTTAACTAAGATTGTGTCGTCTTCTGTGAGAAATAGTTGCTGAATGTAGACCTGTAGTGGAACATGGCAAATCTGTTCAACTCATACTAACTCATGGAATTCTTTTACATCTAGGCAATAATGACTAAAAACTGAAATGACCATCAGTTATATTTGGCTAGAATGTTTTATAAACCTGTCACAAGTTAATGACTAGTTGTTAATTTATTTATGGATATTAACCCATTTGAGCCTTGTCTGGACTAATTTGAAATCTTCTTTTCCTTAAAAACTGTTAAAAAACCTTTATATTCATTATTTTATTCACTAATTAAAGCATTTTCTCATTATTTTTCTCTTTCCTAAAAACATGCATTGTTTTGAGGGTGCAGTGTTTTGATGCCACAAAGTGTTAAGAAAGGGGATGAGGCAACTATAAAAGAGAAGTTCCATACATGACAAGATATTCTCAACACTAATGTAAAGTAAACTGAATAGGAGATACCTATTTATCATGTTTCATCCATGTATAATTAATAACATATTGTGTACAATGTTAAATATATTGTATAAATTAAAATACCTGCATTTTCAACATTTTTCATAAAGAATAATTTATCTCAATAACCTGTTTGACAGAATTTAGCACATGAGCACCATCAATTTTATCCTGATTAATTATATTTACTATTGTTTCTAAAATTGCTATAGATCTTTTAGAAATTTGAGAAAATTTATATTAATTACAGTAAAATCCCTGTCTCAGCCATTGTGCTAAACAGAATTACAGAAGTTATGGCTATATGGAAATCATTCAAGAGATGTGCATTCTTGATCAAAATAGCAAATGTTAGCTATTCGACTGCATGAACATTTGTTATAGGTAAATACAACTATTTCAATCCTGAAGTACTATACCTCTATCTCCCTTCTTTAACATATTTTAACAGATGTACATTTGTCATTAAGTACAAGTGCAGCATATGTCATTAAATATTCAACTATATTTAAACAATATTAATACCTCCAAGAAAAAAATCTCAATGAAAACAGGAAGTATTTCTGAAGACATCGTGAAACAAAAAGGATAAAAGAGAAAATTTGATGAAATCCCTATTTTCAAAGAGATGCCTGCAGCATGTGGCTGGAGGCAAGCTGACATTCACTGTAGTCCCCTTCTCATTTAGACTGTGTGGACTTAGTATGCGTCCATATTAGCCAGATGCTGAGACTTTTCTAGTCTAGCTCAGGCTTTGGCACCCATGAATGAGACAGGAAATATGTACACACCAATGGATGTGGATATGTCATCCTAATCTATGAACCAGCTCATGCCTTTCAGTTTCCTAGATGATGATAAGATGGGCTTGTTGTACAGGGGTGAGTGAAACAAACGGACCTCTTTAAGGCCTCCTGTGACTTCATATGGCTACCCTGTTAGCTCCTACATGAGCCACCATGTCTGCACTCAACCTAATGGGTTATTTATGTTTTATAAAGGGTTTTTTGGAAACTCTTTATAAGAAAGATTTTATTTTAAAAAAGGAGTGTGAGGAATATAGGCTCCAATTTTTTCATTTTATAGAAGAAAAATATTAGAGAATGCTAAGGGGCAGCCCCTTGGCCTTTGGAATCCTACAACCCAGGTTAGAATGCCAGCTTCTACACTAGATGAATTACTTAACCTCTCTGAACTCAGTTTGCAAATGTGAAATGTTATGATAATGTGTCCCTCTGAGGGGAGCGGGAAAATTAAATGCAATAACTCATGTACATAGTGGGTGCTTAGATAAATAATAGCTTAAGGGCATTATTGAGGGTTGGGAAGTTCAAAGTGACACAGGTAGTACTTGAAGAGTCCAGGATAAATCCATGTATGTCTGACTGTTAACCACCTTGCTACACTAGTCACTCCTTAAAACCCAGAGGTGTTACGGTGCCTGTTGCTCCATAACATTCAAATGCTGTGTAATCACTAGCGGGAAACACCATATAGTCATCAGCTTGTTTCACTTTGCTGTTGCTTTAGGTCTGCAAATACTTGAAACTCTGCCAGCATGTTTTGATCTTCTTTTTGAGCTTTCATTGGAGAATTAGCTAAATAAAAGTTTTTCCACTTCCTTCTTTACAAAAGTGTTTTTAAAATCCTTTCAAATATGTATACTTTGTGCATTCTTTGGATTCGTAAGTTTATTTCTGATAATTTACAGTGATGAAGATACTGTATCCCTCTCTGGTTTAGTGAATGAGAGAACTTTGTGAAATTTCCTAGTGAGCTGTGAAGCAAGGGAGGCTTTGCTCTTCCCCTTCCTCCCCAGAGACAAATGCTAGAGTCTGGGAGCTGTGGAGGTAAGAGAGGGGGCCCTGGAGACCAATGCTGCATGCACACCCTGGCTCTGTAGCTTACTAGCTGCGTGACCTTGGGCAAGGTACTTAGTTTTGTGTCCCTCATTTTCCCCAAGTGTATTAGGGCATAATGATAGTATTTACCCCATAAAAGTGTTAGGAGATGAAAACAAGTTATTACCATTGAAGTGCTGACCCTGATAGACATTACCTCTGTTATTAATATCCATAATATGTTACTTTAATATATGATCTGTAGCTGACTCCAGTTTCAGTGGCCATTGCATGCATGCCTCAGTGTCTTTGTTTCCATACTCAGAGGAGCAAGCACAAGGAACTGCTTCTCTAGAGTGAGTACACTTCTCCTTGCCCATGGAGACCAGACGCCTGTAATTATGAGATCAGATAGGAACAGGTGCCTGGAGTCAGACAGTTCACTGTCCCCATCACTTGCAGCCATACCTTGGGAAGGTGCTAAAGCTGAAAGCGTGAAGGAGAACTGCTCTTTGGCCATGCTCACCCTGCAGTGCTCCTGATGCAGAGGCTCCTCCTCAGACCAGGGGATGGCTGGAATATGGAAAAATATTCTCTGTGGAGAAGTAAACCAAAGTCCTCTACCATCCCTGGGGACTTCTTCTAAGCCCCCATTTTTCTGAGTGAGCGTGGCCTTGGCGTTCACCTCAAATATATACTTCGGTGCATCAAAACACATCAGATCCAGGCCCAGTAAGGGACAAGTGGTCTGACTCCTGGGTTCAGAACAAAAGGACAGCATTACTCTCTTCAGAGTGCTTAATAGTCTCATGCATTTATACAGACTCCCTGAGCCGGTCTGAGATCCTGCCCCACCAACTATCCCAACTCTAAGAGGCCTCCAGAGCCTCTGGGGTATGGACCCTGTTGCCATATGACCAGGCACCAGCCCTGAACATGCTGGGCTGTCACCGGCAACTCAAAGTATACTTGTCCTACTGATTTCTATTTTTAATGCCCTTTAACTTTCCAAAACAGCTCATTTTTATCCTATATCTGTTAGCATAATTTATTAAAATGTTCTTTTGGTGTTTCTTACCTCTGAAGTTCGAGTCTAACAGTACGTACAAAGGTGTTAAGAGGGGGTTGCATATTTATCACTGAAATCAGTGGTTCTCCACACTTGACATCTGCAGATGGTGTGTGTTGATATTCCCAACTTAGCCCCACCTGGGCTGTTCCTGTTCTCTAAAGGGTGTAAATCTCTATTCATGTTGACATGGCTTCATTTGCTACAGGGTGGGGCAAAGTCAGCTTACAGTTGTGAGTACACAAAACAGAGTTTATTCTGGTACTATTACTTATATTTTAAATATTATTTATTTATTTATTTTTGGATAGGGGGAGGGAGGGAGAAAGAGAGGAGAGATATATCAATGTGTGGTTGCCTCTCACAAGCCCCTTACTGGGGACCTGGCCCACAACCCAGGCATGTGCTCTGGCTGAGAATCGAACTAGCGATTCTTTGTTCGCAGGCTAACACTCAGTCCACTCAGCCACACCAGCCAGGGCTATTCTTGTATTATTATTTATTAATTATTGTATTATTTTCCATCCAAACAACTGTAAACCTCCTTTTGCCCCACCTGTAGTTTGTAGAGTGGGAAATACCCGGACCTGAAAACTAGCAATGTTGTTTTATTTGTGATCATTGTCTTAACCTGTCATCTTACTTAGTGAATCCAGGAATTCAAATGTAACAGTATAATTTCTTCAGTTCTTACTACTTTTGCTTTGTATTATGAGTAAGACATTAATGAAAAATACATGGATTATAGGGGGGGAAATATAGTTTCCAGCAGAAGTAACACCTGCTTGAGCATGATTGGTAGGGTAATAATATGGGTATAATAATTTAGTTTTAATTTGAACATTTTATGTAAAATGTCAGATGGTGTGCTTAAGCGAGATATTTACAGAATTACATGCTCATGATTTTGTGATAAAAAGGGGGCATTACCTGTGCCGGGCCCTGTATGTGTGAATTTGTACCTGACTTTCCTGGGCAGGGTTCATGATCCTTCTTCTAGCAAATCTACATTTCTGTTTACCAAGACAAGGAATTGTATGGGGAATCTTTAACTTAGGTCCATTTATAGAAAATCACATAAAATTAATTTTAAAAATAAGGAACAGGAGCTACTGTGTTAATTAAGGGAGGAATGCTTTGTTTTGGTAGATCTCCACATTACAAGATGCAATACTATATTAAATCACTTACCGACCTGAACAGGAAGGGCTCATTTTTGCCCAGTGTCCTCCCAGGGCGTACCTTCGAAAGTCAATAATGCTTCACCAGACTACTGGATGTCATTTTTGAAGTCAATTATGTTCTTAAGTGGCATGAAGCAGCACCTGTCTGGAGAGAGAATTCCAATTTGGTACTTTCCTTAGTTACCCCCTGATTACAGAGCTCACAGCACACTCTCCTTGCATTCAGGCTCTGAATTATTTGGCTACCACCTGTGTATTTTCTGTTAAATTGTTGCATGTTAAGGGCTGCAACATGATTCTTTTTAATCATCTTTCACTCCCAACTTCCCACACCTAATACAATGCTTTGCTGAGAGTAGATGTGTAGTATATTTAATAACTAAAGACAAAAGATCCTTCTTTAATATAAGCCATTCAGTGCAACATTAGACCACTACATTTCAAATTACTTTGGCTGTTTATTTTGAGAGATATAAATTTTATAATATTGTAGGATATCTTATTAATTTTTCTGAAGTGCAGGAATTCTGGTGGACAGATTCTCTATTTTAAATAGTATAATTTTTGAAAGTTTGTATTCCTTAGGTTTTTGAGTTGAAATATTAGACTAGCTTCAATGAGTTAAATTCAGATACAGCTTAGTTAAAAGAAAAATATGCTTATAACTATCATTAACTTGAATTATCATTTATTTTTAAAACTCCTTTGAATCTTTTTATATACTCTGTTGTGTGTTTTTCAAAAGCAACATCAATTGAGATAAAAATTGTTATATTCAAAAAATGAATAGCCTCAGAATGAAATTTTCTTTATGCTGTAAGCATTGGTCCTAAATAAATTAAAACATCCAGTTTTTCAGCTCTTGCATTCAGGTGGTTTATAATGGAAATGTTCAGGCTGACGCCTGGCTGTGCCAGGGCTCTTTGTAATTCATCCAGGTCTCCTCATTTCTAGGCCAGACCGCTAATAGGTCTCTCCCTGCATCCTTGCATGAAATTGTTCCATTGAGTGTGTGTGTTTGATAAGAATTTATGATAAACATTAGTTCATTGTTCTTTTGTCAGAAAGAAAATATTAATAGAAACAAAATCAGGAAAAGCTATATGCTGAACAGCCTAGTGTAAGTGTATAGTTATTGGGAGCTATCAAAAATATCCTTTGTCTCTTTACCTGCTAAAAGCCTGCAGGTTGTGAGTTTGGAATCAGCAGTAAGTCTTTGAAGAAATTGGCAATTCCTGAAAGAGAATGGTCAGCTGTTAGTGCCTAATCATCAGGTACAGCGTTACCCTTTACCAAAGGGAGGGGGAAATATCAGAAATATGTCACGATCTTAAAAATGAAGTAGTGACATAGTGTTAACTGAAATTCTTAAATCAATGGCTGTCATCGGGGAACAGTATTGCCCACTTAGGGGGCACTTGAGAGTGCCTGAGGGTATCTTACTGAGAATTGCTTTATCATAATTATGTCTGTGCATTGATAGTTTTGTTGCCCCAATAGTCAAAATTTTTCTTTTCTAATTTGTCAAGTTAGGGTTGACTCAGAATTCTGTCCCTAAAAGCCATCGTAAGAGCCATCATCAGAACTCTCTATGGTCCCAGTAAAGATGATCCAGCTGAGTAAAGCCCTGGTGAAGAGTCTGTCTTGAGAAGGCATGTGATGTTCAAGTTCAGTCAGGTATACTCTAACATCGCTGTTTTCCCTGTCCCCACCCACACAGGAAAGCAAGGAACCTTGATTTATTTTATTAAATTGTCTGTTTTCTATCATTGGCAACTAATCAGTTTTTAAATGGTGTGTTGGCCACACAAAATGGGTATCCAGTGACCAATTTGTGATTCCTAATTCTAGTTTAAAATAAACCAAGCAGAAGACATGTAAATCATGACATTTTAAAACTCTTTTATCACCTACATGTTTCTAGCTATAAATATTGTCTCATACCAGAAAAAACAATACACTTTCTTTGTCTGATCTTCCTTCCTACCCAGGTGTTCTTGGTACTATGATGCTATCAACCAGCAAAACTGGCCTGCAGGTTATTTTAAGAATAGGTAGTTCCTACTTGGAAATACATCATGACCCAAGCTTCACTTATCCTGGTGTTGATGTTGCCAGGTGGTTTGGGTTATGTGTTCCTCCAGTCTGCAAGTAGAGACCATCCCTGCTTTCTACACCAACGATCACTATTGACTCCTGAGTCTCTCCCTAATCCAAGTTGGAATCTCTGGACTCCAGACGATCCTCAGATAGTAACAACATCTATAAGAGTGCTTTCCTCATAAGATTAACATTAGATTTTTAAAATTATGTTCACATTAATCATATTTCTAGTCTTTTAAGACAGTTCCCCCACTGTAGGAGAGAGCACTAGGCTGCCCCCTGGCAATGTTCATCTTTGGGGGTGGGCTCTAGGTGGACGCTGGCCCACACCAGTGTGGCTAGCCTTCCTGAGGTGACTTGCTGATGGGTGGTGCCCTGTTGACCAAGTCACAGCCCTGAGTGCTGCAGGTTCTCCTGCTTCTTAGTCCAGCACAGGACATAAAACCAGGAAACCCAGAGGTAGTGTGAGAACAGGCTCTTTGCTAACACAATGGCTGTTGATTTCTGTATGCTGGCTTTAAGGAGAAAAATTTATCAATCTGCTGTAACCTGAGAATAACCAGATAGTATATTTCCCTATATATCCTTAAGCCTCTGCTCTAACATATACACACACACATAAAACCTTTATGAGGATTCAAATTTAAGCAATCTCCTGAAGTGCCCCAGGGTCTAATCCGTGGCCTGGTGGCCTCACTTGGTCTTGACATCAGCTGCAGTTACGAAAATGTTCTGCCACTTTTGCTGAAGTGAATACTGGAGCCCTATCAGCACATCTAACAGACCAGACACCACAGCCTTGCCACCCTCTCAGCAACATCTAGCATCCTCTTAGGGGCCCACAGAAGCCCAGGAGCCACTGCCCCACCTCCCCGCAGCCCACTCCCCAGGGCCAGACCAACCTACTTTCATCCTGGGCAGGAAATTGCTCAGGTGCATGAGCTCCACAGGCTTCCCTTCAAGAGCAATTTAATTTTCTGCTGTCCTAGTTGCTGGACTGGTGCCTGGACTTAAATGACCCACCGATTTGGATCTTCAAACAGCTTCTAACTCTTGTCCCAAAACTCATCCTAAATTCTAAAATTGTGGGATATTTTTATAACCTGGAACTTTGAGGTGCTAGCCTGATTCTCTATACCTTACCTAACTCTAAAGTCAGTCTAGCATAGTGAATGTTCCCTCAAGCAGCTACGTAGTCATCCATGTTGCAATGGCAAGGTCCAGGCACTGTCACCCCATACTTAGTCTGAGAGCCCCTCTGCTGTCCAGAGCTGATACCCAGGGTGTTAGTGATTCTCCCAAGGGAAACCTGCCAAACACAGAGCCCAGGAACAAAACATAAGTAAATGACTTTTATTCTGTGTACCTTTTTACTTTTTTAAATTTTTTTTTCCATTACATCTCCCTTTTACCCCCTCGCCCCTGCAATCACCACACTGTTGTCCATGTCCATGAGTCCTTTTTCCTTTTTGCTCAAACCCTCCACCCCCTGACAACCCCCTATAGCTGTCATCCTGCTCTCTACCTATGAGTCTGTCTCATGTTTGCTTGTTAGTTCAGTTTTTCATTAGATTCCACATATGCGTGAAATCATATGGTATTTGTCTTTCTCTGACTGACTTATTTCACTTAGCATAATGTTCTCCAGGTCTATCCATGCTGTCACAAAGGGTAAATTTCTTCTTTTTATAGCTGACTTGTATTCCATCCTGTTACTGCCCCATAGTTGTTTTATCCACTCATGTACTGCTGGACATTTGGGCTGCTTCCTGTTTTGGGGATTGTAAATAATGCTGCAGTGAACATAGGGGTGATTCTTTCAAATCAGGGTTTTTGGTTCCTTTGGATATATTACCAGGAGTGAGATTGCTGGGTCAAAAGGCAGATCCATTTTTAATCTTCTGAGTTATCTCCATACTGCTTTCCACAGTGGCTGCACCAATCTGCATTCCCATCAACAGTGCAAAAGGTTCTCTTTTCTCCACATCCTTGCCAGCACTTGTTGTTTGTTGATTTATTGATGATAGCCATTCTGACAGGTGTGAGATGGTATCTCATTGTTTTCATTTGCATTTCTGATGATTAATGATGTTGAGCATCTTTTCATGTTTATTGGCCATCTGTATGTCCTCTGGAGAAGTGTCTCTTCAGGTCCTTTACCCATTTTTTAATTGGGTTGTTTGTTCTTTTAGTGTTGAGTTTTGTAAGTTCTTTATCCCTTAAGATTGGAAACAATAGTACTGGAAGTCCTAGACACAGCAATCAGACAAGAAGAAGAAATAAACAACATCCAAATTGGAAAGGAAGAAGTAAAACTGTCTTTATCTGCTGATTACATAATACTGTATATAGAGATCCCTAAAGATTCCATCAAGGAACTACTACAGTTGATTAATGAACTCAGCAAAGCAGCAGGATACAAAAGTAATATCCAGAAATCACTTGCATTTTCATATGCCAATCATGAACTATGAGAAAAGGAAATTAGGAAAACAATCCCATTCATAATTGCTACAAAAAGAATAAAATACCTAGGAATAAATCTAACCAAGGATGTAAAAGACCTGTGCTCATAAAATTATAAGACACTGAAGAAAAAAATTGAATAAGATACAAATACCTGGAAGCACATACTGTGTTCATGGATAGGAAGAATTAACATCATTAAAATATCTATACTACCCAAAGCAATCTGTAGATTCAATGCAATTCGAACAAGATACCAATGGCATTTTCACAGAACTAGAACAAATATTTGAAAAATTTATCTGAAACAACAAAAGGCCCCACATAGCAACAGTGATCCTAAGAAAGAAGTACAAAGTTGGAGGGATCACACTACCTAATATGAAACTATACTGTAAGGCCATATTAATCAAAACAACATGGTACTGGCATAAAAACAGACACATAGATCAATGGAACAGAATAGACAGCCCAGAAATAAACCTACATCTTTATAGTCAGTTAATATTCTGCAAAGGAAGCAAGCACATACAATGGGCTAAAGACAGTTTATTCAATAAATGGGGTTGGGGAATTTGGATGGATACATGCAGAAGAATTAAACCACCTTCTCACACTACACATAAGAATAAATTCAAAATGGATTAAAGACTTAAATGTTAGACCTGAAAACCATAACAATCCTAGAAGAAAACATAGGTAGTAAAATCTCAGACATTGCTTGGACATTTTATTTGATACATCTCCTCAGGCAAGGGAAACAAAAGAAAAATAAACACACGAGACTACCTCAAACTGAAAAGTGTTTGCAGAGCAAAGGAAAACCATCGACAAAATAAAAAGACAACTCACAGAATGGGAGAACATATTTGCCAATATATCTAATAAGGGGTTAATTACTTTTATGATTGACACTGTTGTAAAGAACAACAGCAACACAACTGAACTGAAGTTAAAAAGTCATTAAGTAAAATGGTAATTCATTATGTGGGGGAGAAACCAACTCGAGGAAAAATGTGGTTGATTAATGAGCATCATTAACAAGTTAACAGTTTCAAAGGTCAAAATTGTAGATCTGATTATGTATAATGCAATACTCTTTATGGACGTTCAGGTCCTCTTCCTAACCCAGAAAGTTAAAGGATATTACCAACAATTATTTTAACACTGTGTGTTCTATGACTTATAATATTTTGAGTCCTCAAAATATATTTTAATTACTATTCTGACCACTGCATTAGCATTATGATTTTTTAGTTCAAATTGAAGGCACTCAGCAATCATTTCTGTTTTAGAGGTTACATTGCTAATTTTGGTGATAATAAGTAAAGAAGTTACAACAATTAAACTGGAGCTCCGAACAAATTACAAACAAGCTAAGCTAAGGTAATTGAAATAACCACATGGAAAGTCTATAAATTAAGAGAGAAACTAAGTAGAATACAGGAAAACTAATTAAATAGATGTTTGGTTTTTAAACTGTTGTTTATTGTGACATCTTAAGGAGCCCACTGGAGGAGGCTTTGTTAGTCAGGAAGTCTCCTACTTAGTTAATTTTTCTGATTTGGCAAACACAATATGTTAAACTTATTTCTCTGGCAGCATGCAATACCTTTTTAGGTGTTTACAAAGTGAAAAACATACAAAACTGGGACCCAGAAATGCAGCACTACTGTCTTTATTTACATAAATGTCTTTCTCAGTATCTACCCAACGGGACTGAAAGCAGGGTCTTGGAGAGATACTGTATATACCAGTGTTCATACTAGTGTCACTCACAGTAACCAAAAGGTGGCGGCAACAGAATGGATCTACAAAATGGGATCTATATATGCAACGGAACACTATTTAGCCTTAAAAATGAAGGAAATTCTGACACATGCTACAACATGGATGAACCTTGAGGACATTATACTACGGGAAATAAGCAGGTCACAGAACAACAAATACTATGTATAAGGGACCTAGAGTAGTCAAATCCATTGATACAGAAAGTAGAATGGTGAACGCCAGATGCTGGGGAATCTTGGAATGGGAGTTTTTAATATGGGCAGAGTTTGGGAACATGACGGATTCTGGAGATGGATGGTGGCGATCATTGTCACTGAACCGTACACCTAAAAATGGTTGTTAATAAATTGTGTCATGTATATTTTACAGTTTTTAAAAAAAGTGTTAATATTGGTGGGCAGAAGTATGTTTAGACAGGTTTTGAACACTTATTACTGCCCTCATCATTCTAATCAGTGGTCAGCCCCAGAGCATTGGACCAGTCTATGATAATTGTAGGCTTGCCTTGTAGCAGAGTGTCTGTCTTTCAGACTGTTAGGCCTGGGCTGGCTAGGAGAGTGACTCTGTCCAGCTCATAGCAAGGGAATACTAATGAGATTGAGACATGTTTACCTGAGGCTCTGAGGGCTACAGAAATATGGGTTGGCCTAAAGGTTCATTTGATTTTCTCCATAAGATGTCTCTAGTAGCGTTTAGTTGTCTTTAGCTTCATTCAAAACAATTTTGTTAGATTGTATTGTGACAGCTGTCATATCAGTGTGCATTTTTAAAAACTTATCAAAATTGGTGAATTTTTGTGTAGCCATTTTAATATTGAAGATGGAAGAAAATACACAACATTTTTGGCATTGTGCTTTATTATTTCAAGAAAGGTCAAAACGCAACTGAAATACAGAAGAAAGATTTGTATAGTATATGAAGAAAGTTCTGTGACTGATCGAATGTGTCAGAAGTGATTTGCAAAGTTTCATGCTGAAGATTTCTTGCTGGATGATGCTCCAAAGTTGGGCAGACAATTAAAGTTGATACCAATCACACTGAGACATTAATTGAGAACAATCAACATCACACCATGCAGGGGTAGCTAACATACTCAAAATATCCAAATCAAGCATTGAAAATCATTTGCACCAGCCTGGTCATGTTCATCACTTTGATGTTTGGGTTCCACATAAGTTAGGTAAAAAAGGCCTTCTTGAAAATATTTCCACATGCACTTCTCTTCTTAACATAATGAAAACATTCCATTATTAAAACAAATTATTACCGGTGATAAATTAAAAAGTGGATACTTTGCAAATTGTGGCATGGAGGAGGTCATGGAGTAAGTAAGATGAACCACCACCAACCCTGCCAAATGCTGCTCTTCATCCAAAGAAGGTGATGTTGTATATATGGGGGGTTGGAAGGGAGTCCTCCATTATGAGCTCCTTCCGGAAAACCAAACAGTTAATTTCAGTAAGTACTGCTCCCAATTAGACCAACTGAAAGCAGCACTTAGTAAAAAGTGTCGGGAATTAGTCAACAGAAAATGCATAATCTTCCGTCAGGATAATGCAAGACTGCACGTTTCTTTGATGACCAGGCGAAAACCTCACAGCTTTGCCAGGAAGTTCTGTTTCATCCACTGTATTCACCAGACATTGCACCTTCAGATTGCCATTTATATCAGTCATTACAAAATTCTCTCATTGGAAAATATTTCAATTCCCTGGAAACTGCAAAAGGCACCTGAAACATTTCTGTGCTCTAAAGCATAAGAAGTTTTGGGAAGATGGAATTATGAAGTTACCTGAAAGATGGCAGAAGTTAGTGAAACAAAACAGCGAATATGTACTTCAATCAAGTTATTGGTGAAAATGAAAAATGTCTTTCATTTTTACTTAAAGAGCAAACTAACTTTTTGGCCAACACATACATCAAGCCGCATGAAGCTTGCAGTCTGAAGTATTCTAGCATTGTTACCGACAATGGTGACAGTGCAAAAACCAAACCGACTCCAAAAAGCTCCTCCTTAATCCTTACCATAATACCCCGAAACAAGGCCGCATGGCCATCTGCTGGGAACCAGTGAAGCATGTGTGCTCACGGTTACTGGTGATGCATGTACTTCAGTCATAAGTGAAGAAAACGGTGTGTTCTGCTGCATTCTTTTTACACATCAGTGTAAAAAGCATAGGTAGTGTGCAGCCAGTGGCCTTCCCAGCTGTCAGTTTCTTCTTTTCTTTACCAGTAACAGTAACTATGGCACAGATCATCTACAAACAGAGCACAAATGTGTCCAGCATCACAGGGCTTCAAATGAAATCCACATGTTCCCACATACAGGCCTCAGAGGGTATGTAGCTGCAGTCTTATGGGTTTGATTTTTTTTTTTAATTAAAAAAAAATGAATTCAGCATATGTCCCCTAAAACTTGGTGCTGGGGTTTCTCTCATGTTAAGCTTCAACATGAGAGAAACTCCAACTTCAATTAGTGGATTCTGAGTTATTCTCTGGGCTGCCTGTTTCAGAGTGGCCTTTCTATACAGAGCAGACTTGGTGGCTCTGAGTTGACTGGAAACTCTTTGAGGACAGGAACCATGGCGTAATCATCTTTGTCCCTCACGTATCTACCCCAAACTAGATGGCTGTTTGTGGATCATTGAATAAATGAATGAGTAAACAGCCCATCTTACCACGTGTGAGTCCCTGTGCTCTTCCCCTTAGCTGCTGAGAAAGGCTTGGCTGACCCCAGACTAGTTGGCTTCTTGTCATTACTGAGGCAAGGACCAAGTCCTGTTCTTGCTTCCTTCTCTTCTCGCCAAACCTCTTCACCTGAACTGCAGGCTTCTTCTTGTAATTGGAGGCACCATGTGAAGGACAGTATCCTATGAATAGAAGTTTGCTGCACTATCCTATTTGAGGCACTGTGTGTTTATATGTATTATGTATAGCATCTGTAAGAAGCTTCTTACAGAACCCATCTTTCCTCCAAACAAGGTTATTAACCAAAAGGGATAATGACTAAAAAAACAATAAAGCAAGATTTACCTTGAAGAATCTAAATGACTAATTAAGCATCCATGAATGAATGTGAATTGAGTCTTCTAAATGGTCTTCCCATTTGTATTGTTTATTTTTTAATAGTGATGATGATGATGATGATAAGCTGTATATAAGCATTTGCCTCATACTAGGCACTGCTCTAGTTTTTTACAAGTATTATCACAGTTAGGCCTTGTAACAACTTTATGACGTATGTATTGAGACCCTGTTTTTACAGTCAAGGCATCTGAGACAGAGAAAAGTAAATTGTTTAAAAAACACAGTCACTAAGCGACAACCAAGGTGAACCTGCTTACCTCCAGAGCTACCACTCTGGACCATTATGGTTCTTTAGTTGAAATGTAATAGAAATAGGAAAAAAAGACAGACACAATATTTACCCGTTGGCTGGAAAGAAGCCACGAGAAAACCCCATGACCTATATTGTAACCAGCATTCCCACAGACTTCAACTCACACATTTTATGAAAGAAGAAAAAGTGCACCCCATGTGAAAGAGGAGCCCTGCCACGCCAGGCAGGTGGTCTGCACACTGCTGCCGGACACCAGGTCTGCCCCGTCAAGGGCAGGAAACAGAGAGGGCCCCTGGGCAACTTGGCTCCTTAGAAGTCTGACAAACCAAGTATCTCTAATGAACGGCCACCTTTATGCATAAATAATTTTCAAGCCCTATGGTATGTACACACATTGTAAACACCAAGTTAGTTTGGCAGCCCCTCTTACCCAGAATGCAATGAATACCTGATTTTCATTCCTCTCCTAACACCACATGGCATTAGGCCCTTGACTCCAACAAACAGAGCCTGTTATTGCAAAGCCAGGCTTGCTGCTTCACAACATTGCCCTCATCAGCTGGGCTCACCTTTATGACTCAGAAGTCCATAATTAATACCCTGTTTCCAACACACAGAAAAGACTGGAATTTGAAACTCCAGCTGTGTCATTTCTTCCACACTCACTTGTCAGAGTATGAGAGGAGAATGTAAGGCTGCCAGTCTTTGCATGGAACATATGCCCTGAGTTTCATCATTGCTGGGCCTTCGTGGGACTAAGGAGGAGGAGGAGATTGCTTGTTTTGGAAGAAGCATGTGTGGTTCAAAGGTGAGAAGTCTAGTGCCTAGAGTGAAAAGATGCCATGCAGCGTGTGATCTGGACTTCAGCAACAAGATACAGGCTCTGAACAGAGGGACCTGCAAACCCTTCCTTCAGAAGCACATAGGGTTTGGCATGTGGTTGTGATATCTGGAAGAATTGGGGGAGAGAAATGTGGGTCAGCCGCTCTCGTTTCTTTTTGTCTCTGCTGCCATAGTGTGGCATCTTATACTGAGGCAAATAGTACCTTCCAGTGATGTAGGGAAATGGGCGTGAAGCCTTTAGAGTGATATACAGGCCCTGGCCGGGTAGCTCAGTTGTTTGGAGCGTCGTCCTCATGTGCCAAAGTTGTGGGTTTGATTCCCGGTCAGATACTCAACCAGTGAATGCATAAATAAATGGAGCAAATTGATGTTTCTCTCTCCCCTCCTTCCCTCTCTCTAAAAATAAATAAGTAAATAGTAAATGAAGTGATTTATACCTTGCCATTCTGGCTGGCATTAGGCCTATAGACTGCTTTTCATACCAGCTTTCCACCCTTCCTGGCTCATTCCCAGTTGTAAGCATTTCCCATTCATATTATATTCTGGCTACACAGAAATGGTCTCTGCTCTCAGCTGTGGACAGCACTGAGGATGTTCCTAGCACTCAGCTAAAAATATTTGCTGGCATCTGTATGCTTTTTTCATCCATTTTAACATTATTTTACAGTATTAATCTTTAGCCTTAATCTGGAAGGTAGTTCCTGAGAACTATTAAATATTTTCAAATGAATCTGACAAAAGACGTATTTTCATTTCTGATCACATCTAATCTCAATTTTATGCCAAACTATTTGGTTTTTACATTAAACCTGACAGCCCTAGACCATTTTATGACTAAGACTAAGTCATAGGAAACTATGGTAAGGTCTTTATAACATCTTTTGTAATTCTTACAAAATAAGTATCATCATAAATATATTAAATTAAATTTAGCAGAAATAATGCATGGACTACACTTAATACCTACCATTCTGTTGTTTCATTTTTTTTCTCACTAGTGATTTTGCTAAATTTGGTAATTTGCAAACTCTTTTTTTCTTTGTTAGTGAGAAAAATAAGTTAGTTTCATATTCATTTTTCTTAACTCTTTTCTAAAGTTCCCTTTATAAGTAGGATCAACAATCAATTATTTGTATTAATGGAAGAGAGGAATAATCCAGATAAAACAATAGGTAATCACAGTGTTTATATCCGGGAAAGTGCTGACTTTTGTGGAACAAAGCTGATTCATGGACCAGTTAATCCTCTCATTAACTTTCATGGAGCAGGATGTGACCAATTCGAATCTCCGTAACAACAGACATCATCGCACTGGAATCCCCTCAGTAGGTCTTACAGCTCTGCGTACAACTTCACTATAGCACAGAGCCCTGTCACCACAGACTGGTTATGAACGGGAGTGTTTATGAACGGGATTGCTCCGCAATCCAGATTCACTCTGACGCACGTGTAAGTTCTGCCCAGACTCAGTGGAAGAAGATAAAGTATATTGCATCCCTGTTCCACTTTTGAATTAAATTTCTTTACAAATATCATGTCAACCCCATTAGAATTCATTTCCTTAAAGAACTATTGTGAATATATGGAAGGAAAATGAAGACTGAAAAGGATAAATGTCACTGATGTGCCACAGTGAGAAACACAAAACAAGATGTCCATTTTCTCCTAACGTTTTATGTTCATTATTTTCTTTCCCATCCCACCAAAAAAGTTAATTTAGAAAGTCCTATTGCAATGTATGACAGATACATGTTAGCAATGGCTACCCCAAAAGTTACATCTCCAAATATATCATGTTGGATAAGGCAAATATTGTTTATCAAATTAATAAGACAAAAACTTTTTGCTCGTTTTTTTGGGAAGGTGAAGGAAAGGTGAAAGTAATAGATTTATTTAAAAGTATTTCCCCCACCACTGAGTACACTCTCTGAACACTTTATAAAGTGTACCTCCATGTAGCTTTTTCAGATAGCTGTGATTTAGACATCAAAACGTTATCAATAGCTGAAAAGAAAAAAACTGTCTAATCTATAGCTATCATGAGATTCCATGTGATACATAGGATTAGTAAGAATTTTACCCAAGGCAGGAACTTAGTGTGTGTGTGTACTTCTATTTAGTCTTGAGAAATCACATGTTAATTACTAATATGTCTTCTTTTATTCTGCAAAACATGTATATATTCATGTAGGCTAAATGGATAAAAATTTCCTTGAAATGTGATTTTTTTTATGTTGGGTCCATTTTTTTGTTTTCTGTTGGTACCTATTCCTGAAACAACATTCTAACTAATTTGGAAATTTGCTTTAGTATGCAAGTATTCACTTTACATCCCTATCATTTGGAATGCACTTAATGTATAAGATTGTTCAGACTAAATGATGCATAGAATTTCAAGAGCTGCAAGGAGCCTTGGAGTTCATTTAGTCCTAACCTCTCATTTTATAGATAAAAAAAAACAGAAGCCCAGATAAGTTAAATGCTTTGGTGGGGGGAGGAGGAGCCCACAGCTGCAAATCCCAATTTGTGATTTCTGCACAGATTGCTTTAATGTGACTCTTCTGGTGACTGCTTAACTGAATGATGTCAGCTGTACTAATTTCATGACATGTCACTGACAATGCAAGAACCACATGATTAATCTGAGAACGTCTGTATTTTTCTAGTACAGCTAGGTGAGCTCCACTAAGCAAGAAGTCTTAATCCGTGACAGTCCCCAGATGCTTGGAAAAAGTGCTCAGCCCGAAGAGGCCCAGTGTGGTGTGATTGATTGCTGTGCCAGCCACCCAATTACAGTCAGTTACAGTCTTTGCTCCCCCAACTACCAAGCAGTAAATCCGTAAATGAGCTGAGAATTTGTTGTTATTAAAACTTCATTTTAGTGTTTTCTCTATGCAACAAACGTTTAACATTAAACTCCAGAAAAAAAAGCAGTTCTCAAAATTACATATAGGCAGTCTTTGGTCTATAACTAGTTTTGGGGAGTGGAGGGCTTAAAAGTAATGTAGAAAGATTTGCCCACTTTTCTGTTGATATTACAAATAAAAGTTTAGATTCACGGCCTGGGGTAGGAGAAAAAACTCGTTAATGAGCAAATTACAGGAATTTTCCTGAAGAATCGATCTCTGGGCCAGTCCAGGCACTTTCTGTCTCCTCGGGCATTATTATTGTAACTGAAGGAGACCTTTCCATCCCTGCCGATAGCCATCAAAGGTGTCCAAGTTTCTGTCACTTTTAAAGTGACAGCTGCATTTGAAGCTTGTGTGGACTGACCACTGATTGTCAAAACTAGTCCAGAATGAAGCTGTTCATCCATACTTCTGAGTCACATAACTTGCACATGCCCTGCAGCCAAAATAAATTAGCTCTAAATTTTGTTAAGCAAAGCCCTCCGATGGGGCCATCATGTGAATGCTCTCCAGTCATTTGCTAAGGGTGATGAGAGTAGTGGAAAATCCTCACGCTGCAGAAGGCAGGTGGTGGTGGTGGGGGGGTCATATTCCCAAGAAAAGACTGCATACTAAATTCCTGAATAATTAAGGCAAAACACAAAAATCATTCATTCTAGACCTAAACAGACTTTTCTTGCTAAAAAAAAATTTTTTTTTAAGTTTCAGTGTTTACCGTCTGACAGAGGCGTAGAAAGGTTATGCTTCTTGCATCTACAATGTGTAGGAAGTCTACGGCTGTAAGTGTCTGCAGCAAATGGGCTGTGCGGTGTGCTACGGCCACAGCCCACTGGGTAATTTATGTTGCTTAGGGACCGTAGTTTTCTAACAGATTGAACTGTTAGTTTTCAGGAGGATTTAATGAAATATTGAACCAGATGCCACTGGTCTGCATGGATGTGGGACTGTGAGAAATGAGGAAACGTTGCTTGGTAAACAGCTCAGACCTCTGTGAAGGGAAACCAGTGGGGCTGTGGTGACAGAGACTCACAGCCAGAAGGAAGAGTTGGCAGGTTTCGTTTAAATGTGTTTGCATCGATGTCCTGTGCTCATTTAGAGTAAGAGGTTCTGTCTAGCTCTGGGTCCTTTTGATTATCAGCAAAATTGTCTAAATCTGGAGGTAGGTAATGAGACAGAGTTTTTTCTGTGTCATTATTGTCGTCCTGCGTTAACCCTCTGAACATCCCTCTAATTCCACCAGACACGCTTTTGCTGTATTCCTATATTCAACAATATGATTAAATAATTGACATCAGCATTGAACTAGAAGATTTTTTTGCAAAGAGAACAGTCTCTTCAGAATGAAATTCTTATATGTCATTTTGAGAGTCCTGGCAATAGACTCTTTCCCTAACATTTTAGAACTATTCCCTTTGTTTATTACCAACCTCAGGACAAGAAGTCATTCCTCCAGTTAAAAAGAAAAAGTATTCAACTTGTGACTTCAGAGTTTGACTTTTATCTTTAAGAAAGACAAGTATTATTTGAGAGATTTTCTCTTCTCTATAAGCAGTTATTTCAACTTCGAACACATTTTTGAGTATCATCCTGTTTATTTTGCTTAAGATTTTGAAAGTTAGCATGTAAAATGTACCTCTAGTTGTCTTATTTTAGAGAGGCTTCTTGTTTCTGCATGGTCCAGCCTAAACCAGTGCCTAAGAGCACTCAGCAGAGGGCCGCATCTGATGAGAAGTGTCCTGCTTGGTTCTATGTCTAACATGCAAATGTACTTGCCAATAAAGAAAAAAAAAAAAAATGTGGATTTAAAGATAAATAGTCAAGTCCATAAAGATTCATGTCCATGGAGACATTCCCTGTCTGAATAACTAAATGTCTGTCTGGTGTAACCTGGATTAGCTTTTACCAGTGTACAGCTGAAAGTCATCAGTTTTCTGTAAACACTTCTGGGTAGAAGTGGACAACTCAGTTGGAAACCTTGCTTATGTAATTCTGTCTGGGCCTAGGCCAATCCTTAGTCCCTGCTCCTAGAAAAGAGATTGAAAACTAAAGGAAAGAAGACACCTCTTCTTGCCAAGTTCCCTATAAAAACCACGGTGACTCTATACATATTGATCTGTACCCATTTTATAATACTGTCGTTACTTCTTGCAGTCCATTCAGGGGAATCCTAGCAGAATAAAAATATTTAGATGATTCTGAAAAAGATTAAACTTATTCTGGTTTGAAAGAGGAGGCATTGGCTGTGTCCAGGGGCCTGTATAATAGTCCCAGCAGGGCTACTCAGTCTGTCTGTGACCTTGGGCAAGTCCGGGGACCTCTCTAGGCCCCACTTGTTTGATCATTTCAAGAACTGTCAGATAATGCATAAGGTTCCTTAGCACCACTTATATCTGATTCTGATATTACCAGTCTGAGCTTTACAACAAAGAAATAAATTGGCTAAACTAAAAACCAGATTGCTTCTGTGAAAACTCTTGTCCAATTATTAGATTTATTTATTTCTGTGACAGTCACTGTCCTCTGTCAGACCTGTAGCCTGAAATAGGGAAACTTGTTTCCTGTTATATTTATTCCATGTGATGGCTACAAATAAAATTTTAAACTCATTAATTGTATTATGCCCTGTACATGATCTTACCCTCAGCCACTCCATTTAAGAACTTAGTGTTGCCCAGCATGATACACATTACTTCATTGGCTTAAAGGGGAAACGTGAATAAATAAATAAATAAGGATTACAAGTATACTTTCAGACTTTTTCACTCATGTCACTCAGATTCTTATGTTGGACAAAAGACAGCCAGTGGTACAAATAAATCTGGCTGTTCTATGTAACAGTTCAAGTTTGACCCTTTCTTTATACACTAACCCACTCCCTGCAATGCTACATGCAACGTGTAGACCACCCCAGCTTTGTTTCACTCTTGCTGCTATGTATAGCCAATTAGTGGCTCAGTCTTCAGCTCACTGGGCAATTTATTGTTGTGCGGTCAGAGCTGCTTCAAAACACTGAAATGTGTTCCTCAATGTTTAGTCCAAGGACCTGCTACCTCAGAATCATGTTGGGTGCTTATGATAGTGAATGCTTGTGAATCATACCCCCAGGCATAGTGGTGGGGGGGAGAATGTGTATAACAAGTTTTTAGGTGATAGAGTGAACCTTACTGTCGTTCAGAACCACTGCCCTAGAGGGTTGGGCCAGCTGCTGACATTCCTTGTATATGACAGGACCCTAATTGTGAGGAATGTTCTCAACTTTAGAATGGTGCCTTAATTACCACAAGAACCAGATGCTTAACCTCAGGATAACCCACTGGAACAAAGGGACATTTCACGGGAACCACATTCTGTGGTCCTGCTTCTGCTGGTCCTGTGTGACGGGCCATGCTGTAGCCAGCACCTTTGGGTCTGGCATCGACTAGTCCTGAACGGCTCCCAGAGTGTAATGGTAGACAAAACAAAGCTCTGTGTATGTGTGTACGTGTACGTCTGTATACACATAAACACATACTTCTTCCTTAATTTACGAAGTGTTTATTTCATCACTCTCAGTAAAAAATGGTGCTCAGTTCAAGGGTTAGGAGGCTCAGTGATACATTGATTCATTCAGTGACTGCTTGAGTGCCTGCTTATTCACAGCGCTGAGCTAGGTGTCACGGGACAACACGTATTAGACTAGCCCAAGGATCTCAAGAGCATTACAGTCTAGTAGGAAACAGAAGCCTTGCACATAAAGACAATATTAAGTTGAAAATGATAAAATACCATAGGATGTGTGGGTAAAGGCTGTGCAAGTTGAGAGGGAAAACTTGCTGTCAGCTGGAGGAATCAGGAAAACTTGAAGGAGGAGGTGGCAATGATGTTGAAATTCTCAGATACAAAAAAGGTAAAACAGGTGGTATATGTGTTGCAGGAAGTATCATCATTATTGATAATTATTGCTTTCATAATATTTCATGGCATTTGCTCTAACAGAGCACCTAGCTTACTTATTTCATGTCAGTATGTCCTGAGCGGTAGAAATAGATTGGCTCAGAAAAGAAACTGCTTTCCAACAAAAAACATTGGTCTGTTTACAAAGCAAGCCAAATAAGTGTGATTTGGAAGTAATCTTAAAGATCAAAGCAAAGACAAATGGGTTTGAAGTTTCACAACATAAGAATTGGTAATATATTACAGTTAATTTGATTAATTAAAGAAATTATCAGCCTAATGTAGAAGTCTAGTACTGAGGAAGTGCAGAAAAATAGGTAAAAAATAGTACAGCAGTAAGAAGCTAGGGGAAAATACCTATGGAAAAAGTGCAATTTGTTGTCTCTTATTAAAATAAAAAGTGAATTGCTGCATGAGTAAAAATGAGCACACTTTCTCATTAAAAATATCTTATGATTGCCTGCTACTGTTTGAGTCATTACTTCCACTGCTGCTTTCATTCAAAAGAAGCCTTAAATTCAATGTACTTTTTGAATGTGCCCAGTGTATGAAAGCTTTAATTAAATCTACAAGTAGAGCCTTAAAAGAACAAGAATCAAATTAATTGCAACATGGGCCACGCATTTGTTTCTCTGACAGCCCCTGTGCTTTGGAGAAAAGGCAATCTGTGTGCCCTTATCTGAATTAGTAAACTCAATATCACTTTCCATTAGCATGGCCAGTTGGTGCCATGCATCTTCTCTCTGATGCTGTTTACATGTTAATGCCCTCACAAATAGAGTCTGTTCCAACTGGTTTGCTCTCAGATTCCAAAGCAGTAAATCCGTGAGGTGGACTGACTGGTCTTCCGCTCTCTGCAGCCCTGGCTTTTGTGAGTTCTTCTCTGGATGGAACTTCATAATTAGACTGTGGGGCAATTAAGGAAAATTCAGCACATGCAAATAGGGCAAAAGGATTTGCTTCTAGTTTTGGTTTTTATACCAGTCAAGAAAAATTAATTTATAATATTTTTAACATTCCAGTGACTTCCAGAAATCTAATGTAAAGAAGAAATGGTTTGTGCTCAAGACAGATTTCTACACTGGAGTTAATAAAATATTCCCCATGAGGAAATTAGAGATAAAAGCTATATATTTGAAATTTTAGACAAAAAAAGGCTTTAAAAATCCTATAAAAGCTTTAATGTGTATTTCCTTTGTTTTTATTTTTGTTCACTTTGCAGAAGGTGCCTTTTTTTTTTACTATGCCAGTGTTAGAGCATAACCACACTAGCAATCTATAAATACCCATTTCCTACACCAACTGGCATCATTTGCAACTGGGAGTTTAATTAGACAGTATGTAATTTTCTTGTTTTAAGGTCTGCATCTATTAATACCTTAGGTCAAACGTTTAAAGCCAGTGAACTGTGACTGCTTATATATATATTCAGCTTTTGTGAAGAATAGTCTTAAGCAAGGGTGGCCTGGAAAGGCATGCTGAGCCAAATAGGTATCTTTAAGATAATTTTGTTGATTGCACTTAGTTTAGAATTACAGTTGCAAGGATTTCTACTTTGAAATACTTCAGCATGAAGATTGTTTCACAGGCAGAGAATTACATTTTCTCCCTGAAAAAAAAAACACACACACACAATTTATTTGTGGGCTGTCTGTCCAATATTGCTCCAAGTTTTCTTGTTTCTCATTTCTGTGATGCTAATGGACAAGCACGTGTTCTTCTTATGACTAAAAATGGAGGAAGCAGCATTTTTAAGAGTTAAGGGCTTTGCATGGTAATTAAGAGAAGCAATATTCACAAAGTATTAAAAATTAAAGATTTAGTCCATCCAGGGTCAAGTTGGGAAACTTAAAAATTTATGAGCTTATTTGGTTAATAGTTTCCTGAGGGCAAATTCATCCAGTATTTTGAGCTACTAATGAATTGCTTGTTGTATGGCAGTATAATAGAAAGAGTACAGTTAGACATATTCTAGAAGTTCTTTTTGGAAACTAGCTAACAAGGGAGGCTGTGTAATCTACATCCATTGCAATCTCTAAAAATAAGCCCGACAACCATCTGTCTTCAGAGATTTCAGAGTGATGTGCCTGGAGGCAGGGAGTTGGAACTGGTGACTTCTTAAGTCCCTTCCACCTTTGTAATTTCCATGATTATTCACACAAATACAGACGTATGATTTTCTTTATTCCAATTTTCATTGTAAAAAAAGAACTAGAATTCAGCACTCCCATTAAAGAACATTGCTGTCAATTATTCAGCTTAACCCCAAAGTTCTATCTCTGTTAATAAAGGGAACCAAAGTGCACATCACCACCAACAGGATGGTAATTTGTGATGTCTTTGGAACGTCCAAATGAATGTTGCATGAAAGCCTGAGGCAAAGGTCATCCGAAGACTAGCTCTAAAGATACCCAGTTGTTCCCCAAGATGGGTTTTGCTCTGATTAACAAGACACCAACAGCCAGTCAGGGAGAAAAGATCAAGACCAGTAACCTTCTGAAAGGGAAGTCAACCTCGATAATAAACAAAGGCTGCCACTCTCTATCAGCATTCCAAACCCAGGCAGAATTGATTAATAATACCCTTCACTGTGGCATGACAGCCCCGTTGACAGTTTCATTTCTAATTATTTGTGGATCAGGTTGAACAGAAATGCATCTGTTTCTTTTCTGTGCTTTTGCCCTTCCTCTCCCCTCCTCCATTTTTTTTTTTTTTTTTGCCTTCTGTTTGTATATGCACTCATTTCTTAATTATTTTTTGATTCTTTCTATTTACATTTTTTCTAGCAACTCCATTTTCTCCTGCCTTTCTAAGGAGTTGTGTTTTGTTACTACTCACTCAAATACGGATATTCTTTGGAAGAAGCTACATGATTTTAAGTGTTTTGCTCTGTTCTGTTTCACCTGTTTGAAAGTATGAGAAGCTTTTTCTTAGACTTACACAGTATACACTTTCTCAGCTCATCATCCACCCAACAAAATAAGTAGTTTCTTTAATAATTTTTTACAAAGTTTTCTATGCCTCTTTATTTATATACTTATGCAACAAATG
Source organism: Trachops cirrhosus (assembly GCA_028533065.1). NCBI lineage: Eukaryota > Metazoa > Chordata > Mammalia > Chiroptera > Phyllostomidae > Trachops > Trachops cirrhosus. Next base: position 43,359,389 of record CM052547.1, on the reverse strand, counting down.
TTTGAGGCCCTATCACATGCCAGACCCTGTTCTAGATATTGTGAATAATAGAAATGAACAAAATAAACAAATCTTGACCTTTCTGGAGATTCAAAAATTACCTCAGCAATTTTACTCTGTGAGCAGAAATCAAGGAGGAAAAGTGAGAACTGGCATGCTTTCTTTGGTGTCTTTGGTCTAGTGTACTCCATTCTTCTTCATTTTGTTAATGTTGAGTAAATGACCAGCCTGCTAAAACTAGCCCAGAAGAGACATGGAAGTTAAGTTGCTAGAGGCAAATATGCATCAGAGCTTCTGCAGGGCTGAGAAGGAGCCCAGGAATGGGGGGAAGCAAGAAGTGGCAGGTCCTCCCAGCAGTGCTGCTCCTCAGCCCCCATAGCCCAAGCAAGAAAGCAGCAACCTCTGTGGACAAGACATAGGCTCAGTGTGACCGAGAGCCTCAGAGAGGTGTGGGGCCTTACAAAGGATAGGAGCTGTCCATTGGAACACATTTGTCCTCCCCCAGTGCACAAAAGCCTGCACTGGGGCAGTGAAAGGAAATGAGGCTGAACCTGGCTAAGTGGAGAAGGCAAGTAGCCTGATATGAGAAAAGTGAGTGCCTTGGGCAGCTGGACTTCTGCCTGACTTAATGTTCTTTTCTGCTGCTGTGTGTCTTCGAAGACTCAGATTCTACTATGAAATAGTTCCATTGGCTGCTTCTCCTGACACCCAGTTGAATCAGACAAACTGAGGACCTCTCAGGGAATGCAAACCTGCATTAACCTTTCCCAGATTAATAATTCAGAACCCATTTTCTTTCATCACCGCCAGCAATTTCTCTGTTGTTGGTCATCCTAAAAGTAGTTCAGCCTTTTAATACCTCTAAAAAAGAAACACTGGGCATCAAAGGGAGTCTGTTCCTTTAATTGTTTGGTTCAATTTTAGGATAAAGATGAGTAGCATTAGTTTGGGGGCTTTAATTTTACTGGGTCTCTGGCTCACCTTATGAGCTGCCTTTGATATTTTTAAGTTCTCATTCTAACTTAGTTATTTTTATGTGCCATGATTGCATCATGGAAGGAAAGTCCTCACCACCGTTCACTGTAGGGCAGAATTGAACAAGGGTGTGAATATATTTATACTTAGTAAATCCATTAAAGAATCTCACTTATTTTAAAGAAGTCGAATGATTGTTGGTTTTTTGGTTTGGTTTGGTTTTCCTTAGCTGAGGAAAATGAGGCACAGAATTACTTGAGATCACACTAACATGAAAAAATAGCTAAGTTGTAGCTAATTTATAAATATGGGCTCATTCATAAAGTAGTAATAATAATAACTTAAATCAATTTTAATTAAAGTAATCAGCAAGTACAGGCATGAACTAAAAAAATATAAAGCATCTCCTCAGTTACTTCTTTGTCCCTGCATACATGGATCCATTCCCCAGAAAAGGAATCTTGTTCCTAAACATGAAAAATGTAGTATGCTATTTTATACTCATCATAAATTGAATCACCTCATGCTTATAGTGTATGACTTCTTATTTAGTTTAATATGTCTTAGGGCTCTTCATATCAAGCAGGATATATTGATCTGCATTATTCTTTTAAACCATTGCTCATTGTTTTAGCATTCCTTTATTAGTGTAAACACAGGTGACTTCCAGCATTACCGTTTGCTTTCTCTCTGCTTGCACGCCAACAACTGCCCTCAGATCTGCTCTCTGTGGTCAGTTCTGCCCTTCACCTCTACAGCAGTGACGTTTGTCCCTCTCTGCAGGAGTATGGACCAAAGTATATTCTGTGGTATTTCAGAATTCCCTAAAAAATCATTTATTCATTCAATATTTGTAGTGCCTTTAATAGTAGTAACCGCAGTAGAACAGTGGCAGCCACAACAGTAATAACAAACACATATAAGATTATGGAGCAAGCACCGTTCTAGGTCCTTTGTGCAATTATTTCATTTAACCCTCTATTTAACCCTCACAACAACTCTTTTTTTTCCACTCCATAAATGGAGAAACTTCGGTGCAAGGAGGTTAATTAACTTCCCAAAGTCACACACTTAACAAATTGTGGTGCCAAGATTTGCACTAAAGCCAGAATGTCTGTTTAGCCACCATATGACGCTTAATGGACCAAGCACAGCGCTAGGTGAAATACAGTAAAACCCTAAGGCAGCCTTGTGCCTGCCCTCATGGGCCCTTCACAAGTACTAATAAAATAATCACAAGGTGACTATGCAAATGTTCTGTGGCAGGTATAACAGAAGGTGGGGCACAAGGTGTTCTACCTACAAGCCGCCTGTAATAGATGAGTAACTCAGCATGGTCCAAGAAGGCTTCCCTTAGGAAGAGACTCTAGTGAGATCTACAGGTTGAAAGGAGTTAACGAGGTGAAGTTCTGTTAATGAGATGAAGTTGAAGGTAGAGCATTCTAAGTGGTGGAAGCAACCGCTGCAGGGGGCCTTGTGGCAGGAGGGAATGTAGTCAGTACGAGTGACTAGAGGAAGGCCAGGAGGCAAAGCCTAGGGAGCAAGGAGGCTGGAGAAACGGCTGGAACCAGACCACAGGGTGCCTTCTAGGTCAGGAAAAGAGTTTTCATCTCATTGGAAGAGAACTAGAAACCATTATTGTATTTTAAATAAGAGCATGATGTGATGGGAATATGGAAAGCGGAATGGGGCCAGCATGGCTTCCAGAGACCTGCAGGGAGGCAATTGCAAGAGAAAATGGAAGCCTAGACCAGTTGGCAATAAGTAGACGGAGAAAAGTGGACAGATTTATGAGGTGAAATTAGCAGGACTTGGATATTAGGGGGTTAGGGCAAGGCAGATGTGCAGGAGGCATGGTGGTGCTCTTCACCAAGTTGGCCAATGTACGGTGGTGAAGTGGAACACCAGGTGTGCAATCTGCGCCCATCTGGAGAGTGGCGGACTCAGGCCGGCTGTCGTAATATTCACATGTTTCTCTGAGAACATTCACATGTTACCGTTGAAGAGCAGCTCTCCTGTGTGTACTGAACAACACATCGTGCTTTCCTCCATTTGCCTTTTGGAGATTTACAAGCAGATGGCAATTTTGGAGGCTTATATTTGAGATCATATTTTTTGTTTCTTTTTATCCATTCTTAAAGACATACAAGCTTTTCATCCCATGAGCTAAAAATATATTCCATTTCATTAATAGGAGGAACTCTGTCAGAAAGTGTAAGTTCTTAAATCTAAAAAAAATAAATAAAACCTGCTAACATTAATTATTGCTCAGATATTGATGGAGAGGTGGAAAGGAAATGTTGAGCAGAGTGTCTCATTTTTAAGAGGTAAAACAAAACAAAAATAAGTCCAGAAGGCATGCAGTTCAGCATAAAGCTAGCCACAGTTGTGCATGAAATTTGAATACTGTGTAGTCAGAGCAAGGTTCCTCCTGTGCTTTTTACAAAGGATATGCACAGCTGGAATTTTTACAGCCCTTCATTGTAGCAGCAGCCATTTTTCTGCATGCTATAACAGTGAAACAACTCATAATTTTGCAGCAAACTGTAGGAAAGATTTAAGTAAATAATGCTGTTGTCTAATGAAGTGAGTGCCAAATGCTTGCTGCATGTAACAGGCAGTGTATTAGCACAATGTTAAAGAAGGTGCCTATCTTAAGGATGCTCAGGCCATCATGGTTTGCATGTATTGTTTACGTTCAGCCCTTAAAGGACAGTAAGAAAGACTCTATTTGTTTAAATTTGGTAAGCAACAAATGACTTAACAGTGAAGATCATTTAGTTGATTGTCTTTACCATGAAATTTTCTTAGTTTCACTATAGCTAACTTAATGGACAAAGTATAATTTTCTTAAAATGTAGAGGTATCTATTAGAAGAACCTGGAGAGGTTTTTTATTTTTTAATACAGAGATTCATACTTCACCTCAAACCTATTAAGTATCTCCAATGGTGAGATAGAAACACGTTTGCTTTAAAAATATATAACATTACAAAAAAAAAGTTATACTACTTCCAGCTAAAAGCCATTGGATTAATAAAGTAAGAGTAGTGGCCACATTCAACCAATTTTTCAGAAAATGCCTTTCTGAAGATTGCTAGGTATAAATTATTTTTGTTTCATTCATTCAGAGGTCTCAGGGTTGAAAGGTAAATGGAGAAAGCGTTCCCTGTTTTGGAGAGGGATCAGCTCAGGGCGGTCACTGTGACTTCTAAGTGGTCAAGGCAAGGACACAGTGACCCTACTCTGCAGGACATCACTATGGACAGTATCTTGTCAGCCCATTTCTCCTTATAAAAGCTAAAGCATTCCTGCTACTAAGTAAGCTGATTTTCTTAATGTATCCTCAGCCCAAAGTGAGGTAATGACAAAGAAATTTGGAGAACTATTTATCTATCCGAGATTGGCCTCCTTCAGAGCTAACATGTGAGGTCTTCATTTGCATCTTCCTTGGTGTGGGATGGAGGGACAGGTAACCCACTGCATGAGGAGTTCGGGCTTGCCGCTGCAGGCAGGTCCCCTCCTCAGCTGGCCGGGCACATCAAGGGAAAATTTTCATCCTGGAGACCTGAGCCCAGAGCGACCAGGGTATTGCCCATCACCCTGATACTTTAAAGAATTACCTTTTCAGATGCAACAAGATATTGTTAGTAAGTTTATTTTATTGGCATATAAATTGGTTGTGTTATAAATTGTTAGGAATATGCCTATCTTTGAAGGTGCTTTTTTACTTTTTATTTACTTAAAAATTAAAGTTAATAATGCCATATTTTCAACACAGTAAAACTCTAAGACTGGGTTTATTTTATCTCATTTCTCTGAAATGAATGTACAGTTGCCCAATTATAGCTGCTAACATGATTTTTCTAGTGGTTGTTCCAGTTCTTTGGCTTTTTAAAAAGGCAGAGATAATACAATTGTGTTTAAGAAGCAGTAACTAAATATATTTTATTTGAATATCTTATAGTTTAGTCTACCCTATTTGAAAATAATAAATTCATGCTCTACCATTTAATTGTAGTAGTTTCATACAAAGCTAACTTACCAGATAAATTAGTTTTCAAATACATAGGAGTTAAAAGTAATAGAGAAGATGATTGCTATATTAAGTGCAGATAGTTATAATTCCAGAGAATATATGTGGAAAAATTGGAAACTACTTAGTCATGACAGATTTTTTCTGACAACAACTAAATTTCCTCTTAATGACAGTAATTGTGTTGGTGGAGCTGTTACATGGGATAGGTCACACCTTAACTGTTACAGGCTGGCATAGCAAAGATAACTTAGTATTTTATTAGGTGGAAACCTACTAAGAGCACAAGTAGGAAAGTGGGCAGACCTGCAGAGAAGGCTGCATCTGTTGTGGAAAGAATTACCAGGGAAGTTTCAGGTTTGGTGAGAGTTCACAGTGAGACTAAGCCTACTTACAGCTTTGCCGGGGCAGTGAAAGTAGCCACCTGGAGTTCATCTGTGGTCTCAGCTTTGGTAGAGGGCTGTTCACGCTGTTACTGTTAATGTAGGCTGTGTCACTTGATACTTAACCAGCAGGTCTGGAGGCTGAGTTAAGGTAGAGGTTGGTAGAATACATGAGACACATCTGAATGGCCCATTTCATTGAAAAGCCATGAGAAACTATGGAACACATGCTAGAGCACTGCTCAGCTATAAAAGAGATGGCAGAGACACCTCTGGACAGAGTAGAGTGGCTTCCAGAGAAGAAGACAGGCAGAAGAAAATCTCTTCTTTAGGGAAGAATGCTAGCTAATAAATATGGAATGGGTGGAAGAGTTAGAATGCCACCATTTTGAAAAGGCCAGTAAAATATGCAAATAATTATAAGTGTAGTGATAATTTTTGAGTAAGATAAAAAGGGAACTAAGAAAATATATGTGCTTGTTTGTCTGTTACCACACACACACACACACACACACACACACACACACACACATTTTTACAAAGAGAACCCAGAAAGGACAAGTCCAAAATACATGGAAATGGTTATCTTTGTGGATAGGTAAGTGGGAATGGGGTAAGAAATAAAGGATGATGAGCAAAAGATTTATCTGAGTATAATTTTTATAGCTCTTTTATGAGGGGGGACCCAAAATATTTTTTATAAAAAATTGTGTATTTATTCTTGCATATTTAAACTTCAGGCACCTTTAAAGCACTCTCCATGTGATTCAGTACACCTATGGAGACTTTTTCCACTGCTCAAAGCAGTTTTTGAACTCATCTGTTTTGATGCCTTTTAGTGCTTCTGCCATTTTTTTGTTTCACCGCTTCCACATCAGCAAAATGTTTCCTTTTGAGAACATTTTTCATCCAGGGAAACAAACAAACGAAAAAGTTGCTCTGGGCAAGATTGGGTGAATAGAGAGGGTGGGGCATGAGGGTTATGCTGTTTTTAGTCAAAAATTGCTGAACACTCAGTGTGGTGTGGGCAGGTGCATTCATAAATCACCCATCATGAAGTGGGCAGACAGGCTGAAAGAGTCTTTAAAAAAATCACTGAAGCCTAACACAGCCTCTTACCACAACGCCAGCTGGTACACTGATACAGGTGGGTTCCTGGAACACTCAACTCACTAGGGAAGTCTATACTAGAAGGGGCCTGCCCTCCAGAAGATAATTCCATTTTGGAAGGGATCCTATAAATGTTTTGCATATTCAAAGAATTAAATTAATTAAAAATATGAAGCAAGCTAATCCCAATGTTGAATATAGGTGGAAACAAATTAATCTAAATATCTATCAAATTAAAAATTTTGCCACCTAGGGAAAAAATAATAATTCGAGTAACTTTTGAACACAAGTTTCTGACTACATATTCTTATACTCTAAGGACAAAAAGAACTAAAATGACACTTAAACTTTATTAGATTTATTTTTTATAGTAATATTGGTATTCTAAAATTATACATATAATTATAAATTTATGTAACATATATAGCAGGATAAAGCAAATTAGTCAATATAATTAGGGACCAAAATTTTCACTCAAAGTGAATAAATGCAAATAATTTTTTAAAAAGGAATATTTTTGTAATGTTAAATTTGAATTGGAACTATCAGTATGAAGTAAATCATGATTTAAATATATATAGGTGTGAGCAAAAGTAGGTTTCCAGTTGTGAGAATGTGAAATTTATTCTTGTTTATTCAAAGTTTATTCTTGTATTATTATTTATTATTGTATTACTTTCCATACAAACAACTGTAAACCTACTTTTGCCTACCTCTACATAATATATAATACATATAAAGTTTCCTAAGCTTTGTTTACTCAAATGAGCTAGAACTAATGAAACTGTAGTTGCAGTGAGATACATAACACCAAGATTTTGTTTTCCAAATGCTATTCCCCCAAAAAAACTAGCAACTTCTTGAAGAAATAACTAATTGCATGTTTAAATCAGGGGAAGAAATCCAGGTGAGCCTGTGGCATCTTACACCAGAAAGCAAGGTCGTTACCAGCATCGAATGGGATAATATCAAAGGACACAGGGGCCAGCCTGAAGGGGCTATCAGAGGCCAAATTAGGGACAATCTGATCAACCAAAAGAACAATGGCAGTAATTGATTATAACACATTGAATTTTTTAAATTCGTGCATCTATGGTAACCTTTTAATATTCAAAAAATTCAAAAGAAATAAGGAGAAGGGGACAAAGGATATTTTTTCCTTACAGAGTAATACCAATGAGTAAATGTAGAAATGAGAGGATTAGAAAAATCACCATTTGGACTTCTGGCCAAGATGGAGGCATAGGTAGACGCACTGTGCCTCCTCGCACAACCAAGACAGGGACAACAACAATACAGAAACAAAATAACAACCAGAACTGACAGAAAATTGAAGTGTATGGAAGTCAGACACCCAAGGATTTAAAAATAGACACTTTCATCCAGACCGGTAGGAGGGGCGGAGTTGGGCAGCCAGGCGACGGACACGGGCCGGAGAGCTTAGCACCCGGGGCGGCGCGCAAGCCCTCAGCAGGCAGACCCTGGGTACACAAGCAGCAGTGACTGGTGGGCCTCAGTCAGGGGGTGGCGACCGGCAGACCCAGCGAGGCGGCCATTGTGTAGCAAGGCACTGCGCGCAGCTCAGGGTCCCAGCACCGGGAAATAGAGCTTTGGGTCACTGACTGAAAAGGAAGGTCCCACAGGGTGCACAGGCCCACCCACACCGGAATTGGTGCCAGAGGGGCCCGGTTGGCTTGCAGAAAGCGGCAGAAGGGTCTGAGGTCCTACAGAGAGCAGAGCAAGCGCCATTGTTCCTTCTCGGACCCCGCCCCCACATACAGGGTCACAACCTAGAGACTGGAGTGTCCCGCCCTGGTGAACTCCTAAGGCCCCACCCCTCACTACAGGAGCTCAACAAGACCAAAACAAAACAAAAACAGCAAAAAGATGGTTCAAACAGAAGAAGAATTGAAAGCCCCAGAACCCATCCTTTTAAGCAACCAAGAGATAGCTAACCTATCAGATGCACAGTTCAAAGCACTGGTTATCAAGATACTCACAGAATTGGTTGATTTCGGTCACAAATTAGCTGAAAAAAATGCAGGCTACAGTAAGTTTAATGAAGAAAGATACACAGGGAACCAATGGTGATGGAATGAAAGATGGGTCTCATATCAGTGGAGTGGAGCAGAAGAAAGAAAAAACATACAACCAGAAAAGAATGAACAAATAAGAATTCAAAAAAATGAGGAGAGGCTTTGGAACCTCCGGGACACCTTT
>CM052547.1:43337863-43350166 GCA_028533065.1 Trachops cirrhosus | reverse complement strand
ATGGATCAAAAAACTATGGTACATTTACACAATGGAATTCTATGCAGCTGAAAGAAAGAAGGAACTCATACCCTTTGCAACAGCATGGATGGAGTTGGAAAGCATTGTGCTAAGCAAAATAAGCCAGGCAGTGAAAGACAAATACCACATGATCTCGCCTTTAACAGGAACCTAAACAACAAAACAAAGAACCAAGTAAAATATAACAAAAGACACTGAAATAGTGGACAAGTTGTCAGTGACCAGAGGGGGGAGGGGAGGGAATTTCAGGGGAGAAGGGAAGGGTTTACAGGAACAAATATAGAGGACACATGGACAAAACTAGGGGTGTTAGAAAGGGGAGGGAGGATGGGAGGAATGGGTGGGTGGACTGGAATGGGAATAAAGGATAGAAACTGTACTGAATAAACTAAAATAAAAAAATTTAAAAAAAAACTCCATTTATTCCAACTTCAAATAAATGTCTCCAAAATGTTCAGTTTTAGTATACAGGCATGGAAGGGTCTAGTGATGCTTAGAATTTATATAGAATTGTACTAAAAACCAACCATAATAGTACAGACCACTGGTACCAAAGATAAGATATCTATATAAGCATCAAGGTGGGAAGAGATGAAGTACATCCAGGAGAAAAATATACAAAGGGTGAGACAGAAGTAAAATAGAAAATGAAAAACAAAGCTACATGGAGGGAGAAAGAAATAGAGATAAATAGCTAAAAAAGAAGATAAAAGGGTAAAGAGGTATGGAGAAGTGAAATGGAAAGGAACAAAATTAAAAACAATAGCAATCAAATGATGGGTGATAGAGAGAAAAAGAGGAATAGAGGATGTACGACAAGTGGAAAGGAGCAGCTTCATTATCTTCCTTATCATGAGAAGGAAGGCTTCTGTCTTGGATCACCGAGAACACCAAAAGTAATGTCAGTAATAAGTAATGAAGTAATGAAGTAATAAGCATGTCAGTAATAAGTACTAAAAATGTCCTGGTGAATAAAATGTTTTTAAAGATTCTGCAGAGCTTTATGCAGCGACTTGTGGAAAAACACACAATTTTTGTTATCTTTGATGATTTGCTCTGCATTTCATACAAAACAACTAATTATTCTAACTTTTATCCCAAAACCTTGAGTGCCATATGATGAGAAAATGTCAACAGAGTCACAGATGTGTCTTGATCATCAAAGCCACTGCAATAACTGAATATTTTCACACACATGAAGCAACTTGGCAATAATGGGTAGAACCGCATCTCTGGCAATAGTGAGGAGCTCACCTTTTCTTCATTACCAACACAACTCCAAGAAATATAATAACGAACAGCAAGATGCCAGCAAGGACTCCAGCAATTTTAACTGTATGGTCTGTTTGTTTCTCAGGTTCTGGGACAGGTTTTGGAGTAGCAGCTCCTAAAGATGAAAGAAAATGAAAAAGAAAATGGGTGAGTAAGAGAGAATAAAGATGTTACATTAAAAAAAATTTTTTGCTGCATATAAGAAAGTAATAAGACTTATCAGAGCCCACAGACAGACAAGCTTTGACTCTTTCTACAGCTTTCATATGCACTGAAAGGAGTCTAATTGTTCACATTGTTCTTCAATATTTCACTAAATTATAACATGAGTTGGATAGCACACACATAACTGACCCTTTTATAAGAGACTCTTCTCAAACACAGTTTTTTATATTTTTATTATCTCTATTGGTTCCCTGTTCTTTCTGCCATTTTAAAACTTGCTAACACAATAGCTATCCTAAGCCTTTATCCAAATTTGATTTGCTGGAACATTTTGCTCAATTATTTTTCATAAATGAAGCAGTAATTCCATAACATATTAACCCAAACACCTGGAAAAGTGAGATAAGCTCATTTACCATGCATTTTACCAGCAACTGTTTTTTAACACAAGAGATTTTTTTCCCCCCTGCCTTTGGAAATCTAAATCTAGGTCACATCTGGTAGGCAAAAAGACTCCTTGTAAGCAATTTATACAAAGTAGGAAGCAGCTGATGATCACACTACTGGCACCACATTTAATATCTGTTTAAATGAGATAACCAGAGCCTTAGAGGGGTGGCTGTCTTAGCTCTCTGGTTTTCCCATTTCCAAAACGCTGTTTGTCCTGTTTATGGTATAATGTGATGGAATGTCACATCAACGTCTGATGAAATATCCATTTCCTCTGCTAAATGAGCTCACGATGAAAAATATTAGGAAGGTAGTGTTCAATTCACTAAACAGAATCAATTTTTTAAAAAAGGGCTTCCACCTTTTTAATCAGAGTGAGATAGTGCTCAGCATCTGAGCCATCATGTCACTTGAAAGGACGAAAACTGTATGTTTAAATTTCTCACCTTAAAATTTTCCTCTTGTTTTTTGTTGGCAAAAACATAATTAAAATTGAGTGTTGGTACCACCCCTTTCTACTCTTTCATGCTTCATCTGGTTCTTAAGAAGCTTCACCACCATCGTGTCTACAGGAGGTTTATTCTAAGATGAGCCATCTCAGAGAAACAGGGAGCGTCAAGCTCTTAACTTTTCATCTGTTTCCATTGGGAACAAACTAACAATGTTTCTTTCCAAAGGCATTCATACTAAGACTGCACAGGTGACTCTGCAGCCCGGACACAGCTGTGGCCATCACACTGGAGAAGGAGGTCCCACAGAGGGCCTTGATCTCCTGCGTGTTTCCTCTGTGTGCCACATTCCAATCAAAGTGACAATTGCAATGGAAGCGGTGACATAAAAACCACACCTTATTAAAACAAACCCTTCCGGATGATCCTTCACAGGTCATTTTTATTTCCGACAACTTCAGGAGGATGTCCTGCTATTTTGTTTGAATGAATATCCCTCACATCAGTGATACTGTCCAGATAAATCTTGAAAATATTAATGTTTACTACTTTTACTGTAATGACATCTTAAGTATACTATTCCAATATGCCACTGGAACATACAACCAAGCGGTAGATTTGGAGGGCATTGTCGCATTAAATAAATTGCTAGAAAAATTTTAAAGATAAAATGTATATGTTATAAAAAATGAATGAAAAGTAAAAAAAAAGCAATCCATGTAAAAATAACATATTTCAAATTCACAAAAGTGAAGGAAGGCCCAATGTTTCTAATTTTGATTTTTCTATCTAATTAAAAAAAATCTTGACTTAAAAAATAAAATAAAATTGGCTTTATTTTTCTAAGTGTTGGCATATTGGGAGCAATTCCATATATTTCACTAGTTATAGGTTATAAATTCTCCAAATACAGAAATGACACTAAATTTTTCATAACTAAATTATGCCAGTAAATACAATACTTGTGAAAAAACATTTTTAGAAAACCTAGCTTAGCTTAAAAAACTTGAATATAAAAAAAGAACATGGCCGGAACTCATGCACTGTAGACACCCAGTCAGAGTGCATCCTGATCATGGTCACGCGTTTGCTTCTGTGGGTCAGGCACCTAGTGATGCGTCCCTTCAGCCTTCTCTGTGCCGTGTGAGGACCAGCGAATGGCTCTGCACCTCTCTGGGTTAGGAAAAGAGATCACCCCCACGGCCTTTCATTCCCCTTAGGAAGCAGGCAAGCACATTGCTATGTAGCCAATGTAACATCAGTGTTATATTCTTTAGCACTTACTTTTAACTCATTTCGCATTTCAGATCAAGAAGATGAAATGTTCTATCTCTGCAGGACAGTTGCAATGTAATTAGGGTAGCAATCATACAAGATGGGCGGGGGCTCAAAAAGGGCTAGAAGGGCTGTTGGGCGCTATCTGTGAGCCACCCCGCTCTTGGCCTGCAACAGGGCGTGGCCACTAGACCACTGTGATGCCCCGGAAGAAGGGACGGATTCAGATGTCTGGGTTGAGAGCTACTCTGGGGAAGCGTGAACGCAGGCACACGTGGGGTGAAACAAATCATGGCCCCGAGGGAACCTCAGGGACGTGTGTGCCGTTTATTTCAGGTTCACTCTAGAAAAACATCATTCCTGTTCTCTGCCTGCTCTGCCCTCCGGCCCTTCCTGACGTGGGTATCTTCATGTTCTCCTTCCACAGGATGCTCTTTTCTCCACTTTGTTTCTGTGCAAACATGTGCTTGTGAGCTGTCGGCCAGCCTCAGACAGAGGACGATCTAGTGACAGACTATGGTTGCAAGTGATGAGCTTGTTCCTGCACCCCCCCAAAACAATCTCTCTAAATTTCACAGTATAATTTACAAATTGCTTGGCAAAAGAGTTTTCATAATATTTCCCCTTCTGTCTTGTTCTTTTCTTGCCAGGTTTCTAATGGCATGATTTTAATTCTTTTGGGGGGGATTATATATTGTAATTTTTCATGGGAAGGCATTTTTTCCTCTTCTGCTGTGCATTCTGTTTAGAGTTTACTGCATATTAAGTCCATTTAAAGAAAATAAATTCAAAAGTATACATTTAACAATAGGCATTATCTAGGCTTAAACATATTTATTAAAATGATGAATAAACTAAATATCTCCACAAGATTGAGGATGAGAAGCTGCTAAAATTATGGAATGTAATCTTCGCAGATACCCACTCTACTCACTCATAGTAAAGCTCTGGGTTTTTTGTTTTGTTTTATTTTGATGCTAGGAAAATAAAAAAAAGAGTGGTATTCCAGTGAACCTGAATTATTTAAGGTTTCAAATATAACACCTAATGTGAAGAATCTCAAAAAAACCTGGTTATCCCATAAGTATTTGGTTGGTTTTCAATTTGGCAGGAAACAGTCAGTCTTGGCCCTTTGTTCGATGTTAAATTAAATAACAGCAGCATGCCAGGCTGAGAACATGAGGGACTCAGCCAGTGGCTTGAGGTTTGAGTCCAATTTTGACTACTGAACTGTCTTCCCAAAATTTCCCAGAAGATGTAAAGGTGCAAGCCCAGAAGGCCATGAAGCCATCAGTGCGGCCTGTAGCTAGTAACCCTCCCACCCACAGCATCAGGACAGTCTCACCTTGAGGAAACAGGAAGCCTTCCCAAAGGGAAGGAAGAGGAAGATGAGGAAGCATCAAGGAGACAGCTTGGGTGCTCAGACTCTCTGCTTAAGGGTGACTAGTGCAATGCTGTCCTTGGATATAGGGGAAAATCAGCAATATTCTTCATTTATTCAACAAGTGTTTATTGAATACCCAAGTATGTTCCATGAACTCTTTTAACAATATGGCAGTGAACTCATGGGCAAAACAAAAACCTCTGTCCTCACAGAAGTTACATTCTTATGGGGAAAGACAGACTCAGATGTAAACAAATACCCTAGGCAGGATGCAAATGGGTGGTGGGTGCTACAGGGAAACAGGCACTATGAGGTGGGGACTGTGAGGGCAGGCAGTTGCTACTATGATCTGAGATGGGGATTATTGAGAAAACAGACTTGAGCAGAGACCTGAAAGAGGAGTGCGAGTGAAACATACTGATATTCAGGAAGGAGCACTCTAGACAGTGGGAAGAAAAAGTCAAAGGCACAAGATGAGACTGGAATACTGAGGTGCGACTGGAGTGGAGTAAGCTGGGGAAAGTGGTGGGAGAAGTGTCAGAGTGAGGGGTACCTCCACAGATCACTAGAAAGACTTTGCTTTTTCTCTGCAGGAGATGGGAGCTGTGGGAAGATTCTGAGTGGAGGAGTGTGTGATCTGGCTTATGTTTTAACAGGATCACCCTGGCAGCAGTGTTCAGAACAGACTGTGTGCATGTGCGGGGGTCAACAGCAGAAACAGGAATATCAATTGTGAGGCTATTGCAATAATCCACACAAGAGATGAGATGCTTTGGGATAAGACGGTGGCAGTGGAGGGGATAAGACATGAGATAGACTTGAGATACATTTGCCCATGAACTGGATGTAGGTATAATATCCAGGTTTCTGGTATGAATAACTAGAAAGATGGAGTTGCCTTTTGCTGAAATGTAGAGAACTGAGAAGTAGGTGGGGAAATCAGGAATTTGGTTTGGGCCAAGTTACTTTTAAGATAGTAGACATTCACAGGAGATAGCAAGTAGGCAGTTGGAAATAAAAGGGAGATATCAAAGTCTGAAGCATATGTTTTGGGGTTGTCAGGAAGAAGATGGTATTTAAAGCCATGAGACTGCATGAGGGCCCTTTGGAAGTGAAGAGAGAGAGAGAGAGAGAGAGAGAGAGAGAGAGAGAGAGAGAGAGAGAGAGAGAGACTGACCTTCATGAGGAGGAGCCAGCAGATGAAAGGAGCTGCAAAATGAGGGAAATCAGCGAGGAAGTCAGTGTGAATACAGACAAAGAGCATCAATATGGAGGCTCCAGAGAGGAATGTGGGGGTAAAAGGACTTCCTTCCTTCCTTCCTTCTTAAAGATGGAAGAAATTAGGGCATCTCTGAATGCTAATGCTTATGATTCAATAGAGGGGAAGATTGATGATGATGCAGGAAAGAAAGGAGATAACTGCTGGAGCAATGTTCTTGAAGGGGCAGACAGGAATGGGCCCCAGCACAAAAGGATGGGGCTGGCTTCAGTCACAGGACAGATATTTCGCCCAGAGGAACAGGAAGGACAAGCACATGGACACAAAGGCTTGAGAGTGAGTAAATGTGGTGGTCTGGCAGAGGAACATTTGAATGATCTCTTTTGATTGTTCCACTTTCCAAGTGATAAAGCGATCAAGACATTCAGGTGTGACTGTGGATGAGGGAGGAAGTGTGGGAAACTTGGGGATCTACCCACTGCCCTTACTCCATCGTTTCTTTGAGTGTTAATCACCACCCCCCAATATGCCCCAAGCATGAGAGACACAGTGCATGGTGCCTAGTGAGCTGTGGGTCTGCCTGGGTTCAGATCTCTGACTTTTGCTTTTGTAAAGGATCTCAGATGTTATTTACTGTTCTTCAGAGTATAGCGCATTCTCTGTTGGCCCATGCAAGGGCTCTTCTTTTCTTATTCTTTTCACTTTAATTTTTTTCCCCTCGTTCTTCAATTCTGCTGCCTGCATCCTTTCCACTCCCCAGTCCTTGTCCTGGGCCTGCACTCTATATCGGATATAGGTCCTGGAATATGTATGCATGCAGCCTTGTAAAATAAGTTTTGTATGCTTGTGTGTTTTTAAATTACATAAATGACATTCTGTAATAAAGAAAAGAGGAGAAGTTTTGAAATAGCTGCTTAGGACAGTTGGAAAGTGAACCAATGAGGCTGCTGATGAATGGGATTTGCTGGTGACTGATCTTGAGTCCCAGAGGACACAGAAGAAGGGCTTTGAGATGTGGAGACAGGAAGGTGATGGGGCTGTACAGAGTGGTAGGGGGTCAAAGTCTAGGGGAAGAAGGAGGAGCTACACACCTGGGCTTCTTGAGAAAAGAGGCACAATGAGATGAACCCTAATGATCTCAAAGCAGATAGTGATGGTTAGATGTGAAAGATGGGGTAGGGGCTGTGGGTTTATCCAGGAACATAGGGCTCTAGGGCCCTCTCCTCACTCCTCACAACCAGGCTGAAGAAGGAGAAGAGGAGGAAAGAAGGCATAAGGAGATATTACTCAGATTTACAGCCTAAAGGTGAGTGGAGAGTGATCAGTGGTCAAATTAGTGATAGGAGCTTTCCTAGAAAGGACATCTGCTCCAGCAATCCTATTCACATGACATGGCTGGTCTTGGTTTTCAGCAGTCTTCAAATTAACAGCTTGTTACTGAGTACTTTTTGTGCTCAGGGCACTGTAACTAGGTTCCCCCAAGAACATACAAGATAAGTGAGAAGACTTGATACCTCATCCTTCAGTACACAAAACAAGAAGTCACATGAAGTGCATGTAAGAGCTATGGAACACAACTGGGGAAGAGGGTAGAGAGAGACTAGGAAAGGCTCCTTGTCAGAGGTCACAACACGAATGCACTTTAAGGATGGTGAGGACTCCAATAGATGGGTGGGAAGGACGCTTCATGAGCCAAGAGAGGGTGGTAGGAAGCACGAAGAGATCTTTGTGATAATGTTCTCATTTAGACTGGGGCAGGTGGGGAAGTAGTAGAGAGAGTTTGGGAACCTGAAGCTTTATGGGTGATGGACATTACTTGCCAGCTAGAACAGTCTGTACTAGATTTAAGAAATGAGATGCCACAGAATATAATGGAACAGTGCCTTGAGAATAAATGGGAATATAACCTGGGCTTGCTAAAGAAAGGAAAGAAGGGGCATTCAGAGACCTATGGGAAGGCTACTACTTCTTCTAGGCCAGGGGCCTCCAATGTCTCATCTGAGTGGGTGACAGAAACTGAAAGGACAAAAAGGACTCACAGAAGATACCCCACTGGCTGCGCAAAGGTGTGCTCAGGTCTCAGTGTGAGGGACTGGGCGGATGTTGGTGCCAGGGGCAACGTGTTTTGGTTCAATGCTTGCTCTGAATCCAAGCAACAAAATACTTCATATCACTGTGTGCAAAACGATTGAGGGGCAAAACAAATACCAAAATATCACTCCTGGTACATAGGGGGAAAGAGAGAAAAAAGTTGGGGACAGCAACCACGGGTACTGCTGAAAAGAGAAACTAGGAGGTTCGAGAAAATGAAATGAAACATAAGAGTAAAGTAGAAAACAAATTGGAAGCTGTGGAAATATATGAAAACGTTGTTCTTCCAAGTGTGCCTCAAAGAGTACTGTTCCCAAAAGAAACTGTAAAATTTCATTTAAGGAAGCCTTGGACACAGTGTGAATCTTAATGCAGTGGCAGGTCAAGAGGCGACTCTGAAGGTGAGAAAGGGGAGCCAGGGATGCATAGGACAGACAAAAAAAAAGGAGGCTTAGACACTCTGTAATAGCATTTTTATGACTTTATAGAATAGGGAATTTATTTTCATAGGTTTTTATTTTTTACCTTTTCCAGAGGAACATTTTTCTTTTTCTTAACAATAAACATTGTTGGTTTTAAACATTGCTGTGAGACAGTTCGTTTATGTCTTGATGCTCAGAGAATTTGAATTCTTTGCAGTCTGTGTTTAGGTTTTTCACTTGGACTTTAACATTATACATAATTGTGAAACATCTCTGAAATTTTTCATTTAAATTGTATATCATTGTTTTTCTTCCTGAGACTGCAAGTCAATCACTGCTGGAATAATCTACATTCACACTTTATGTATTATTTGTAACCTGATTATGCTTTTGAATTATAATTTTTCCTTTGTCCCTAATTTCCACTGTAGGACATGCATGACTTACAAGTAATCATCAAAAACATAATTTTTCACATAAAACTGAGATACTGGATTGTTTGATATATATCATCTCTAAAAAATTGGTCTACTTTTTACTTTTTGTTCTAATTTCATGACAATCACTGCTCTCCTTTATTGATGTGGCCAACACCCTGTGGGTAAAGGTGATCTGTCCAAGCCTTATCACTAACTATCTGGGTGCTAAAAGTTTCAAGAGAATTACTAGTGCTGTTACTATTCTGACAAAATAGCTTTATTTTTTCCATTTGCATTTCTTAAATCATGGTCAAATAATAACATGAAGGAATAACTTGTCGGTAATACAGTATCAACTGTGTTCACCTTTCATAGAAAGTGAATAATTGATAAAGGGAATGGGAGTAGATGTTTTTGAGGATGAACCAGTTAATAGTGGACATTTCTAACAGTTTGTCTGAAACTAAGTTTGAAGGCATTAAAATAAAAACTATTGCCCCTCAAATTTTCTTTCAGATTTTGTGCCTTTGGATCATAATCTAGCTTATGTTTAGCTCTTAAAAATCCTTCCTGTGGGAGAAAGAATCACCACAGCTTCCTGAACATAGTAATAGCTCTTTGTAAAAAAACCCTGGTGGCTTTGTCTGTGGTCTGAAATTTGTCATTCGCTATCTTATCAAAAAGTAAGTACATATACCTAATAAATTTTGTGCTTGCTAGAAGAATCAGTATTTGAGTTTCAAAAAAAAAACGTATTGTAGTCTAGCAAAATGCATGCAGAAGTGTGACGTATCTCCCAGGCCAATAAGCTACGTGCACAGAAGGTGGCCCTTAGAAACATATGGAGGATTCCCAGGGTCTTAGGAGAGAGTGGGGCCATATAACCCACTGACTCTCATTTAGTAAACATATAATTTTTCCACAATGAAATTCTTTAATAAACAAGGCTTATATTGATTGTGTCATTCTGTTCAATATATTCTAGAACAGAGGTTCTCCAATGAGAGACTTTAAGAATCATTTGGAGAGTTTTTTAAATACCAGACAGCTGGATTTCCCACTGACTCCAGATTCAGGGTCTGAGGTAAGACCAAGGAATCTATGTATGACACCTTAGGTGATTCCCTACACATTGCAAAGAAAAATTCAACTCAAGAATGATTGCTCATATCAAAATTACAACTAAAATACAGAACCACCATCATTCAGAACTGACTGAAATCAAACCGAATGGAAGTTCTACAATTAGGAAATTAAAAAAGGAGCCCCACTGATCCCTGGGCGAGTGGCTCAGTTGGCTGGAGTGTCATCCCGTACATCAGAAAGTAGCATATTCTATATCCAGTTATAGATAACCTAGCACATACCTAGGTTATGGGTTTGATCCCCAGTTGGGGCACATACAGTAAGCAACAAATTAATGTTTTTCTCTCACATTAATGTTTCTATCTCTCTCCTCCTTTCTCTTTAAAATAAAATTTTAAAAATAAATAAATAAATAAAAAAGAAGCCACATTGAGACTGGTAGGAGGGGTGGAGGCGCTGAATGGTTCGGTCCCACATCCACATGTGGTGGATAAAGATTGGGAGGGATGTCTTGGCTGCAGAGGTCACCCCTGAGGAGAGAAGGGTCCTAGGCCCTCCATCCCAAGGTTCCAGTGCCACGTAGAGAAGTCCCCATAAGTTCTGGGTAAAACCCAGCAGGGATTGTGGCTGACTGAGACCTGGGGCTGCTAGAGTCTCAGGTAGTTCCTCTTATAGGGCCTGAGCACTGACTTACTCAGACTCACTCCCTCTGAGTTCCAGCACTGGGACAGAAGCTTGAAAGGCACCTGAGACATATATGGAAGAACTGAATCATCTGGCACTAAGGTGCGAGCTTGGGGTGGGGCAGCTTTCTCCCAGACAGAAGTGCTGGCAGAGGCCATTGTTTCTTTGATGAGCCCTCACCCAAAGAGCCAGAGCTAGCAGGCACCCATATCTGAGACTCCATCAACCTAGTTCATACTGTCTGCCCTGCCCTGATAATCCCTGAGGCTCTGCCCCACTCACCTTCTGGGTCCATCCAAGCTGTTTTCAGTGGCTTTTCCATACTAATGGCCCATTTTGGATCATGTCTTAGATATTCCTAAAATCTCTCACACAAGCAGTACCTATACCATGCCCTGTACTTCCCACTATGTGGTCACAGGCTAAGCACTAGCAGCAGCTGGCCTTGGTTCACAGCTTGGCCTCACCTCGGCACTTCTAAGCCCAGCACAAGTACCAGCCATCTGTAGATCACTTTGTAGCCCATGCCAGGTGGCCCTGGGCAGAGCACAGGTGGTGGCTGACCTTGGCCTGCACCTCCCAGGAGGCCCCAGAGCCAGCACTGGGCACTTCCATGTTAAAGCACCATCACCCAACCACTTCCACAAGCGATATACTCAAGGGGCAGACTCGGCAGGCACCTGAGCCCTGTTGAAATAAATCCTGCTCTGTGGGGTAGGCCCCTACACAGATGATCCTCCATGGTGGTCAGAGGTTGGTTGTTGCAGCCAGTTGTTGCCGCTGATAGGCTTGAGGGTAAATCCATCCAACTGACACGCCAACAGCAATCAAGGCTCAACTATAAGAGAAGGGTGTACACAGCCCACATGGGGTGGGTGCACTTCAAGTGTCCAGCTTGGGTGATAGGGGAGGATGTGCCACTGGAGGCTTTAGGATACCTACTGTATTAGGCCACTCTACCAAGCCTGAGAGACATAGCAACTCTACCTAATAGAAAAAGACAAACAAACACAGAGAGGCTGCCAAAAGGTGAAAACAAACAAACATGGCCTGAATGAAAGAGCAGAACAAATCCAAAGTAAGAACCAAATAAAATAGAGTCAAGCAATCTACTAGATACAGGGTTCAAAAGCCTGGTTATAAGGATCTTTTTTTTTTTTTTTTAATTTTTATTTTAGTTTATTCAGTACAGTTTCTATCCTTTATTCCCATTCCAGCCCACCCATCCATTCCTCCCCTCCTCCCTCCCCTTTCCAACACCCCTAGTTTTGTCCATGTGTCCTCTATATTTGTTCCTGTAAACCCTTCCCTTCTCCCCTGAAATTCCCTCCCCTCTCCCCTCTGGTCACTGACAACTCTATTTCAG
>CM052547.1:43300327-43337763 GCA_028533065.1 Trachops cirrhosus | reverse complement strand
TTGGAAAGCATTATGCTAAGCGAAATAAGCCAGGCAGTGAAAGACAAATACCATATGATCTCACCTTTAACAGGAACCTAAACAACAAAACAAAGAAGCAAGTGGTTATAAGGATCTTAAGTGAACTTAGTAAGAACTTCAACAGCATAAAAAAGGACCAGTCAGAAATGAAGATACACTAACTGAAATAAAGAATGATTTCCATGGAATCAACAGCAGAGGAGATGAAGCTGAGAATTAAGCGAGCAATTTGGAATATAAGGAAGCAAACACACAATCAAAACAGCAAAAAGAATAAAGAATCCAAAAACATGAAGACAGTATGAGAAGCCTCTGGAACAACTTCAGGTGTCCCAACATCTGCATCCTGGGGCTGCTGGAAAAAGAGAGACAGCAGGAGATAAAAAAACCTATTTAAAAAAATAATGACAGAAAATGTCTTTAACTTGGTGAAGAAAACAGACATACAAGACCAGAAAGCACAGAGTCTCAAACAAGATGAACCTAACAAGGCCCACACCAATACATATCATAATTATGTTGCCAAGGTTAAAGACAAAGAGAGAACTGTAAAAGTAGCAAGAGAAAAAGCAGTTAGTTATCTACAAGGGAGCCAACTTTCAGCTGATTTCTCAACAGAAACTGTGCAGGCTAGAAGGGATTGGCAAGAAATATTCAAAGTGATAAAAAGCAAGGATCTACAACCAAGATCACAGATAAAGAGATTCCCAGACAAGAAAAGCTAAAGGATTTGATCACCACCAAACCAATAGTATATGAAATGTTAAAGGGTCCTCTTTAAGAAGAAGAAAAAGGTAAAGAATATGACCAATAAAATGGCCATAAACACTTATCTATCAACGATTGAACCTAAAAAACAAAATAAATGAATGAGTAGAACAGAAACAGACTCATAGACATAGAGAATGTTTTGATGGTTGCCAGATGGATGGGGGTTTGTGAGGATGGGTGAAAAAGGTGAGGGGATTAAGAAGTACAAATTGGTTGTTATAGAATAGTCCTGGGGAGGTAAATTAGAGAGTAGGGAATACAGTCAACAATATTCTAATAACAATATATGGTGTCAGATGGGTATGAGATTTATGGAGATGATCACTTATTAAGTTATATAATGTCTATAATCACAGGGGTGTACACCTGGAACTAATATAACAATGTATGCCAACTGTAATTGAAAATTTAAGTGATTTAAAAAAAGAACCATTGCTCCTAAAAATCTGTGAGGATTTTTTTCCAGACAATGGCAAATGGAAAAATAATATTTAATTGGGTTCTTGTTTTTAAAACACATTCTAATATATTATTAGTTAGCCAATTTCTTTCACTGCACTATTTTAAAATATCCTTTTACAAAAGTGGGAGGCAAACCTGGTAGAATAAAACCCTTGTTTTATAATCACCCACAATATGTGAAGATTGGAAGATTTATTTAATTGTAAAGGAATTTAAAGCATATTGACCAATTGCCCAGATACCACTAAGTTATATAATAACAAGGCTGACATTTTGGAAGACCTACTTTATAAGCCAGATATCTTACACAACTTTTATTTAACACCATTTTACAGATGAGGAGACTGAGGAAGCAGAAGCAGTCAGGATAAGCAGGTTCCCTTCTGGGTCAGTGAGAACGAAAGTGAGGGACTTTCTGTGCTCTGGGACTAGGAGTGTCTGTGAAGCCCACTCTTGTTTCAGTGTATCACAACTGTCTCCAGTAATTCAGTAAACTTGGGTGATTACTGTTAAGACTTTGGAAGACAAGGCTCAAGTTTAAAATCATCTTGATCAGCTATAAAGAGGAGAGCCTAACCAATCAACCAAACAGAAGTACAGAACAATGCAATAAGTAAATTAAAATCCTGAAAGAAAAATAAGATAGGCATATGAAGACAAAGGACTTCCTGGGCCTATGTGCAGAAAAGAAAGGCCTGGTGATATAGTCAATGTAATTTGGAAATGTACTAGAGGAGTGACATGCACATAATAATCCTTCCAGGGTATAAAAGGCTGCTCAAAGCAGAAATGCTAAAGGGAATCAAAGAAAAGAAATACAAATGATCTAAGGGCAGAAAAAAAGAGCTATGGAAAAAAAAAAGAAATTGAGGTCATTTATCTGTCCAAGGAAAAGGCCAGCAGGTGCCCTGATACTGTCTTCCACTGGAGCTTTTCAAGAGTAAGGACTATTTCTTGTCCACCTTTGACATCTTGCAATTAACACAGTGCTTTGACATAGTGGTGGCTGGGTAAATCTTTACTGAATGAATGTCTTAAGACATGTAGGAGGCATTTATAAAGAGGACAATTATCACAAGTGATCTGTGTATGAACCTGGAATATTTTTGAACATACATACAGAGGCTTAAATGAACAGGAGTTCAAGTTCTTATTGAGAAAAGCTGCATCTTTTCCCTGTCTCCATAGTACTCAGAATAATTAGGTATGCAATACCTAATAAGAGCCAGAGCATGTAAATAAATTTTTCTTGTACATAAGGGACTTTTTGATCCTGAGCACATGAAAATGAAATATACTACAAAGGAGGTTTACTCATTCTATCCTTGGGGTAAAGAGTAGTCACCGGACATTAGACAGATCAGTTCTCACCTCCCTGCCCAAACTTTCAAAAGTCAAAAAATGCTATTTTTCTTCATCCCTTCTCCATTCCCACTGCGAGCCTCTTTATTTCTCTTCAGAACTTTTGTATTTGACTCTCAAGTGGACATCACATCCAGTTTCTTTTACATACTGCAGCTCTATTGATCTTAAAGAATAGCTCTAATCAGGTCACTCTTTCACTTAAAAAAACAAACACATGATAGTTTTCTAATGCTTATTTCAAAAGGCAATGGAAGTCTTCCATGAGCTGGCTCCACCCCCTTTCCTCACTTTATGCTTGTCCTCTTTCTACTTTCCTTCATCTGCTATGTTTCAACCCAATGGAAATGGTCAATTTTTCTCATACATACAACAGTTCCCCTTCTCACGGCCTTTGCTTCCACTGCTCCTTTGGCATGGAAGCACTCCCCTACTCATGTTTTTTTGCAGATTTAAATACCACCCACCCTTCAAAGTGCACCTAGCTCAAACACTGTTCCTGATTGGTTTTTAGAAGTATTCTCTTTCCTACTGGAGTGCTACAGCACCTTGTTTCACCCCTCTTGCATAGAACTTACTGTTTTCAGTCTTGAGTTCAGTTATTTTGGTAAATTCCTGATACCATATACTAACATAAGTCCCTCAGGAAAAAGCTGGCTTTACTTTTGGCACTCACATGACCAGCTTCGTATCTGATAATGTGTCCAGAGTGTGTACAGAAACATGTTTGCTGAATCAAAGATTTCTCACAATAAATCTCATTTAAATTTTTCTGTCTTTCTCATTCGCACGCTTTACAGAGCCTAACTATTCATTTTCCATTTATGTTAAAGCTCTCCGACAGGGAAATGGGTATAAAGGGAAAGAAAAAGGAGAAGTGGAAAGTAAAAACAACAGGCTCTATTTTGTGGTCTTTTCTCCACTGACCCCCAGTATTCAGCAAGGGGGTCACTGAGAAGAGAGGCCCCTGCAGCTGTTTTTGAGTGACCTTGCATGGGCATCAAGACAACACGCTGAGGAAGGAGGACAACGTCTGAGCGCTGGCCCCACTGAATGCGCCACGAGACAGTGTACACAGGAGGGTTTTTCTCAGTACATTGAGGACACATAGAAGTCTTCCCCAACAAATTTACTGACCAAGCTTTCATCAATGGTAAAATGAGATTAATAGAAAGAAGGAACATGGAAATAAATACTAGTGGTGAAATGTTGTTACATTTTCAGCACCAACGCAGTGTAACATATATCTATCGATGACGAGAAAGTTAACTGGGCACATATCAGAGACACAGGAAATGAGTATCCATCAAGAATAAAGTGTTATGAACTCAATACCTGTAATGATTAAGTAGCTGGAGACCAGCTTTCATGATCGCATGTGGAATTTGTTTTAGAAGTCTCTAAACTACCTAGAGTTTTTGCTGCAGAGTAATTACAGTGATCTGGGGCTTTTTAGAAAGCAAAAAGGAGTAACTTCTAACTAAGATAATGCTAACAGGATTCAAATTATTTAGAATGATTTCATTTAATAAAATAATTACATCATTTCCAGGACCTGCTTAGAAATTACTCTCTAACTTCCTTATTGCTCACAGAAGAAATAAGGTAGAAATCTGAAAAAGACCTTTATTAACCCCTAAAGTAGCTAAAAGAGACATGTAACTCACTCTGATGTGATCTTTACCTATGTGCATGTACATTTATACATAAATATACACCATTAGGTAAAGAAATTTTTCAAAAATGTAGAAGAACCCACCACACTGGTTAATAATCTTGAGTAAATAAGATAGCACCTAGGCAAATTCTCAGACAAAAATTGGTCTGCTGAAATGTGTTTTTACTAGAGCTCCAACATGAAGAATACATTGTTATAATCAATAATAACCCATAATTAATAGTTGCATCATTAGCAATACCAATAAGTAAATTATACATATTAAACTGAGCATCAATTACATGGCTGAAGTGATGGATTGCTTGGATCTTTACTAGAGTAGATGGGAAAGCTCATCAGAGATACTGATAGATGGGCTGAGCAGATGCCATTTATTTGGCCTGGCAGGTGCCAGGCTCATTTTCAAAGATTGTTTCTCAGAGATTTTTAGTTTTTACTCTTCCAAATGAAAACAACATGTTGAAGAAAACATGTGATGCTTCTCATTCCCTCACAAACCACTCTGTATTTTCCAACTTCATAACTGGTGTCTGAAAAAGTTATTTAATGAGATAATGTATAATCTTTCTGAACAGAGTTATATTAAAGTGCATCCTCTTCAGTTCCCTTGAGAAGTGATGTTACTGAAGGACCGACCAACACAAAGAATGGTGTCCACATTTAAACCAAGGACAGTGAGGAACAAAGGAACCCCAAAGAGCCAGGACAACAAAGGGAGCCAGGCCTTTTATTCCGTGTCCTAGGCTACAGGAGACACAGAATAGGTTATACACTGCTTCGAATAAAGTAGTTGTCTTTGAAAATGCAGTAACTTTTTTCATCATTATCATCATCACCATCACTGCCAGTAGCAAGATAATAGCCTGGGTCATGCTGCTGCTGTTTATGTCCAAAGACTGGCAAATGGAAAATATTATTCATGGGGGCCTCATTACAGGCTCTGACATATGATAGAATAATATTCCTCCCGTGTTCCTGTGCTCCTGGAGACCATGCCCTCCACATTGTGTTCATGTAAATAACACCCTCTGTAGCATCCGGAAATCTATTCCTTCTCCCAGAAGTTCAACACTGCACCTCTCTGAAGGGCTGTGGCATTCAAACTTGGGACTAGCAGTGGCCCACTATAAAGCAATCCTCCATTAGAATAACAACAAAACTACAAAAAAGTTACCAGCAACTGCCATTTCCAATTTCTGCCTTTACCCTGGGCTAGCTTTGTGTGAGTTCAATATACATATATTGCTGTATTTATTCTCCCACTGCCCACTATGAAATTAATAAATACTATTTTTCTTTTTTTACAGATATGGAAGCTGATCTTGAGAGTTTAAGACATTTTCCCAAGAGCCTAGACTTGAACTCATTACCTTCTATCTACAGTAAATGCTTTCTAAATTATGTGCACTGGGATCCAGCATCCATGTAAACCACTCTATTAAAATTTGGTGCAGAGAATCCTTAGGCCCAGATTCCTGTCTGACATATTTGAAAACTGCCCTAGGAAGTGTGCCATGTGGTTCAGAAAATGATCTGGAATATAAATTCCGCTTCCCCTAAGAGCTGGGCATGTGTCCCTCTAAGGGCAGAAGAGAGGCCACAACAATCTGATGTTTATCCCAAGTGGCCTACCACTAGATTGAAATTTCTTTTCTTTTAAGTCTTTTGTTTGAGCTTTTAAAATAAAGCAGGCAAATGCTGCATTTTATTCCACAATATATTGATTTTTAATAAAAATAATGTTTTAAATGATTTTCATCAAGGAAAGTGATACTCCCTTCTTAAAGGCCTGGATTCCAGTCTGATAAGCATAGAAGAATGGGAAAGACAGGTAGGAGCTGCAGTTTCACAACAAAGAGCCACCTCTCCCTTCCCCTTGCCCTTAGGACAGCCCTCCCAAAAAGACAGAGGTCACTTGATGGAGAACACATGGTAGCTAAGCTAGAAATGGCATGGCTTGTGAACGAAGCAGACATCAAAAGCCAAATCCCAGATCTGCTCACATTAAAACCAGTGATAATTCTTAAAGTAGTATGTCTGTGAAGAATCAGGGTGGCAAGGAAAGATGTTACGTAATTTGAACAGGCTAGAATTTTAGTCTAGATTTAGTCTAGGATTGCTTTAGTCTAGATGTAGTCTAGATTTAGTCAAAGATTTAAAAATCTTTGGGCCCTCCTCTCAGTACACTGGAGACACTGATGAAAAAGTTTGGAGTCTGATACTGTCAGAAGGGCAAACAAAATGAGGTATTTTCATCAAAACGACTGTTTTTTCTCTTTTCACTCACTGGTCCTGACTTCTCCTTGATTCATTTATAAGGTTAGTAATGTATTTGAGATAAGAATTCTTGTTTTTCAAAAAGAAATTTCACTTACTCCAGATCTATCCTTGATATTTTCTTGGTCTGCTCCTTTTCAACATCCAACTGAGTTAAGATAATGAAGAAAATTCTGACTTCCTTTCCGTTTTGATTACATATACTAGATCATGTCCATAAATACTTAAAAACAATTCTCACAAATACTAAGTATTTTGTAGCATTCTAAAAATACTTATTTATAAGAGAGACTAGTTCAAACTCAACCAAATATCACAAAGTACAACAGGGCCCTTTGCTTACAAATTTACCTTATATCCTAAATTGTAGTAACAGTTTTTTAAAGCAAGGGATAAAAACCAAAATATCATAATTGGTTATCTATCAACAGTAGGGTAGAGTTTGAAACTAGCCATTGGGGTAAAGAGAAAGACCTAGTGAAATGATATTGTCACTCAGTTTTAATAAATATTTAAAAAATATCCATGTCTTTTCCATGCTTACTAATATTGAAAATGCAAAAATTTAATTTCATTATAATATTGAAATAATATATCACCTTATAGAAAAGCCAGAGTATTTAAACTCATTAGTATAAATACTTTCATACAAAAATCTTAAGCTATTTTTTAGACTACAGTCACTTTCTTTTCCCAGTATTTTTCATCTTTTACTGAAATCTTGGTCTATTTTGAGCTCAGAACTTGAGTTTGAGCATTATTTTTGGCTATGCACCAGATTATTAACAAAAAAGGTGGATTTCCTACAATATGAAATTTCAATTTATGCTTTGCAAGCCACAAAGCTCTATGCTTAGATACATCGTTTCATTTTCCTTTACCAAACTGCTGATAGAAAGACAAAACACAAAAGAATATTAAAAAATCAAACTGTTGTCTTATACTGAAACTTTTTTACACAAAAGTCCTGAAGTTTATGTATTAAAAATGAAAAAACAATACTTTTTCAGAGTGTACACATCTTTTAAAATACATTATTTCTGAAACCAAATGCTTGACATTTGACTCTGTTTTCTTCCAAAAAGTGGCAACGAAAAAGGGACAGAATTTCCTGTGGCAGTCCTGTGTCCTCTCACCATTTTCTTGTAACTATACTGTTTTATAGATGAAACTGCCATAGCAAAATGACAAATATAACACATAAAAGAACAAAAAAGGGCAATAAATCACCAGTGACAGTACAGCCCATTAAAATGCATTCAGCTGGTGTTGCAGGAAGAATAAAAATTTCCCCTCACTTTACATTCTTTCTAGCTGAGAAGGAAACGTTAGAATCCTCAAAGTAACCTTTATAAGAAATTAAACCAAATTCTCCGCACACTAACTTTATATACGGGCCTACATGACCAAAATACATAGTGCTGATACCTTCCTGTTTACTGCATAATAAGAAAGGCCCATGTTGGGGCACATGAATTGTTAATTCTGTCTGTATACAGTACTGCATTTGAAAAAACCAGGATACTTAGTTGGAAAATGGTAGTTCCAATTCAGCCACTATTTCCAATAAACTGATTATCAGCTTAAATGAAGAGTTGGCCATTATTACTTATAAGGAAGTCTAAAGGAGGGATTTTCTTCCCTTATTTTTTATATAAAATTCTCTCAAAAAGTCAAATCAAAGCCCCGACACTGAAAATGACTCTGGTGTCACATGGATGCGACATTTTAGATCACAGCTACATTCTTGTTAACTTCATTATGCACTTACTACAAATAGTTCAAGATACCGGTACATCTGAGAAGTGAAATATTTGCTGAACTGTTTGTGTTGGTCTTGACAAAGATGACAGATGTGAGTTCCTTGAGAGCAAAGAGCACGAGTTATACTTCTTTGAATTTTTATCTCTTAACACAGCTGATAACTACAGACAGAGGTCTTCAAGGACACGAGAACCTCTTCACACACAGGATGGCCAAGTGAACCCTGAACACTTCCCACCTAGAGCAGGGACAACGAATCCTCGTGGAGCACTGCGGAGCATAGCTCCCTACAGCTAAATATTTCAAAGATTGAAAGGTAACTTGTATTTCTATCAGAACTTGTCTTTCTGCTTCCCACTGCAGGACCTCTGCACTTCCTAACAGTGTCCGATGTCTGGGTGGCGGACACCAGAGCTGGTGACACTGGGTCCTGCTGCACCTCCTCCAGCCCCACTCTTCCTGGAGGCTGTCACACTGGGAGCGCCTGTGTGTTTTTTTTTTTTTTAAAGTGGTGTGGAAATTAGTCTGTACCTTTAAGGCAATTTTATCTTTTTACAAATGAATTCATTCTATTGGAAAATTATAGCTGGCCTCTGAGTACCTTTCAAGCACTAAGGGCTGAATGGCAGGTTGTAAAAAATATAAAGACAAGAAAAATATGACCCCTGTAGTAGTAGATAAAATATTTCTACACTTACTTCATAGTAGACACAATTAACAATCTCTAGTGCAAAACCTTATGGGTCTAGTCACTGAACTACTGAAAGGGCAAAATATAACTGCAGCTGAAGTGGTGAGATTTTATCTCAGTGCCCATATATTTAAACAATATGGCTGAGTTTTACCATTTATGTTCTTTGTCATTTTTGATTCATATGTGCACTCCAGGAAATAGCTCTTAAAATAAATGAAGTAGATATCTTAGGCAAGAGGTTGAACGAAGTCATTCCATCTCTAAGATACTCAAAGTGGCCTTTGATATGCTGAATCTGTACCTTAAATTCCCTATCATGTGCTCTTCCATGCTGATTGTACATTATTGATAACCCAGGGCCAGTACTTCAACTGTATTAATTTCCTAGCATTCAGCTCTTCTATTCTTATCCATTCACTCTGGGGGACCATCCTCCATTTCTTAATTTTACTTCAGTCTTTTGGCCTCTTTCACCTCCCCTCCAAAGCTTCTGGTACATCTGGAGTACACAGTGCATACTTGAACCTGTCTGCTGCTCTTGAAAATCCCTCAACTGCTACCTGCTGCTCTTGGGATCAAGACTCATGTCCTTAATGTCAGACTCTTTCTGCCTGCACACTCTGGCCGCTCCCCATACATCCTTCTTGCCACAGTGGCCTTCCTGTGGTTCTTTATTCTTGGGCATGCTACTTCCCACTGCAGGACCTCTGCATTTGCTGTTCCCACCACCAGCTGAGCTAAAGTCCAGTGAACAATCCTACCATCTTCAAACTATATCCAGTTGTCTGAGCTACCATTGTGGCTAAGACCTGATTAAAGTTACGTGTTCATCTTACAAAGAGAGAGCCTGAGGCCCACAGAAGGACAAATATCACCTATGTGCTGTCACAGCTTGTTGCTCACAGGGAGTCCCAAGGATCTGCTGACTGGGTTTGACAGGTGTAGGATGAGGGGTGGGCAGATGCAGTTGGGAGTGGGAGCAGAACACAGATAAAGTTGGTGTAGGTGGCGAGGCCACTGTCTGGAACAATTAAATTAAAATTAATCTCATCATAGTAATAAAAACTATAAAATATCTAAGAATAAATTTAGCAAGAAAGATAAGCAAATATTCATTATTCAGTAAATAACGCTGACTACCTGCTGGGTACCTACGGGGCTACATTGGGAATAAGACAGACAAAGCCCTATTCCAACCACATTCTGGGAGGGAAACATAAAGTCATCAGGGAACTTCAAAAAGAGGCAGAGCGGTGGGCTAGACAGTGGCTGGGGAGCTGACAAGGCCGCCACACTGCAAGCACTGTGGGCTGGGTAGGCCTCTCTGAGAACATGACCTCTGTGCGAAATCCTGCCTGTTGGGAAGGAGCCAGTCATGTGGAGTCTGGGGGAAGGAGGTTTCGGTAGGAGACCGCCTTCGGCAAAGGCAAGCATCTGGCACATGAGCTGGTGTGCTGATTTGCAGAAACAGTGAGAAGATCAGCACTGAGAGTGAGAGGGTGATATGGGCTGAGGACTGAGTGTGAGAACAGGGATGGTGCAGGTCCTTTCTGCTGTGATGGGAACTTTGGAATTTATTCTAAGTGCAGTAGGAAGCTATGTGGGGGCATTAAGAAGAGGAGTGAGGGAACCAGACTTCAGTTTCAGAAAGCTCAATCCAGCTGCTCTTTGGCAAATGAATTAATAGGGAGTCATAAGAGTAAATCAGAAACTAGTTAAAATGTTTCTGCAGGGGTCTTGGCTGGGGTGGTGGCTGTGAGAGAGCAAGACGTCATTGAACTTGGAATATGTTTAGAAGAGAGATGTGACAAAAGAGGCTTATATAAAAACTCTAACTTTGTATTAGAAGTCTTATGACAAGATAGGAATAAATGGAGAAATTTATCATCTTTTATGTGCTTATGATAATGTATAAACTTTATTATCTCAGGGGCATTTTGGGGACTTGACTGCCTAGTGTGCACCAACTGGGCTACCTTCTTGATGCCTGGACATATCAGAACACAGCAGATGAAGATTCCTGCCCTGAGGAGACATCTATTCTAGGAGGAGGGGAAAGACAGCAAACATAACAAGTAAGCACAGAGGGTGAAAGTGCTATGAAAAAGGGGAAAGCAGCATCCTAAGGGGACAGACTGTGTGGAAGGGACGGCAAGGTGTCACGGCAGGCTGCATGGCTGCGAAGGGTAAGTTCTCAAGGCAGACTTCACTGAGAAGGTAGATCTGAGCACTGACTGTAGGAGGAAGTCAGTCAAGTGCATGCCTGGGGAAGACGATTCCAAACAAAGGAAAAACAGGAGCCAAAGCTTGAGGTCGGAGCCTGGCCGATGGGTCCGAAGAACAGGGAGGTCAGGATGACAGGTGTGGAATGAGGCAGAGGGAGAGGAGAGGACTTAAAAGGGTAATAGGGGGTCAGTCATTTAAGGCCACTATAAGAACTGATTAGTAGACCTGAAAACATAAGTGCTGAGGAATTTTTGACAAACAATTAGGAGAGAATTCTAGTCTTATCATGCAAATCAGTGTAATGAGATTATGGTAATAGCCAAGGAAAAGACAAAGAGGACCATACAGATTTCAATGTGATAACTTAAATGTGACAATATGGCATTTCAATTGTATGAGAAAATAATTGTTTACTTAATAATCAGAGTGGCCTAACTTGTTTATCTGGAAAAAAGCTAGATCTCTCCTGGCAACACTCCATATCAGTGGTAACTTTAGAAGGATTCAAGAGCAACAAATCAGGGTAAGGGCTGAATAACCTGAAATATGTGAAGTACTTCTCCAATTAAAAACCTTGGAAAAAGAGAGGAAAATGGGAATATATTTGATAGTCTAAAAATGAAAACATCTTTATGTCAAAAGTTAATGAAGTCAAAAGAATAGTGATTGTCAGGTATACCTATGAAAAGCTACAGAAGAAGAAATGTAAGTAGCTAATAAACACAGGCAAAGATCCTCACCTTCGATAAAGGTTATTGGAGTACCCTTGTCACGCCTGCAGGACACACCAGGTTGTAAACGTCCTGGGCCAGTGGGGCTGTGGGAGAGGGACACTGAACAGATACCAGTGGGAGGGTAGATTGCTGCAGTTTCCCAGGAAGGTAATCTGCTCAGTTCCATAAAGAAACAGACTTGCCCTTTGATTCATATTTGGGGATAATTTAGAAATAAAAGTTATAATAGAAAGAACACATACAGAAGGTTGTTTATTTCAATCTGCATTGTTAGTAGAAAAAAAAAACTGATGAAAACCTGAATGCCCATTAACAAAAGTCTGGGTAAATAGATCCTAACATGTATCTATACTTTACAGAGAAACAATAGCCAAGTATTACAATGAATGCCTTAGAGTGGTATGTGTTGGCCTGAAGGAGAATTCATGGC
Source organism: Trachops cirrhosus (assembly GCA_028533065.1). Classification (NCBI taxonomy): domain Eukaryota; kingdom Metazoa; phylum Chordata; class Mammalia; order Chiroptera; family Phyllostomidae; genus Trachops; species Trachops cirrhosus. Next base: position 43,325,344 of record CM052547.1, on the reverse strand, counting down.
ACAGTAAGTGAAAAATGTAAGTTGCATAGTTAAGTATATAAATGGTAGTGAAAAAATTGTGTAGGTATATGTTTGTGTATTTTTACATACAGCAAGAGAAAGCTGTGGCAGGTTCAGAACATGGATTAGTGTGGATATAGGGTGAACTTTTTCAGTAGTTCTAAGACACTCCAAGAGCTGAGCACAGTGTCTAGCATACAGCAGGCACTCAGGTGGTATGTGCTCAGTTAATCAATGAAGAAACGGAAGAGTCTGCATTCTTCCCATAATTAAAAAATTATTAAGATAAGAAACAATAATATCTAACATTTATTGAGGGCTTACTAGGTGCTTTATTTGTTCATTTTATCTCAACAACTTTTTGAGTGTAAAAATATAGTTCACATTTCACAGATGAGCAGACTGAGGTGTGGAGAGGCAAAATAACTTGCCTAAAGGCATTCTACTGGTCAGTGGCATGGCTGGGATTTGAACGAAAAATAGCTCCTGAGGCTTTTCCATGGAACCCCAGAGCACTGTTTGAGAACCACTGGACCATTCACTACATAGGATTTCCACTTCTGGTGGTCTGTATGACATGGCAACTGATGAATAAGCATTTGTGGAATGAAGGGTTTGGAGCTCTTGCCTTCCCAAGTACTACCACCTTCTTCCCCACAGGGCTGAGACAGTAGCTGGGGTGAGGGTGGGAGACAAAATATGTCCCTCAGTAGAATTAGTCTGCCTGTTTCTGCCATTTCTCCAGCAGTGACTGGAAGTCTGGCACCAGGAGCTCAGAAAGCAGGTGATGGAGTTTTGTCAGGGCTGAGGATCAGCAGGATGTGTGGTGGAGGGCAAGGGGGCAGGAGCCAAGGGGCCAAGGTATTAGTGAGAATCCACCTCAAAGGGCTTCATAGGGTGTCAGGGCAGGGTGGGCCTGGATGGCCCAGGAGGAGGGAGGAGACACTGAGGGCAAAAAGGAGGGGATGGATGCTCCAAACAGACACTGAGGTGGAAGGACCCCAGGGCTCAAGTGGCAAAGCCTGGAATCAAATTTCTATCTGTCACTTAACTGAATATCAGACCTCTGGGCCTGTGGAGGTGTCGTTTCTTTTTCTCAGGGGAAGTGTCTCTCTCAGGTGGCTGAAGTGAAGAGTTTGTGAGAGAATGCATGTGGAAGTCTGCAGCACAGCACCTAGAACACGTAAGGTTTCTGCAAATACTGCAGTTGCTTGTCTTCCTCCTCAACGGGATCTACTGCAGTGACTTCTGTGTTTTATATTTTACACTAAAAAGCTCTATATTTGCTTTAAGGGTCACATTAAAAAGAAAAAGACATTCCTTGGGATTTTTTTTTCATAATAGCTTTTTTCATGCTGACAAAGCTTCTCTTTGTGATCAAACTAGTCAGGCTCTTTGGAGCCCTTTTTGACACAAAAGAAAATGTGTGTCCTGAGGACAATGACAAGAAGACGATCAAATATCCTCACTTCCTTTCTCATATATCATCAATCCAATAACTCACTGCTCTTCACAAGGGAAGGAGTGAGAAGTGACGAAAATTCTCTCCTTGACCAACCTCTAGCCAGGTTGCTCTGAGCCTTCTCAAGTAGACCTCAACCTTGATCAGTAGACTTGAACAAACATTAACATCATTTCTAACAGCTCAATGTCTCATCCCTAGGTGACCCTACTTTCCCTTACAGTGTCTGCCTGAGAAAAGCCCTTGCTGCTCCAAGAACTGCCTGTTCTACTGAATAGGTCCCCTGTCTCCCAACCTCTGTGGGATGCGGGAACCTGTCTTCAGTAAGGGCCAGTTCGCAAACTCTGATGGATTTTACACATATCAACACACCCTTTTAGCTCTCTGTCTTCACTTCCCTGATTCCATGAAGTCCCTGTTTGCCACTCCTCTTCTCCTTCATTTTCTAGTGAAAATGCCCAGTCACCTCTATATAACTCAGAATGAGCTAAGTGCGATCACCTACTATCAGCTGTTAATGAATAAAATCTCTTTTTGCTACTTTAACCAACGTCTGTCTGGCTGTGTTTATCTCTGACAGTACAGACATGTGCTACTTGTATCTTTCTCCTAACTTGAAACTTTATATGGGAATAATAATCATTGCTATTTATTATTTTTTAAGTACTAATTATATCTAGCAAGTAATTCTACATGCTTTGATATATCTGATTTGTACTTGAATCCCAGGAGTAACTTTGTTTATAAATACTCTGGGATGCAGATTTTATCAGATTAGATGTATAGGTTAACCAAAGCAGATGCTAAGTTTGTTTAGGAAATCATTCTGCATAGCATCTTTGAGCTGGCTAGGTTATCAAATCATAAATAGAAATATCTTAATATAAAATAAATAGCCCAGACACATTTATAAAATTAACTAGAAATCCTAAAGAGAAATTTCTAGCATGTACACCTTTTAATTTTCTTCCCAATGCAGTTCTATATTATATGCAATTGATCACAAAATAAAAGGAATGAAGTAGAAACCAGAGCATTTCCAGTTTCCAGAATTTTCTCTGTGTGCTCTTGAGAGTGAGATTTTTGAGGTAGATAGGACTTTTATGCCAATTATATATTTTGTTCTCCTTCATCATCCTCTAAATCTAGTGGTTTAGTAAGGCATTTTTTTAAAACCTGGGTTATAACCCATTAGTGAGGAATGAATCAATTTAGTTGGTTGCTAGAATTTTTCTAAAGATTGATTAGAATAAGATGTAACAAAACAGAACAAATCGGAATTCATCTATTCAGCGAGTAGGTAGTATAGTATCTAAAGATACTTCTTCAGCTAAATTTACCTCTGTGTGTGTGTGTGTGTGTGAATTGGGTGATGATGTGTTCTTACCATTGACTGAAGACAAAATAGTTTAAGAAACACTCCCCAGTGCAATGATGAGACCACTTAACCAAACATCCTAGCCTTTTGCAGTCAGAGCTGCATTCATTCAGTGAATTCAGCCGATATTTAGAACACGTTTTGTTGTGTCCAGCACAGTCCTGTGCTGAGGTTAGCTTACCAGGGTGCTTACTTTTGTTCGGCGTTAGACAAGAAAGGGATGTCTCATCTATAGCAAGGAGAACCTAACCAGCATGTACTGCCTTGTGAGACAAAGGAACTACAGAGGATTCACTATTTTATCAAAGTTTCCTAGTGTAAATAAGTATAGCCCCAAATAGCATTTGTCAGAGTGTGATGTCAGCACAATTTAAAAAATAAACAAAAAAATTGCCAAAAGCACTTCTGAATATCTCATGTACCTCCTGCTTGCTTTGGGAAGGGACCCAACTGTTCGATGGGTTATAGGTGTCAAATACTCAGACCTGTCCCACTGACCATTTTTAAGCTGCTCTACACAATGAGGTAGGTTTTGAAATATGTCCTTTTCCCCCATTAGCTGCATAACTGTTGTCTTTTCTTAATTGCTGAATGACAAGTATTATAAAAATTTTTCATTCACATGAGCATGTGTACATGTAGGTTTTGATGTTACAGACACAAATATGCTTGATGACAAGAGTCTGGGCAACCACAAAGTGAAACTCTTTATCAGAGTGAGAAGACCTATACCAGGCACACAGAAGGTGCTCAATAAATGTCAAATCAGTGATTGAATGAATGAATTCTCAAGCTTGCAGTATGACTCATAAATAAATTTATTAAAAAAGACAGTGTTACTGCTATCAAAGTTGATGGCTGATGCAAATGGAAAATGCAAAAGAAATATTACTTGATTTTGAATTTATCTGGGTAAGATTAACCACCATTAAAACCAGCAGTAAATACCGAGAAAAGAACAAAAATCGTTTTTCCCTGGTTTTTGAGGCTTTTTCTGACACTCGATCATTTTAATTCCTAATAAACCAAAGTAAATGATGGAGCTCATTTGCAGCCTTTAAAGGGATGATAGCCATCTACTTCAGCTATGTGTCCTTCATAGACTAGTTTCAAGATCACAACACACACTGAATCTGAAAGCCTTATGTAGGAGGCTAATTTTCGAGGTATCTTCCTGATCATGCAAGTTTTAGAGAGCAAGCTATATTCAGAAGTTTCACTTATTTCATGTCTTATAAACAGCACGCTTAATCTGAAGGTAACAGATTAGAGGTAAGGCCTGAGAAAGGGGCTGTTTAACTATATTTCCCATAAATACTCATTTTATGATAGTGAGGGCAATCCATTTTTTAATGATTGCCTGGCAAAACTGGTGCTAGCTCAGACATATGGGCTCAGACTTTTTGGAGGGTCCCAGATTACCTTGAAGGTCGACACCTAACTCTACACAGTGCGAGGGGCCAGTCCTGAAATATAAAGGTTTTAAAGGGGAGGATTTATGTGAGAAAGACACTGTCCCTTAAGTACCTCTGTTGGGAAAAACATTTCAGAAGTTCAGGATAAGAAACAACCTGTAACAAGCAGAACTTCAATCAGTAAAATACATATGCTTAAAACAAACTTGAAAGCTAGGGAATCAAAACTGTTAATAATACATTTATAGCTTGTAGGCCTGAAACAGAGGACTGAAAATATGTAGAAAATTCCAGCAGAGAAAGAAGTGGAATTAGCCTACATTTCTTTACCTTATAAAAATTAGTCTATAATTTTTCTGAGTCTCAGTTACATTACTTTCCAAAATAAGCTCATGTAACAACCTAAACACTTATGAAATTTTGCCACGAGTTAAGCTTTATTTTTTCTGCCAAAATGCCGGAAAAAGGGTATGCTCCTTAACTTCATACATACAAAACAAATGGAGTGGAAATTTTATGGAAAGCAGTTCTGTGTTTATTACCTAGCTTTAATCATGCTTATACTACATGCAACAAAACTATGACATCAACGATCCTTTGGAAACCTGAATTTCAGTCATGTCCTTGTAATTATGTTAGAAATCTTGACAATGGCTTTTGTTGCAGGACAAACGTTTGTGTTCTGGGGTTTTCTGACCACTCACCTTCAATCTGAAGTAATTTACTGGACTCTTCCTAGATGAGTTTTTACAGATGGCCTTTAAGGGGAGTATGAACGGACAAGCTACTTTCTCTTGGTGTAAAGAGGCACACAGCTCAACTCCATGACTCTAAGCCATTTGGATTTTTAAAAACTTCCCTAAATTATTCAATGCATTTGACTTGCAGATGTGCCACTGCTTCATATAAATACTTTGCTTTGAAACAAGGATCTAAAAGGAGTGCAATCAACCCTGCTCCAGTTGTATGTACACGAAAAGCTATTAGAACAGCATCCCCCCAAACAGTGTTCAGTGGTTTCAATTTATAACATTGGCAGACAAGCTCGTGTATTGCTAACTGTCCGCAAACTAGATCCTACAAGGTGAAAAATAAACCTCTCTCACCCTCAAATCACAACACCTTTTTAGCTTAATTTGAACTACTGTGAATCCATCTTTATGGATTTTGTTGGAAATCCTGTTTGATGTCATTGCCATTGCAAATCCAGCAAATTTCATTTCTATATAACATTAGGCTAGAAAGGAACACACCAACAGACAAACACACAATGGAAACATGCAGTGGAGTTGTGCTTATGCATGGATATAAATGTGCACAGAGAAGAGGCCAAGCACATCACTTCATTTAATGCGGGCACAGGTCTGTACCAAGAATCTGAAACATTGTAAACAAGTCTTAAGCAAAGGAGGAAATGTAGAGGGGAAAGGAAGCTGAGAAAAAATGAGCAGGAAATGGGCAAGATGACTCATCTATACTTGAACATCTGACCTGTCAGTTGGTCGTCGCCTGCGGCAGGGGCGATGCGAATGTAAGGTGTTGTAAGCTGAGTCACGATTATCGCAGCTATGGCAAAGGAAGATTCCCAGGTCAGCATGCATGAGGGAAGAAAAAGCCAGACTGAAGCTAGGCTAGCAAGGAGAATCTCGGTCAGTATATCACATTGTCTCAACTTTGTTCTAACAACAACAAAAAGAGAAGGAAAAAAAAAAACCATAGCAAGGTGTTGAATTTTCTGAATTCTTTTTCCTTAAACAAGCTTTAGTCAGGCAGTTAGATTTCTAACTATGACACAGTTGTAAGCTTTAACTGAGCTTCTGGCTAGATCAACTGAAGAAAAAAGTGAAAACAAACACATTAGTCCTGGATAAGGCTCTAGACTGAACAATGTTTCCAGTAGCTATTGAGTATGATGTATAAAGATTCACTGCTAATTCTGATGATCAAAACTATAGGCTTTTAAAATTTATTCAGTTCAAATTCTGCTGCTCAAGTCACAATATTTTCTCTTCTTGCTAAAACCGTCTTTGTGAAGAACATTATCTTTTTTCACTAACAATTTTTTATGTAGAGAAACCTGTCTGATAACTAAATTTCATGTAGAACATTTCTATTAGGAACCTCATTTTGTCACGTTAAAGAAATGAAAAAATGCATCTCAAAGTGTTGGTGAGAAAAATAAAAACTAACCACTGCCTTTGCTACAGTTGTCATGGTTAACATGTGACTGCAGACATAATTTAGATTCCTGAAGTGGACCAGGAGGGCTTCTGGTTTGCCTGTAGAGCTCAGTAGTTGTGTTTAAATGGTTAACACTGATGACACACAGATATTTTAAAAAAATAGAAAATTAAAACATCAATTCTAACATGATACAGCTGGAAAATGATGCAAAGAAAAATACTGAAAATTAAGGACAGGCTTACATGAAAGATTACTAATTTACATGGAACAGCCTGGGTGCTATTAGAAATGTGGCAGCGAGTAAGGAAAATAGATCATCTACCATCTGCAGACAATTAAACCCAAAACTGCTGCTGCATAATATTTTGAAATATCCCCTTGTACTGTTCAAACAGTGCTGCTCCTTGTAGCTAGACAACTGCAACAACTGTGTTTAAAAGTAGTATAATTGTCTTTCCCACATTATTAATGAAATCTTTCTAGTCTTGCTAAGTGAGATGAATAAGCTAACAGTTGGGTCAGAAAACAGAGAACTCCCAGGGTATTACAAAGATAATTTTCTTGATATGATATGGTATGCAATTTTGCATGTTGATATAATAAATTGTGAACAGTAAAATGCTATTTCTCAGACTTATTACAAAATTGGTACCAATTTCAAGTTTATACATACATACAACGTTTGTTTGGTCATAGACTATTCAACCAACATTCTTGTATGTTTTTTGTTTTAGGAAAATTATACCTATCCTACTTTTGAAAACATTATATTGTCTTACACAAAAACAGAGCAACTATACAATACTGAAAAATGTAAAACAATATGAACAAAATGTTACTTGAAAATGGCTAAGATGGGCAGACATGTATTCACAACTAAAAGGAAAGCTAACTGAAATCTGAGGCTCAAAACTCCCATGAAAAAAAGCACATTCCAGGTATCAGGAAGGGTTTCTACATGATGTTTATATTCTGCATTGTAAAGTGTTCAATTGTGATTATTATTTGTAGTTACAAGGAAAAAACTTGATTATGTTACAACTTATTTAAAAATAGCAGTCAGTCAGTCTACTGCTTGCTTTTGCAAATAAAGTTTTATTGGAACAGTTGTGTTTGTTTGTTTGTTTATACAGTGTCAATGGCTGCTCTTGCACAGCAATGGCAGAGCTGAGTAGTCATGAAAGAGACCTTCTGGCTCACAAAGTCTAAAATATTTACAATGTTTACAATGTGCCTTTTACATAAAAATTATTTCCTGTCCTCTGTCTTAAAATATCAGTAGAAATGCATTAAAGAGAAAATCACTAAATTTGGTAAAATAAAGTCAGAAATTCCAATCCTACACTTTATTAACTTTGGGTCTCCCTTAGGTACAAAGGCATATGTGGAAGAGTAATAAATGCATTCCGTGTACCAGACTTCCCAGGTGCCACCTGAGTTGCATGTAGTGGGATCTTCTGGAATTTGATGAACCAGTATTTGTTCAACTAAGTTTTATATGATTCTAGTGTTCTTTTAAAAATTAATCTGGGTCAAATAAGTTTGGGCAATACGTAGGGCTGAAAAAGTTAAAAAGTTTTTTTTTTTTTACTTAGGAGCTTCCCAGGGGCCCTAATGTACTCATGACATACATTATAAAGACTAATTCAGATCAAGAAAAGAAAATATTGTCGATATAAAATGCTGAATGACAAATCTATATGATAGTTATGTTTCCATTTCTAAATCCATAGCTCAATGATGGCAGATTAGCATATGTGAGTGGTCTCACTATATAATTTGTTTTGTCCTGCATTGAACATGAAAAATTAAAAGGAATCCTTAGTTAGTTTTACGTTGAGACATTCTTTTCAGTTGTTTTGTCAGAGTACTTTCATTCTGTAGCATTGTAGCCTAGAAAGGATGTTATTTTTTTTTAAACCAAATGGTGAACAGAAAAAAAGTTAGAGAAATTTCTCATAGAGCATGGTGATTAAAAAAAGAAATACTCAAATTTCTGAATATAGTTAGAAACTGTATCAGAGCAATGGAAATCCTTCAAAGTTTCCTGAAGATCTTCCAGTAAAGCATATGCATGTTCCAGTACAAATGTAAGTTAAATAAAATATTAAATGTAAAAACAGTAAAATTTTGTACAGAAAATTCACCTTAAAATATACTGTTAGAATAATGATTTGTTTTCTTTTTGTTTAAGGTTTATGGTCTAACTACTATAACCCGTTCGAAATGAATTTAGCATATGTTCTCATGCAACTTTTGTTTTGATTTCCAGCAACAATGATATTAGCCAAATCTTAGCAAGGAAAGGAACAGATTATATGATTCTAATCCCCATATACTAAAAACAAGTAAACAAACAAAAACCAAAAAAACCCTCAAAATCTTTATGAACTAAAAACCTCCAAATTTAAAAGGTGATATGTTTATGTATCTGTACTTGGAAATTTTATAGAACACACTGTGACTAACATTAATTTTTAAAATAAATGTATAATAAGAAAACTTCCAAATGGCTATATTGCCAAGGAGAAACACAGCTGGCATCATGGTATGGAAAATATTACGATTGATGAAAAGTAAATATTTTAAACTGATTGTTATATTATTTAGAATGAATATATCTCATTTAATAGACAACATGGATTTCTAAGTGGACCCTGTCAGTTTAGAACTGATCAACAACAAAGTACTGCAAAACTAGCATAAAAAGCATTTCAACCCTACAACTTACCATAAGGCAGACATGTCAGAGTTAAAGAAAACACATGTACTAATTGCCAAGACACAGTTGGACCAAATAGTCTTGAAAAGAATCCAATTATAAAAATGTGAATGTGATTAAAAATAAAAAAAATTAGGAGAATTTAAGAATAGCTAGAAGTTACTATTTACTCCACTGTAGAGATAACAAAGAACCCCGTGATTGGGAGGGGACAGCCAACATCATATCTGTGGCCAATGAATGGTGCCTTCATCCTTTACCTCGGGAGACAGAATTCTGTCCTGAGCTTGCCTACATAAACAATAAAAATACTGCGACATACAGCTATGAGGAAACTAGGTGTATAAAGTAAGGAGGACACATAAAAATACAGGTGATCCCCCACACTAACGATACAAAGTGACATACCTTAGGGTTTTTCCTGCGTCTATTTTTATGAGGCTTTATATTTGAGATGATTAGTGTCAAAATATACCCTTGGAATATGATTAAATAAGCAAAATATTAAATTTATGAATAATATGAAATATATCTTTAAGAGACATACTTGTACTTGGAATTACAAATTACTTCCTCATGAAAAAAATACCCACCTCCAAACATTTTATATAAAGATACTTGTCCATAGTTGTTTCATGAGAACATTGAAATCTTTATAAATTCAAAACATTGCTTAGGAAAATGATTCAGTATCTGGAAATTCAATTAAGCCACCACACTGTCAGCAATATGTAGCAAAAAAAAAAAGTCAGGATGTTTGAACTCCTTTAAATTTCAAACCTCTGTACTGTATGGCACCAATAAAGTTATTAGACCTGGCTATTTCTCTGTTATGACTAAGCAGTCAGGACGGAAACACTTCCCCCACTGCAGAAAGAAAGCTTAGTATGAGTGAGGAAAAGCCTCGTGATTGTAAAGGTGGTAATACATCCAACTGTGCTTCGAAGGGCGGTCTCTGCTCCTGTACATGCACATGCAGAAACTAACAAAACAAAATAGTACGGAACAGGGTAGTTTCCTTCTGTATTAGGATTTAATGAGTAGAAATTACCATGTTATGTAATGAATATTAAAATTTGTTCCCCTCTTACCCCAATAGAGGTTATTTGGATAGCGTTTGTTGCTGTGTAAATGTTTGCAAATGACTCAGAAAATATGAGTGGGGAATAGTCAATCAGGTCATCTGATTGCTTAATCATCCTTTGGTGAATTAAAAAACAAATTACAATATTGATTAAATCTAGCTGCTGGAAGAAAATGATCCAAATCACTATCTAATTTGTTCTATTGTGAAAACAGTAAACGTCAGATTTCCATCTTTACTAGTGTGCTATTTATATTGTATAATTATTTGAGTATGTAAATGAACATGCTGACAGATATTTCACTGTTTTCAGAATAAACTGGGCAGTGACTTAATTCTAATGAAGAGGAAAACAGACACCTATACTGTGCAATACTGTAACTGGAGAGAACTTCCGCTGGGTGACAGCCATGAGTGACAAACACCGGGCAGGAGTCTGAGCGCTTGCGGTCAAGCCTGGGCCCGCTGATTAGTAGCTGAGGGACCTCGGTAAGTCAGTCTGTCTCCCAAAATATGCATTTTCCTCATCTTAAGAATAACAATAGCCTGTCTCCTTTCTCACAGTAATGTTAAAGAAATAAATGAGAACACATGTATGAAAGTGGTTTTCAGCTGTGATGTTAAACATAAGGCATTATAAATTAGGCACTCGTAACTGGATTTACTTTTGAGGCTTCAACAATATGTAGAATTCAATAAAGCAATCTGAGCAGGGGCGTGACCTGGAGGTCTAAGAACATCAATATCTCATTCAAGGGCCTTATAATACTATAATAATTAATAGTTAATAGCATATTACAGTTTACAAAACTCATCAATATCTTTAATTTCATTTATTATTAATTTATCCCTATAAATAAAAGCACTAATCAGGTATAATATATGAAGATGGAGTGTTTTAAAATCAACATAAATTGATTCTTGGAAATAAAATTATGAGCCCATGAGGACAAAATACAAATGAGGTGAGTACCTCACACAATGTCTAGCACATAACATGAAACTAAGAAATATTTGTCAAGCAATCTGAATACAAAGTTCATGTATCTTCATAAATAAGAATTCAGTGAGCATTTTGAAAATGCAGATGGTCATCTATGATATATTCAAATCCTGTCGCCTGACAGTTAAATAATGAAAGCAAGGTATTTTTATTCAACAGATCCCATCAAGAGACTATTGCCTCTGACCTGATCAAATCTAGTGCCACAGACCCCATGATGCCTTTTTACCATCGCATCTAAATTAAATCACACAGAACTTGCTCAGTGTGCACGCGTGGTTACTCCCGTGTCTGAAGGAGGGTATTTAACTACAAGTGTTAATTTATAATGCCTTGTTTCAGTGTGGTATTTTACACTTCTCAAGCCTTTTTCTCACACACTTCCACACGTGAAGGTTGAAATCACACTGCAAGGCTGACAGGATGACATGACAGCTTGGCACGCACAGCGCACTTTCTTGTTTAGGGGCCGCTGTGTGGTGAGCCGAAGGTGGTTTGCCCAGCCTTTTCTACAGCTCACTCTGGAGCACATATTTTCAGGATTTGAACCAGGCCTGGGAAACAGGTCCCACAATAACATCACCTGATTACCGGGTTCAAAGAGACACACATTGTCAGTTAAAAAACAAAACAAAACATGTGGACCACAGAACTACTTTGTGTGTGAACACTCATTAGATACAGTAGCGCTGTGTGGTGCTATGGTTTAAAAAAATCTGTACTGAGATCATATAAAATTTTATTTTAAAAGAATTTTTAAAAAGATAACCATTGAAAACTGCTTGGAACAGAGCAATATGACTTATTTTTAAAAGTATGTCAACATTAATGTTAACTGCCAATGTTAGCTGCCATTAGATCCTGAGGCACATACATGCACACACATACACACTCACATCAACAAAGTTAATATTTCAAGAAGTTTTAAATACCCTCTAAAATCTTAAAGGACAACTTAGGAGAACATCCCACAGTTTCAACCTACCTTTTGTGGCCACTCGAACACAGTCTATTTTGGTTTCCTGTGTCAAATAAAGAGGGGGAAAATCACTATTCACGTTTTATTTAAAACAAAAGTATCTGCAGTTCTGTTTAAATACTGATAAGGGAAGGTCGCATTGCTCCAAGTGTGGCGTTAATCACATGACGGCTACTCCTTGAACTAAGCTCAGAGGCACCTTCCGGCTCCTGTACCAGTGGTGGTGGCCATTTCTGGAGCAGATTAGGAGTGAGGAGCTAAACACAGAACGTGCCTGCACAGGTAGCAAGTAAGGGTCGGTAGAAGGAGGCCAGGGGCCACCAGGCAGACACATTTTGTCCCAGATTTCCTCCCTTTTCACCAGCAAAAGTCAAGTTAATGATGACACCCAGACCCATGCCATGAAGGAGGCAAACCACTGTTGTATACAGAAAACCTGCCCTTCTAAGGATATGATGCTATCTTATCAGAGTTCTGGTTGGTCTGAACAGAATAGGGAAAAAAATTAGGAATGACTCAATAGTTTTTATTTTGTTATCATCTCATCTTTCTAAAGCTGTTTTCTCTTTGAAAAAAAGATAGCTAATTTTGTCACAGTTATAGGAAGCATAAACTCTTGTGGAAACAAAGAAATGGGACAGAATATGCTAAAAAGACAGATGTTGTGAATCTCCCTATATTTTAAATGAGCTGAATGTATGTGTTGTCACTATATTGTTTTCCTGAAAACAGTAAGCTAAGCAGAATTACTAGCCAACTTTTGGTAACAATTAAAAACTGAAAATAAAAACCATCATATTAACAATATATTCTTTCTACCAAAACATATATGAATATATTCATTACTTTACATAAATTCCTCTAGGTGTATATAATTTTAAAAAATACCACACTTGTTTCAAGTAAGAAACACACAAAAACATGACTGTTTCTTACTACTTTCTTATTTAATCTATATTCCCATTAATAACCCTAAATAGCCTATGTTAACAGCTATCTATAAGACTTACCCCATTGGCTCTACTAGCAGCTTGAAAGTAAATTCTGTAGCTTTTATGAGGGAGAAGGGGAGTGTTCCAGTATCCATTGTATGTCTTGTTATCACCGATAGTAAAAGGCTGAGCAGCTTGCAGGCTGTTTGCCGGGAATTCGGCAGCGAAGTAGTACAGTGAGCTCAGGATGGAAGCATTCTGGAAGTGTATTGGCACTGGGTAGCACTTCAAGATTTCTGTTGTCTTTTTCATTCTTCGAGGACTTTCTTCCTCAACAACTATTTGGTAGACACTAGAAAAAAAAGAATTATCAGTGATATTTTATGATAACTGAGCTGATGCCCTTTGCCTCCAATTGCATGGACACAAAGGATATCCAAAACAAAGAATACGCTGGATTAGTCAATAATAAGTGCTTACTGACTCATGTGACACTTGCTCAATGAGAGGAGGAAAAAGTGCCGAATCTGTCACAGAGCTCTCCCATCCCCTAAAAAACAATGTTTTGAGGAGACAATATTTACATAATTACAAAAGTTTTATATAACAATCTCTGCTGTTTATGGGAGCAGGACACTAAAATAATATTTTTCTCAAATGAAACTGAAGATGAATTTGTAGACAATGGTTTACCTAATAAATAAAGTTATACTAATTATAAGTTTATTTTAAAAAAGCAATGTATTATTTTCTTCTATGACATTTGTATGAATATATATAAACCTTTAACGAGTCACAAAATACAATGGTATTTTGACTCATGTTAACTAACATTTGACTTCAATATTTTTTTGAAAAAATTGATTTTATTTTATTTTTGTTATTGTTTATGCTGTTACAGTTGTCCCAATTCTTTTCTCCCTTTGCCTTCTTCCACCTAGTCCTCCTCTCTTCCATAGTCAATCCCCAAACCATTGTCAATGTCCATGGGTCCTTCTTATATGTTCTTTGACTATTCTCTTCATCCTCCTTGAAACAATCCCCACATCCTTCCCTCTTACCACTGTCAGTCTATTCCATGATTCTATGTCTCTGGATTGATTTTGCTCATATTTTTGTTTTGTTGATTAAGTTCCACTTATAGGTGAGATCATATGGTATTTTTCTTTCACCAACTGGCTTATTTCACTTGGCATAATAGTCTTCAGTTTCATCCATGCTGTTGCAAAAGGTAGGAATTCCTTCTTTTCCCTGCCATGTAGTACTCCATTGTATAACTGTACCAGAGTTTTTTAATTCACTCATTTACTGATGGGCACTCAGGCTGTTTCCAACTTTTGGCTATTGTCCACAGAGCTGCTATGAACATAGGGGTGCATAAGTTCTTTTGCATTGGTGTTTTCGGATTCTTAGGGTATATTCCCAGCAGTGGAAATGCTGGGTCAAAAATAGTTCCATTTTTAGTTTTCTGAGGAAACTCCATACTGTTTTCCACAGTGGCTGCACCTGTCTGCATTCCCACCAACAGTGCACTTGTGTTTGTTTCACTTTTTTCCATATCCTCGCCAGCACTTGTTTGTTGATTTATTAATGACAGCCATTTTGGGAGGTATGAGGTGACATCTCATTGTGGTTTTAATTTGCATCTCTCTGATGGCTGGTGATGCTGAGCATTTTTTCACATGTCTGTGGGCCCTCTGTATGTCCTCCTTGGAGAAGTGTCTATTCAGGTCCTTTGCCCATTTTTTAAAAAAATTTAAATTATTTTATTGTTCAATTACATTTGTCTGTATCTTCTTCCCACCCCTCCCCCCTCCAAACCCACCTCCCTTCCATGCTTCCACCCTTCCCCTTGGTTTTGCCCATGTGTCCTATATAGTAGTTCCTGAAAACCCTTCTCCCCACTGTCCCCTCCCTCCTCCCTCCTGGCTATTGTTAGATTGTTCTTAATTTCAATGACGCTGGTTATATTTCGTTTGCTTTTTTCTTTTGTTGGTTATGTTCCAGTTAAAGGTGACATCATATGGTATTTGTCCCTCACTGCCTGGCTTATTTCACTTAGCATAATGCTCTCCAGCTCCATCCATGCTGTTGCAAAGGGTAGGAGCTCTTCTTTCTCTCTGCTGCATAGAATTCCATTGTGTAAATGTACCACAGTTTTTTGATCCACTCAGTTGCTGATGGGCACTTATGTTGCTTCCAGCACTTGGCTATGATAAATTGTGCTGCTATGAACATTGGGGTGCATAGGTTCTTTTGGATTGGTGTTTCAGGGCTCTTAGGGTATAATCCCAGCAGCGGAATTGCTGGGTCAAAAGGCAGTTCCATTTTTAGCTTTCTGAGGAAATTCCATACTGTTTTCCACAGTGGCTGCACCTGTCTGCATTCCCACTAAGAGTGCACTAGGGTTCCCTTTTCTCTGTATTCTCTCCAACACTTGTTTGTTGATTTGGTTGGCCATTCTGACTGGTGTGAGGTGATATCGCCTTGTGGTTTAATTTGCATCTCTCTGATGGCTAGTGATGCCGAGTATCTTTTCATGTGTCTCTGGACCCTCTGTATATCCTCCTTGGGGAAGTATCTGTTCAAGTCTTTTGCCCATTTTTTAATTGGGTTTTTTGTCTTCCTGGAGTGGAGTCATGTCATATATTTTGGAGATCAAACCCTTGTCCCAGATATCATTGGAAAATATGTTTTCCCAAGTAGTTGGTTCTCTTTTCATTTTAATGCTTGTTTTCTTTAGCCATGCAGAAGCTTTTTGATTTGATGAGGTCCCATTTGTTTATTCTTTCCTTTATGTCCCTTGTTTTACAGGACATATCTGTGAAGATGTTGCTGCATGGAATGTCTGAGATTTTCCTGCCAATGTTTTCCTCTAGGACTTTTATGGTGTTATGAATTATATTTAAGTCTTTTACCCACCTTGAATTTATTTTTGTGTATGGTATAAGTTGGTGATAGAGTTTCATTTTCTTGCATGTAGCTGTCCACATCTCCCAACACCATTTGTTGAAAAGGCTATTTTTACTCCATTTTATGCTTCTTCCCCCTCTGTCAAATATTAATTGACTGTAGAGACTTGGGGTTTTTTTTGGGCTCTCTGTTCTGTCCCATTGGTCTGTCTGTCTGTTTTTATGCCAGTACCAGGCTGTTTTGATTACAGTGGCCTTGTAATACAGTTTGATATCAGGTATTGTGATCCATCATGCTTTGTTCTTGTTTCTCAAAATTGCTGCAGCTATTGGGGGTCGTATATGGTTCCATATAAATTTCTGAAATGTTTGTTCTATATCTATGAAATATGTCATGGATACTTTAATAGGGATTGCATTGAATCTATAAATCGCTTTGGACAGTATGGACATTTTGATGATGTTAATTCTTCCGATCCATGAACACAGTATATGCTTCCATTTGTTTTTGTCTTTCTTGATTTCTTTCTTCAGTTTTGTATAGTTTTCTGAGTACAGGTCTTTTACCTCCTTGGTTAGGTTTATTCCCAGGTATTTTATTTTTCTTTTTGCTATATCAAATGAGATTTTTTTCCTGATTCCTGTTTCTACTGTTTCATTGTTGGTGTACAAAAATGCCTTTGATTTCTGGGTATTTACTTTGTATCTGGCTGTTTTGCCAAATTCATTTATTAGGTTGAGTAGTTTTTTGGTGCAGTCTATAGGATTTTCTATGTACACTATCATGTCATCTGCAGACAATGACAGTTTTGTGTCCTCCTTTTTAATTTGGCATCCTTTTATTTCTTTTTCTTGTCTGATTGCTGTGCTTTGCCCATTTTTTAATTGGACTGTTTGTCTTCCTGGTGTCATTTGAGTTCTTTATATATTTTGGAGATCAAACCTTTGTCCCATCTATCATATGTAAATATGCTTTCCCATACAATTGGTTCTCTTTTCATTTTGATAATGGTTTCTTTAGCCATGTAGAAGCTTTTTAATTTGATATATCCCCACTTTTTAACTATTTCCTTTATTTTCCTTGTCCTAGGAGATATATCTCTAAAAATATTGCTATGTGGGGTATCTGAAATTTTACTGCCTATGTTTTCTGTTTAGACTTTTATAGTATTATGTTTATATTTAAGTCTTTTATCCACTTTGAGTTTCTTCTGGTGTATGGTATAAGTGGATGTTCTAGTTTGGTTGTTTTGCATGTACCAGTACAGTTCTACCAACACCATTTATTGAAAAGGCTATTTTTACTCCATTGTATGCTCGTGCCCCCTCTGGCAAATATTAATTGACCTTAGAGACATGGGTTTATTTCTGGGCTCTCTCCTGTTCTATTGATCTATGTGTCTGTTCTTATGCCAGTACCAAACTGTTTTGATTACAGTGACCCCATAGTATAGTTTGATATCATGTATTCGTTCTTCTTTCTCAAGATTGCTGAAACTATTTGGGTTCTTTTTTGGTTCCATATAAATTTTTGCAGCATTTGTTTTATATCTGTGAAATCTACCATTAGTATTTTAATAGGAATTACATTTAATCCATAGATTGCTTTGGGTAGTATAGACATTTTATTGCTATTAATTCTTCCAATAAATGAACATGGTATATTTGATATTTTCTTATACTCTATTCCCCTTCACCATATTCAGTCAGTGGAAAGAGAGAGCATAAGAAAAGCAGAGAAATAGGATTAGAATTTCAAAAGCCAGGGCCTTGGAGTTAAAAGAAATTTCTAGGAGTAAATCTTGAACAATTGCAATTAAATTACATATAAAGATAAGACAGGAAAATGATCATCCTTCAAAGATACTTCATGGAATGATGTCCCTATAGAGTGGATCTCCCACCTTCCCTCCCCACTCCTCCAATGTCTTTGAATTCTGAAGTAACCTGAGGAGAGTAAAAGAAACCTTGAAGGGACAGACTTTTTTTTATTAATATATATACATTTGCTAGTATGGTGACTATTTGTGCACTTTTGTTAAAAAATAGTTTCTAATATTGAGAAAAACTAAACCTTGACGACAGCTTTCAAAAACTGAATCCAGATTAGATGGAAAGTCCTGGCAAAGAAATGTATCTTTTTCTTACCATGTCAAAAAAGCACTGTTTCTCCTCTGAACAATGCTGTAATTCTAGAGTTGCTCAGTATTGGGTACCATGCCTGTGGGCCTGGGGAAGGCCTGGAGAAGTCCCTCTTAGGGCTCCCATCTGTGTGTATCCTGAATGTGCACTCAGTGAAATCAGCTATTTCTAAAACTACAACCACTTAGCGTATTAGTGTAATGTAATCCAGCTGCTGTTCAGTTTGTATTGATAATTATGTCTGAACAAAAATCAATTGTTGTAGAACACTGAAATGATTGGTCAGCAGACAGGTAGTCCAGCCGGTTTACGGAGTAATGATAAAGAGAACTCTGAACAGTGACGTAAACTTAAAAAAAAAGAAATACAACCTTACTTCCTAACGTCAGAGACTTATGGTCATGGAAAAGGCTCTGCCAAATCTGGTAGAGTTCTTAGTGTATGATGAGCCAACATGAAAGGAACATGATGGAGGTAACATGGACTTTGATTTCTAGCTCCCTTCTTCCTGACTTCTTACAGCTACAGTCAGATGGAGCTATTTTAAAATATATCTGCAAAATTCTGTGAAATTTCTCCCCTTAAGAATGAGTTTGGCCTACCTTAATAGCTACATTCAGCCAACAAAATGTAACAGAGGAACAATGTGTAAATCTCAAGGGTTTGGTCACAGCAGGCCATGCATCTTCAGCCAGGTTCCCCAGGGAAGCTAGCTAGGGAAAAAAGCCCGAAACCGGCCATGCTAGAGAGCCCACATGCAGACATTCTTCTTGGTAGTCCTGAATAGCTCCCAGCCAACAGCCAACATCACTGACAGGCATGTACATGTGCCATCTTGGAAGGTTACACAGCTGAGCCTTCAGGTGATGGCAGCCATTGAAGACTCCAGGCAGAAACTTCCCAGCCAATCCTTTGCTGGCCCACAAAATCATGACAAAATAGAAAGGTTGTTTTAAGCTGCTAAATTCTGGATATGCAGCAAATATTAACAAAAGTATTGGGTCATAGAAGAGCATGAATACAGGGTCATGGTCAAAGCAAAAGACCATAGTACCACCACAGATGAGAGCTGACCCATGAAGTCTTTTAATCAGTATGCCAGTGAACACAAACAACAAGTAAGAAGTGTGACTTTTCTCTTGAAATGCCTTTAATAGGGGTGGGAGGTGGTAGGCATGTGCATCAATCTAGGCTCTAATCCTAATCATTTGAAAAGCAGAGATTCTAAATTAATTTCTTTGTTTCTTATTTTCTCCTTTGAAATGAGAGAATTAGATGGATCTCTTTAGTGCATTTTACATTTTTATTCATAGTTTTATTTAGCATGCAAGAACTACTATCACAAAAGAGATATGGCAAAGGAATAAAATGTCTTGCAAAGGGACTCTCCATTAAATGAAATAATTTTTAACATTAGCTTCCTCCTATCAGTCAGCTTTTTAAATTTATTTGCTATATGACATGATTTACAAAATTTCACTTTAAAAACAACTTTTAGAAAATCCACAAACTAGACAAATTGCAAATATGAAGATGCATGGGAAAAATTACAGGAATTACTCTATATAGGAAAGCTAGGCCAGGTGCCTTGCACATGCAGGTTTTATTTTTCCATTTTGCTGATGAGAAAACTGAGGTTCAGAGGTGAAATGCTCATTCTATCTGGGGCACAAAGTTAATTAAGCAGTAGATGGCATCTCGACCATTAGCAAGATAGCACTAGCATCACACGTTAAAAATTCCTGGTTAAGACATTCACGTGAAATGTCCGCAGAACAGACATCTTCACTTGCCAATGCAAACACAACCAACACACAAACCGGTCTCCCTCTAGTTCCCCATAATCAATTTATTTTGAGTATTATGTAAAGATTCTTTCTCATTTATTGCATCACAAGAGCTGCAGATGGTAATTATATCTCTGACCTAAATTCCTTCTCCCATCTGTGTTCATGTGACATTAATGATTTCCAGTTAGGACACTCCTGGATTCTGCTGTGACATTAGCAACTGGCCATCGTCCTCTCCAAGTCCTGATCCCTCCTAGAAGCCTCCTTATCAGTGGCATGGAGGACACTGATCACCCACTTCTCAACCTGAAGGAGCTCCCTCCTGATTCTAACTCTGCTAGATAAGAGGTTAGCACAGCCACTTTTGGACTGTCCAACTGCCAAGATCTTGGATTCTCTTACTAAAAACATCTTTTCCTTTATTACTTCAGCTTGGCCTGGACCCTAGCTTGTCATTTAAATGCTGTCTCTCCAACACACCAAAATTTTTTGTCACTCTCAGCAGAAGACCTTACCTCATAAAAAAGACTGAGACCCTCTCTCAGGGGCTTACAATCTGTTCCCCACTTTTGATGTACTTTTGTTCTGCTCCAAACTCACAAAAATATGTTTTCTGTAAAGAGGAGGGCTATGATTTAGTCATTTCTGATGTCATGACACTTAGAATGAAGTGGTCATGAAGTACATATTTTTTAAAGTATGATATAATCCAGAAGTAATTTCTATTCTCTACATATTATATGTAGTAGTAGGGAGGAAATATACTGGTATTCACAAGTATACTTTGCTTTACTAAAATGTAACACTAAGTTTATTTCATATTCATTTCCTGAATACCTAAGAACCAATAGAGGAAGAAATTACCATGAAAAAAGTTTTGTGGTAAGAGCATGCTGGCATAGTTGTACATTTTTCCTAGATAACCTACAATTAGATAATGAACCTTGAAACCAACAAAAGCTGTGTATCTGCGTTCTCCACCCTCGTTGCTCACCTCCATCTCTCACTTTCCATCCTGCTTTTCCCCAACTTCGCTGTTATGTGTGTCGTGTTGTGTGTCCGTTTACTAATTTATTACCCAAATATTTTTTGAGCACCTGCGCTGTGCCAGGCACTGTCCTACTTTAACTAGAGCAATATGATATTTGACGTTCTCTAATGCAAGAAAATTTTGTTTTGTAATTTAAATACCATTTGACTGTGGATGAAAAATTAATTTTTCTAAACAACAGTTTCATGAGGATTAGATGAAAATTTGAGAATTAAATGATCCTGCAGTGAGCCTCCATTTTAGCCAGCTGATATGTTGTACTATATACTCTATTCCAGGTACATTACTTTTTAAATGGCTACCATCTACTCATCTTCAGATATATTAAAGGAAAATCTAAGCTGACTAGAGCAATTTCAAACTCAAAATGTCTTTTCATCTTTGCTCCACAAGACAAATTAGATTTGCAAGCATCCAGACCTCAAATCTATTTGCTCTTTAATAATTTAAGCACTGAAAGGTCAAGCAGTTCTTTTCTATTCCCCTTTATCAAAGTCCAAGTGCTAATGAAAAATAGCTAAATTCTATCTGCTGACCAATTGCCACACACTGCTGTCTTCTCAATGGAAATTAACACATTATTGGCACCTAGGTCAACAGCACCTTACCAGAACTATGATAGACATGTTTTTCATTTGTTCAAACAACATCATTTCACTAACGAATTTCATATTATCTTCCCAACCACAACTGTCATCTCAAAAGTAGCTTTGAAAATCTCACTGTTTGAATACTTTTTCTTAAAAATGATTTTTAAAAATCCTTGAGAATGGAAAATCAAGCAGTCATTTCTACCTTGGTGAGCTGAACTAAAATTCTATTATACTTTTAATGTATTACTTATTCTTCCATTGTTTATTAAAGTCATACCATTCTGAGTCTCGCTCCACTGTTCTGGAATTTAGAGTAACATAAAATCTTTGTAGGGTGTTTGCAATAAGAAGGCACACTCCATAGTGAAGATGAATCTGCCAAAAATGTGACATCACTATATCATAACTTTCTTATGGAATGAAATTTAATTTAAAGCTTAGTTTATGCCATGCTTTTCTCCAACAAAACTCTCACGCTTTTTACAGGGAGAAAAAGAAGCCTGCATTTATATAGAATAGCACATGAAGTATAACCTAGAAAAGAACATCTTTCATGTCCTTTGTTAAACTTGAAAGTTCAAATGTGATAAAATGTTTTGGTCTTTTCAAAGTTTGAAGACTTTGAGGTAAAGCCTGTGGCAGATTTGAAGCTGACTTTAACATTTTTGCCCTAGTTCATTTCCAGATTAAACCCTTAGTTGTACGTCCATTTTTTCTTATCTATTTATTCCATTTCTTGTCAGCATAAACTATTGGATGGTTCCCCAACTGGATAGAAGAACAAGGAGAGGAATGAAGCAGAAGAATAACGATCATTTCACTGTTGCTTTTGCTAATCCTTTAATACTGGCACTTCTGATTATTTCAAGTACTTAGAATATTGTTCATTTCATGGTACCGAATAGTGACCATTATCTTGATTTGCAATTTTTGGTAGAAACCATGTATTCTAAATGTGTAAAAAACAGAGTTTAGTGTCAATATCTTTGTTCTTGAAGATTAATATTCAGGGACAAGAGAAAATGAAAGTATAAATTATATGGAAAGCATGTAAAATATATATGCAATTAAAGTTTATCGCCATAGAACAATACAGAATTTATTTTCTTTTTGTTCTGTGTTCAGTCACATCCTTTTCCTAAACCTGTTAGCATTAACTGAAATCACACCCTATTAGTACATAAAACCTGGTACAATTGAACTAATTTTTTAAAGTGTTGTCCCCAGTTTATAATTAGAAGAACAACAGTGTGGTGATTGTGTCATGGGGGAGGGAGTATAAGGGGACTAAATGGTAATGGAAAAGTACAATAAAATTTTTGAAAAGGTTAGTTCAACATGTTCACACACTTCTTTCTCATCGCAACTAGGATTCCTTAGATCCTTCGTGTAACACTGGCACTGACAGTTGATGACCTAACACAGTCCCGCTCATTGAGTCATACACGAGGACTGATGACTAGTTTTACACAGACCATGGGCACTGCACAGCATGTGCAGTATAAATAGGTCTGTGGGACTGCATATCCTATGTTTGCAACTGTAATTTCTCTTTGTCCTGCTTTGTTCTAGCTAAGATTAGCCATCGACTGCTGTGGAATATTTGCAGGGCACCACAAATATATTTTATGTTCCCTCAGCAATAATGCATCACAAGGAGCTTGCCTAGCATCTGTAAATTACTACTGTTCTGTATGTGTCTGTGCGTGTGCACATGCATGTGTGCATGTGAAGCATGCCTGAGAATGCAGGCCAACATCCTGCTGCTAGGCTAGTTGGTGTTAAAATCTGATACAATAAAATATTAATTACAGCTGAAGGTTGGGTGAGAAATATGAACTCAATTACAGCTCTATATTGTGAACAAAGGGCAGGAAGAAACAATCATTTACTTATGGAGGTTTGTGATAATAAAAGAACGAGGGCATTAGACACAGGCTGAGAAACTCTATAAAAGTACACCTGCTATTAATCTTCACAACAGGGACCAAATTTCTAGTAAATTAGTCCTAGATGAAACATCTTTAAGAGTGATTTCTCATCTTCCGGACAAGATGGAGGCGTAGGTAGAGACACTGTGCCTCCTCGCACAACCAAATTAAGGACAACAAAAATTTAGAAACAAAAAAACCATCCAGAACTGACAGAAAATTGAACTCTATGGAAGTCCAACAACCAAGGAGTTAGCCACATTCATCCAGTCTGATAGGAGGGGCGGCGTTGGGTGACCAGGTGGAGTCTGGTGCCAGGTGGGTGGAGAGGGAATGCAGAAAAAAAAAGCAGTGGTTTTCGGACCCGGCGTGCAAGGCAGAGGCTGATGGACTTGGGGTGCGCAGGTGGCAGCTGGCAGACCCAGTGAGGCACGCAGGGCGGCGGGCTGACCAGGCGGTCCCACATTCGGGTGCAGACAAACCAGGCAAAGCTGGGGAGTGAGACAGACTGTGCAACCCAGGGCCCCAGCGTGGGGAAATAAAGCCTCAAAACACCAATTGAAAACACCTGTGGGGGTTGAGGTACAGGGAGAGACTCCCAGCCTCACAGGAGAGTTTGTTGGAGAGACCCACAGGGTCCTAGAATGTACACAAGCCCACCCACATGGGAATGGGCCCATGGGCCCAATTTGCTTATGGGAAGCGGCGGAAGGAACTGAAATCTGAGAGCGGAGCAAGCGCCTCTGTTCCCTCTTGGACCCCTCCCCCACAAACAGCGTCACAACCCAGCAACTGGGTTGACCCGCCCTGGTGAATACCTAAGACTTCGCCCCTCATATATAATAGGTGCAACAAGACAAAAAAAAAAAAAAATGACCCAAGCAGAAGAACAGATCAAAGCCCCAGAGCAAATACTTTTAAGCAACCAAGAGATAGCCAACCTATCAGATGCACAGTTTAAAGCACTGGTGATCAACCACAAGAATTGGTTGATTTTGGTTGCAAATTAGATGAAACAATGAAGGCTATGCTAAGTGAAATGAAAGAAAACGCACAAGGAACCAACAGTAATGAGAAGAAAACTGGGACTCAAATCAATGGAGTGGACCAGAAGGAAGAAAGAAACAACCAAACAGAAAGGAAGGAAGAAACAAGAATTCAAAAAAATGAGGAGAGGCTTAGGAACCTCCAGGACATCTTTAAATGTTCCAACATCTGAATTATAGGGGGACCAGAAGGGGAAGAGAAGAGCAACAAGTGGAAAAGTTGTTTGAACAAATAATAAAGGAGAACTTCCCCAATCTGGCAAAGGAAATGGACTTCCAGGAAGTCCAGGAAGCTCAGAGTCCCAAAGAAGTTGGACCCATGGAGGAACACACCAAGGCACATCATCATTACATTAGCCAAGATTAAAATGAAGGAGAGAATTCTAGAAGCAG
>CM052547.1:43233831-43300227 GCA_028533065.1 Trachops cirrhosus | reverse complement strand
CACAGAAATGGAGATCACAAGGAGGGTTAGCAACAGAGGAGGAGAGGGGGGAAAAGGTACAGAGAGTAAGTAGCATAGATGGTAGGTAGAAAATAGACAGGGGGAGGGCAAGAATACTATGGGAAATGTAGAAGCTAAAGAACTTATGACACATGGACATGAACTAAAGGGGGGGAATGTGGGTGGGAGGGGGTGTGCAGGGAAGGGGAGTGAAGGGGGGAAAATGGGACAACTGTAATAGCATAATCAATAAAATAAAATAAAATAGAAAAAGAAAAAAAGAGTGATTTCCCCCCTTCTTAACAAATGAAGACATGTTTCTCTGCATACTTTATTTTACTCATTTATCATAACTTATTCATCACAATTTCATAACAAGCATGATTATAAAATTATAATGAAAGGTCAGCTACTATTGTTAAAATATTTTCTCTTAAATAGCTCTAGTTATTCTAATAAAAAGAGAAACTGAATACTATGAAAGCCACATTAAATATCTTAATTATTATATGTCTGTATTATATTCAATTCAGAATCTTTCAGTTCCTACAGGTAGTGGTACTGCAGACAGGGTGAGCTAAAATGCAAATGCCACCATCAAAGAGGCAGGTGCACCAAAGCAGGTGCCGTAGATGGAACGCTGACCCAGGAGTCATACACCACCGGCAGCTGGTTCCAGCTTTGCCGCCAAATCATCGACTGACCTATAAGGCCCTTTTCAGGTCTAGCACTTTGTAACTGCTGATATGAAATTAGGCAAGCTGTAAGATCAACAAATGAAAATTATGTCATTCATGTTTCCTCTATTATTCCATTCTACAATAAGTATTTATCAGGTGTCAAGCCCTGTGCCAGTCTCAGGGGAAGAGGAAAAAGAAGAGTTAGGCCTAGACTATCCTTGTCCTTGAGGAGCCCAGCGTAAAGGAGTTAGAAACAGGTCACTCAAACAAAGAACTTCAATGATGGGGATCTGGTAAGGGATTGTACAAAGTGCAAGGGAACACAGGGGAGGAATGTCAATGTCTACTCAACATCTCTTGTAGCATCTGCTTCTTTGAGGACATCTGTCCTGAACTTAGTGCCCATAGGACATTCCTCCAGCCAGTAACATCTGAAGGATGCTCCTGCACTGCCTACAGCCACCAATTGTCTCCCCACATTAATGTCTAAAGACATTAAAGATGTCTTTAGATTCCCAATGCAGCCTCTGCTGACTCCAACCACTTGTGCAAACAAAACTCCACCCAAGTTCCCACAAGTTTTTCTAGAAGACTCACTAAAATAGCTGAGCTTCTAAGAACCCAGGAGGATGCTTTATCAATAGAGGACTGAAGGTCACGGGTGGGGCCTCAGCTCAGGTACCTGAGGAAGTCCTGGCAGGTGGGCCAAGAGTCCACTGAGTGACTCTGAGAAGAACCCTAGACTTGCAAGGTTTTCCTTGTGATTTCCCTACTGCTCGGCCCCTGGCAGAATTACAACGGAGGGCATGACAATGAGGGTGAGTTGTCTTGACTCCCACCACCGCCTGTGAGCCTGAGGTAAGGAACAAGAAAGGAGGCCTTGATGCAGAGTCCTGGTCTCCGTCCCCCTCTATCTCTCGCCAAATCTGTCAGGTAAATCGAGAGCTATTCTTTCTACCTTCTGTGATCACTTCTCTATTCAAAGATCCATAATTTCTCAATTGTAGCATTTCATTTGATACCCATTGTAGTTATTAAGGTCAAATCAAAATATTGTAGATGTGTTTTGTTATTTTTGGAAGTGGTGGAGGTGGTGGTGGTAGAATTTGGCCATTTCCTGCCTCCTCACCCATGGGCAACCTGGCTGGCATCCCGAGCAGGGGCCTGTGCTCCCCGTGAATCTGCCCTGGAGGCCCTGGGAATGAGCTGACATTCTGACCTTACTCATTGAATCCTTCAGAGGACACTATGTTGAAAAAAAACTGTTTTTTTTTTTTTGAAAAATCAGGGAAGAAAAGTTATGCACCATATTTTCATGCACAAAAGCAAGTTTGAAATGGAGTTTCAGGAATAGTTAAATTAAGTTACATTGTATAAAAGCTCAAATACATCTACTCTATTATTATTATCTTCCCCTGCCATTTTTAAAGCTTCTTTTGAAGGGTCTTGAAGAACAAACTTAGTTTCCAAAATGAAATTTCAAAGAGATGACTGACATTATCATCCTGGAAGCGACATTAATAAAAATGATCTTTGTTTCCTGGCAGTAAAGGAATCAGAGTATTATTTTTTAATGCAATAAAATTCACCTAAAATCAGGTGGGGGAAGAGTGGTAGTGGTGGTAATAAGAAATTCACCACTGTTTGTTAATACACATTGCAGCAATTCAACTACAATAAGTAATAAAAAAAACCCAAATCAATGTACTAATGTAAAACTGAAGTTTCACCATGGAATGACATTTTGGTTTTTGTGATTATGTGTATGTACTCCAATGAAAAAGAAAAAATTTTAGGTTGGAAGTCAGATATTTAGAAATCCTTTCCTTAAACAATTTTAGTCATGGGTAGAACTTTCCCTAACTGTTAAAGAACTGTGACAAAGGAATATTTAGCCTAAAAGATTTAAGAGGTTCCTATAGTTTGCATTTCTTCAAAAAGTAAGAGGGGAAAATTAAAAAGCTACTAAAAAGCATTTTAAAACAACTGGTTTTATCTTTCTTGACTGCCTGGAGACTGTTAAAAAGGGTGAGGCAAAACAGAACATACATATAAATAACAACAACAAAAAGACTGATTAATTTGATAAAAACAATCCAATACACTAAAACAACTTTGTTTAATCCAAGTTCTTCAAGTACTCAAAATTTCACTCCTAAACATTAAGCAGACTCTGTAATGGAGTTGGATTACCAAAGAAAGTCTTAGTTTAAAAATATTAATGAAGAAATAAGAAATAAACAATAACAACATAAAATATGCTCTAACATTTAAGAATTAAGTAACAGGAATAAATCCCAATAATCTAAAAACAAAGGTGTAAACTGTTTACTCAACACAAGAAGAGACAATAAAGAAAGGATACTGATTTTCGGAATAGCCTATACCTGCAAAGGAAGGTGTAACTACCTTGGTTCCAAAGACAGTCTGCAGCAGAGATGTCTGTGGGCTTGAGGCACATGGGGGCGCCCCAGGAGGGCGCCGCCTAGTGTTGCACAGGAAAGCACAGCAGCGGGGTCAGGGCAGGTGTGTCTGTTTACTGCCCAGACCTCAGCTCACTCATCTGTGCACGGGGATCCTGATCTCTGACTTGGGGTAGAGTCTGCATGGCTACAAACCACTTCATAAAAAAACAAGTATGGGCCTGCCTGGCACATTATAGCTACACAAGCTAAGAACCAACAATTTTTTTAATCATCATAGTTATTATTCCTCTGCACAAACTGCTCAGAAGATCATAACTGAGGTTCAGAAATATTGCACTAGAATGTGGAAAATTTCCACAGACATGGATGGAAGAAAAGAGACACCATGATATTATGTGTCATTGTCATCACCACAGGTCGGAATAGTGTCAACAATAAATAAGAAAGGTTTTCCTACACTAAGCAGATAATGCCTGTGTTGGATGCTGTCCTGAGAGAGAGCTTTGCTTACACCTCATTGATTCTCCTGGCCACCCTCTGAGGTAGAGGTAGACATTAGTGTTACTCACATCTAATCGATTAGGAGAATGAGACTCAAAAAGTTATAGAACTTGTACAAGGTTACAGAGCAAGTAAGGGCAGGATTTAAATCCAAGATTACCAAACTTCACATTGTGGCTGGTTGCATTTTTATGGCCTTAACATCTCTGTACCTTTCCAGAATAGAGCTATTATTTGTAACTACCCCAACCAACAATGCCTTCTCACCTCCACGTTCTTTTGATGGAACAAAAGGTCTTCTAAAACTTTGATGGTTTTATAGAATAAATATACAATATTAGTACCAAACACACCTTTCTTATAGCTTCCATAAAACTATTGTCAAAATATGAGTTACTATTTAAGTGATGATCACAGCGTATTGGCATAAATTAAAGGGCAGTAATGATTAGACATTTTAAGCACATTACAAAAAGCAAGGAATAAAGGGAACAAAGACTGAATAGCAATCTGGTCAACATATTTTGTTAAGCAAATTCCAATATTAGTTTTGCCCTTTTTTTTAACACTTCAGTTTACAAAGAACTTTCACTTGCGCCAGTCTTTTCGACAGCACTGTGAGGCATGTGGACTGCACGCAGAACTCCCATTACAGAAATGAGTAAAGACTCAGAGTCCTCAGCATGGCCCCACGTCACACAAGAGTCAACAACACAGCCTAGATGCCCACCCGAGGCTTCTGGTCCATGCTCTGTGTTCTTTTAATTTGTGACACCACAAAAGACAAAGTCTTGTGAATTATTTACATCAGGGAGGTAAGATTCCACTCATTGGAAGTAAATTTCAGTCATTTGGAGAGAACTCAGAGAGAGCACCATAGAACTAACTACCTGTAAGCCTCTTCCCCACCAGGACCCCTGGGTTTCTGTGGGGCGCAGCCTCACAGTCCCCACCTATAATGACCCATTAACTTTCCATCGGGAAGCCACATGGGCCCATTCACTTCTTTCTAGTCCCTGCCCCAATGACTGACCTAAAACAAAAATCCAATCACATCTTTGCCCCATTAAAAATCCTTTACCATCCAATTATTTCTTTAAAAACAAAGCAAAACATGAATCAATGGCTGTGCCCAGGACAGAACCAGGGTTGGAATATAGAGGTTCGATCACAAAGGGCAGTCCTTGCCTTAAAGGGGCTGGCAGTTTAGCAGGACAAGCCGTCAGCACACAGAGAGGTGAGTAAGTCTGAGGTAGGCCAGAGGAGCAGCAAGGCTGGAGAAGGCTCTCCAAGGAATCTGGGCTACGCCTGAGAGGGTGACAATAAGTGAGAGAAGAGTGTGTGTATGTGTGTGAGTGTGCATGTATTATGTGTGTTGGGGTGGGAGACAGGAAGAAAAGAGAAGACTGCATGCTAAGGAAATATCGAATGCAACCAGGCATATTCTCAGTACTTGGTATATATTCACATGACCACAGCTGACAGACGGCTTGAAGGAGAGGCTGGCCCAGGAAGTGACTACATGGTGGATACCTCCATTACAGAGGAAGCAGCCTGGATTTACCCTGAAGGCAAGAGTAAAACTGATAAATTATTAAATAGAATGAAAGATCCCTGCTGCCCCAGTGTGGAGGAGCACGGACTGGAGTGCTGAAAAGGCAAAAGCATGAACTAAGGCAGCAGTAGAGGTGAAGAAAATTAAAGGACAAAAGGCGGGTGTGGTTAGTGACCCACAGCGGTGAGGAGTGAGGCCGGTTTTCAAAGGAGTCAATACAGGTGTGCAAGGTTCTAGTCACTTTCCCGGCAGAATCTGCATTTGTAGCAATGGCTTATTTGAAGAAGTCTTTCTGAATTTATTTTCTCACTTAAAAAACAGACAAAGACAGGGTATCTTTTATGCATATGCATTATATGGAAGGGTCAATGTATTTAACTTTTATTTAGGGATGAAAATATAAATTTAAAATCCTTCTTGTTCCTGATACTCTGATTAGTTAAAAGGCACTTACAGACCTTTAGCTTCTTATCTGTTAAAGTTTCAGTGATAATTATGTCTGCTAAGAAAATGAATAGGCTCAATTCAATAAACATTTATTGCACACCCAATTAGGTTTTAGGTACTGAATGATGGTCAGAGACTAAATAATGAAAATCATTTTGCTTTTACTATTTATTTACATACACTTTACAAAATTATTAACCCAGGAAAATCCTCAGTTTCAGCATTAAATGCATAAATCTAATTAACATTCTTGAGTGCTGGTCAAAACGCACTTATTATGTATGTGTTTTTTAATTGTATTTCCTAGGATGACCACTGTTTACCTCTTGACTTTGTTATCCTACGCTTTTCTATAGGTTGCTGCTTTCCTTGGTGGACCTATCTCTGTCTTCCAGCTCCTGAGTGCCTACCTTCTACTTCTCCTTTGGATTTCAGCTTAAATAGCACACCCTGATGCCCTTGTTGAGATTTCGCCCTTGTGTTGCATTCTGTTAGAGTACCTGGACTTTTCTACATAGCACTGATCACCATCCTAGCACAATGGCTTGAATGGAAAAGTATTCAATAGATGTTAGGTGAATGAATGAAGAAGAATGAGTAATAGCTATATGTCGACCCCAAAATTTCCTGTAACATTTTTTAATATTATAAAGGAAAGAATTTTAATTAGATGCTCATAACTACACAGAACTCTTACCACTTCTCATTGAGCAGGAAAACCACTGACTCTGGAGAGGAAAATACTTTTAGGTAAAAGTGGAGAAGTGAAAGGACTGGGACATAGAGAACAACTCAAAGGGTTATGGTTACACGAAAAAAGCTGACATCCCCTTCTAACCTGTTTACTACTTACAGGTTGAAAGATAAAGTATTAATTTAATTAAACAACTGAAAACTAATACAGCTAACCATCACATGGGTAGTATAATAATCCATATTTATAATATAAACATAAATATACATAACACTTAATTTCTAATGAAACTTAAGGCCAATTAGCATTTCTGTGTTCTCATCATAAATAATTACATTGTATGAGGTCTGTCTGGAAAACGTCTGGCCATTGTTAATATAAGGAGAATGGTTTGTGTGACATTGATGTAACCTGGCAGTCGAGGAGAGTGGAGTGGAATGTGCATGCACAAACAATGACAACTTCACTGTAGTCAGTGGGGGCAGTAGATGCCATTGAAGGAGCATGTGTACTGTGTGCTCGTCACATTCAAAATGACTGAGTGCATAGAACAATGAATCTGCATCAAATGTTGCAGTAAGCTTGAACATTCCTCCACAGAAACTATGTGGATGATTCAGAATGCGGCAGCTACAGGCAACTGCTGATTGGCAGCTTCATCATGACAATACACCCGTTCATGCATCATGTCGCATGCAGAGATTTTTTGGCAAAACATCCAATCATCCAGGTGACTCAGCCCCCATAGAGCCCAAATTTGGTGCCCTGCAACTTCTGACTTCCTGAAACTAAAATCACCTTTGAAAGGGAACAGTCAGACAGTTGATGAGATTCAGGAAAATATGACAGGGCAGCTGATGAAAATCGAGAAAACTGTGAGGTCCCAAGCTGCCTATTTTGAAGGGGATTGAGGCATTGTCCTAAGTATAATGTTTCCTGTATCTATTTCAATAAATGTCTATTTTTCATATTACATGGCTGGACACTTTTGGACATCCTCGAATGTATTTGTAAGTGCTGATTGAGAAAATGTTCTGCTGAAGGGAATGACATAAAACAGAGTTCATTATAGGATCGTGCCCTGCACCCTAAACAGGATCAAGAAGCGGTGTAACCTGAGGCTACTGGTCAGATCCTCTCTGAGTTGTTCCTCAGCTCTAAAAAGTTGTGCCTCTAAGCAGCACAGTAGGTTAGCTTTCACTACCTTCCCATAAGTGATTTCATTGGTCTCTTAAATTTTTTAATCTTTTCTTGTGTATATATGTGATTTTAACACCTTAAAAAAGTGAAATGAGGTATCTATATAGTCAAATCAGTTCGTCTTCGTCAAAATTTCCAAGATCCTCTCTCCCAAAGGCTATCAGTCTTAGCTTGGAACATCTCTAGAAACTAATCCCTTGAAGTCCCTGGACTCAATAATTGTGATTAGGAGGACCCAGCAGTTCCTGAGAGAAAATGGCAGAGCAGCTTTGAGAGTCATGAGGCAATACGTTGTTCAGTGCAAGGCATTTGCAACTTTTCGGTGCTCTGGGTTTAAAATGGAAACTTCTTTGAAATTATTCCACTGTTAACATTTACAGAGATAAGGGTTGGGGGAGGCGGGGAAGAGACAGCCTGTAACTTCCTCTGTTGTCAATGGGAAATTAAATCAACTCCTGAGTCCACCTCCCTCCCTGATGGGTGGCATCTGGGCTGCTGATCAATGTGATGTGGGAATGCACAGCTCTACCTGCTTGACCTCTAGGGAGGCAGTTGTGCATAATGGATAGCCACTACAATAAATGACACCCAAGGGCGCTCATATAATCTCTAGTTCCAATTTCAGACATTTGTCTTTTCAGCAACAAGCATGGGTTCCTTTGGGCATGGCAGGAGTGAGAAATAGTATGACCAAAAATTTGGTTCTTCCCTGTTCCCAGTCAGGAATTAGCCACAATCGTCCACTGAGTGTACTGGTGGCATTCCTTAAGGAGCTGAGAGAAGGATTTGCACCCTGGCCTTCAGTAAGTAAACACCCTGCCACATCCACTCAATAGGCATTGCATACATACCCCAACACATATGATAATCACAACAAAAGTGACTGGCACAGGATCAAAGCAAAGCAGTGAGGGTAATGCAGTAAAAGGAAGATAGAGAGGAACAGAAAGAGAAAGATCCAGATGGTTCTTTTGAGCAAGAGGGACTAATAATGCCACATATTTACTGCAAATATTCATATAATTTGTGATTTCAAATAAATTATCAGAGCCATTGATAAGTAGATTTTCAATTTCTAGGGTTCTAGTATTCACTTTAACAGTACTTTATACAGTTAATATTGTCAATCACTTTGATTAGTAAATACACTCTCTTTTTGTCTTCTAAAAAGAGTAAATGGTTTTGATTTCTCTAAATCCTGCTTCTAATGAAAATTAGCATTTGGAATTTATAAGACCCTTCCCTTCAAGCCCTAAGAGTTAGCTGTACCTTGACTGGGCCCAATGGAAAGGAAAGAAAAGGAAACCTGCAGTCTGTGCCTCCATTCCCCCCGCCCCATGCCCTGCCCCTCCGATCCGTCCTGCACTGCTGCTGCTGTTCTGATCTTCCTTACACTGTTCCCTTACCTAAATCTTTGAAATGGCTTATTCACTGCCGTAACAAGCTCCTCTGCATCCTGTGCTTAGACAGTGCTCGGACCCTATTGAGTATCTAGTAAATGTAATCCCAGGAACTTCATTAGGTAATATGGTATTTTCCCCTGCTTTGGAAAGATGAGGAACCTAAGGCTCAGAGATGTTAGGAAATCTGAACCAGTCATCGGTCACATAGCAAGTGGTTGAGAGAGGTGGAATTTGAAATAAGGTTTAATTTCAAAGAGAATGTTCCGTCCCTATATCATGCATCTCATTTTAAAGTTAAGTCCGTGGGAGAGTCTAGATAAAAGAAGGTGGAGAGACTAGCTAAAGAACATACACGCATGGCCCATGGACACAGACAACAATGTGGTGACGGGCAGCGGCGGGCAGGGTGGAGGTGGGAAAAGGGGGAAAATGGGGAACAGCTTTACTAGTGTCAACAATAAAAATAAAATTAATCAATTTAAAAAATAAAGTTATATTCACAAATTATGTTACTTATTTGAATATTAAATTAGTTTCCTCCTTAGAATATGCCAAATAGTGATTCTGCCTGTCTAAAAGGTTACACGTGACACCTGACACTATCTCTTAATTTAAGCCATAATGATCTTGGTTATTAATTATTGATAGATTCAGGAGTTCCTAATTAATTTAGAGAAGAGTACTATTTAGGTCTGGAAATTATACATTGATTCCAATATATTTCATTTGGGACCTATTTCTTTGTCTCTGCATTTTTCTGTCTCCCTGTGTTTGTTTCTACGTATTAGATTAGAGCTGCTATGTCTCCAAGACTCGGTAGAGTGGCCTTGTGTAGTAGGTGTCCTGTAAGGCCCAGTGGTGCAACCTCACCAGTCATCTGAGTTGGGTGTTCCAGGTGCAGCCCTCTGTGGGCAGTGTACACTGTCCAGTTGTTGTTGAGCCTTGACTGCTGTTGGTGTCACTAGGAGGGATTAACCCCCAAACCAATTAGCTGAGGGTACCAGCTACAACTACAGCAGAGGAGTGGCTGTGCTGGATTTGACCCTATGGAGCAGGACTTGCTTTAGTAGGACTTTGGTGCTCACTGAGTCTGCCCCTGAGTGTGTGGCTTATGGTGGTGGTAGGGCTGTAATCTGGTGTGGTCTGAAGCTGTCCACCAGGTACACTGGCCTGGGTCTCTGGAGGTACAAGGTCAGCCACTGTCTGTGTCCTGCCTGGGGCCACCTGACACCAGCTACAGAGAGATCGGAAGATGACTGCTATATCTGCTGGGCTTGAAGGTGTCCAAGAGAGGACAAGCTGCAAAACAAGGATGGCTATTGCTAGTGCTGGGCCTGGGGCAACTTAGCAGGAGGTATGGGTTATACAAAGACCAGATGCTGCTTGTCTGAAGATTTTAGGAAAGTCCCTGAGAGATTTTAAAAAATCTGAAGCTTGAGCCAAGACAGGCCTTTAGTAAGGAAAAGCCACTGGAAACACCTTGGCGGGACTGCAAGTTTGGTGGGAAGGGGTCTCAGAAAATCACCAGAGAGGTAGAAACAATAATAGCCAGGTTGATGGAGACTCAGATATGGTACTTGTCTGCTGTGGGGGGAGGGTTCAGCAAAGGAACAATGACTCTGCCAGCACTTCTGCCTAGGAGAAAGCTGCCTCCTCAGCTCTTGCCAATGCTAGGCAATTCAGTTCCTCCTTGTGTGTCCTTGGTGCCTTTGGAGATGCTATCTCAGTGCTGGAGCTCATAGGAAGTGAATCAGAGTAAGTCCACGTGTGGGCCCTTTAAGAGGAACTGCCTGGGGACTCCAGAAGCCCTATGCCTCACTCATCTTCAATTCCCACTGGTTTTTACAGCCAGAAGTTATGGGGATTTTTCTTCGCAGCACTGGAACCCTGGGAATGGGGGCCCCAGTGGGGCTGGGACCCCTTGATCCTTAGGGGGACTTCTGCAGCAGTGATATCCCTCCTGATTTTCATCTGATACCCTCAGGTGTGACACCAGCCCATTTTGTGTCTCTGCCCCTCCTACCAGTGTCAACGTGGCTTCTTTTTTATTACTGTAATTCCCTAGTTGTAGGACTTCCATGCAGCCAGATTTCAGGAGGTTCTGAATGATGGTTGTTCTGTAGTTTAGCTGTAATTTTGGTAAGGTTGTAGGAGGATGCAAGTGCCATGTTTACCTACACTGCCATCTTGACCAGAGTCTACAACCAACTTTTTCAATGAGTGTTTTACAGAATTGAGGTATTGAGAAAGTTCATTACCTACTTATAATATCAGTTCCTAAAACCTTGGAAATGCCTAAGTAAATGTACCCACATGAAATCAAAAATTAAGATGTACTGAAGATACCAGAATTTACAGGAATTCTGTTCTTTATTGATAGAAAAAACTTTAAATCATTATTTTTCACGATATTTGATTTGAATAAAATAATAAAATGAAACACACAAAAGGGAAAAGTTACATGACCAGAGCTGGTCCTTTGAAAAGAAACAACGTAATCCACCTACTGACATGGTCTGAAGAATGCTACACAATAAGAAACACTTATATAGTACTTAGTATGTGTGGAGTGTGACTTAAAGTGTTTTTAAAAATATGGCCTCATAAAATCTTCACAAGAACCCTATAATGTTGATACAATCAGAGGCTTTCTGCACAAAGCAGAAGAGAATGGGATATTCAAGAAGGTGGTGTTAATGGAGTGAACATGTTTTTCCTTGTACTTACAGGTGGTAGACCATATTAAAGATTGTTGCTGATTTAAGAAAAAAAATTGGTCCATACTTTATAACTTCCAAAACATATTCAATGATATGCCAACAATGATAATTCCTACTATAGGAAGCTTCTTAAAACAAAATGTATGATTATGTCTACCTTTCATTAATAATAATGATCTCTTTCCTTGTTTTTATTGCAAAAGATTTGTTTCACTGCCCCATCTGAGGTGCAACGCTTCACAGACACCCTGGTTCCTAGTCTCATGCTGAGTCCTTATAACAAAACCTGCTGTGTGAGAACCAGGTAGGTATATGAGTGCAGGCTGATGGCCCACAAGGAGAAAGTTTTACTTCCCATATAGCTCCAGGATCAAAAAGTTTTAGGAAGTGTAACAAATCACCTTAAAGTAAATACAATTTCTTTTCTTTTTTTAAAGATTTTATTTATCTATTTTTAGAGAGAGGGGAAAGGAAGAAAAAGGGAGGTAGAGAAACATCAATGTGTGGTTGCCTCTCACGCTCCCCCAGCTGGGGACCTGGCCCACAACTCAGGCACGTGCCCTGACTGGGAACTGAACAGGCGACCCTTTGCTTCGCAAGCTGGCACTCAGTCCACTAAGCCACACCAGCCAGGGCTAAATATAATTTCTTTACTGCCTATTTATCCTCAGTGGAATGAAAATTTGTTCTTCACCTTGTTCTAAGAACACAGCATTGGATTTTTCCAAGCACAAAGAGCCTGATAATGAGAAAGAACAGTATCCTTTAACACATTTCTAATTTTCCAATTTGTTACAAAAATATTTGATTAATACTTTGAGTAAATCAGGTATTAGAATTTAACAATGAAGCTTTAATATGCGCTGACATATTCCTAGTTAACTATACAAGGCAAAACAGAATAAGGGAAAAAATGATATAGAGGAGTAAAATGAAAATAGCAGACATTTGCAAAGTCTATCATGATAATGAATTTAAGGCAAAATCCATTTTATAAAATTCTGGACATACTATATAAAAATAATTCTTGATTTGTATATAAAACTGAATTTATTATAGGAGACAAGTCTTTTTTAAAATCAGAAGTGTTTTATATGAATAAAATATTTTTGCTTGACACAATAGGAAATACTTCTTTATCTCATTTGAAATCTTACTTAACTAGAACACAACCTTACAAAAGGTGAAATATTTCTTCCATACCTTATGCCCTCATTTCTTCCCTATTCATAATGTAGTAAGATTCCTATTTGCTGTTCTCATTCTCAGCTACAAAAACTATTCAGAAATTGTTTTTGAAATATAACCACTGAGGAAGCAAGCATTTGGTTGTAAGGACAACCATAGTATAATAAGTTACCAATGACAATATAAGCACAATATTAAAATAATT
Organism: Trachops cirrhosus; assembly: GCA_028533065.1. Taxonomy (NCBI): domain Eukaryota; kingdom Metazoa; phylum Chordata; class Mammalia; order Chiroptera; family Phyllostomidae; genus Trachops; species Trachops cirrhosus. The sequence continues at coordinate 43,287,208 of CM052547.1, read as the reverse complement.
GGGGCTACCTTTATTAGAAAAACAACAAAGTGGCTACCATAAATTAAGGTTACATTCATGTGTTTAGCCATTGGTTTTAATGTCTGGCTTGTTGATGTGATTGCTGCTCACCTTCCATCCCCGGGGACAGACAACTGTAATAGATGCTTCCCCATTTAATAATATCTCCTGAATGAATAAATCAAAAAATAAGAACTTAATCTTTTAACATTCACTGAAATGAATATCAGAATGTTTAATCAACATATTCAAGCACTGAGTTTTAATTAAGAAGACATATAGCTACAAAATAGTTATGAACAAATTGAAGCAACAATGTTGGTAGATTTAAAATGAGAGTCATTTGAAAACACCATCACCTAAGGCTCAAAAATGTGATTAAGTCTCAAGCTTATAAACCAATAGAAGGTATAATACATTATTAATGAGATGTTACAGACAGTAGAAAGAATATATATACACCAAGAATAAATTCACAGAGAGAATTTCTGTTGAATAAAGTTTGTGTAAAACTCATTCTTTATCTAAAGTTGCTCTTTTACTGGCAAATTACAAGGGTTTTCACTGCTGTGTTGTGTCTGCATGTAATGAATAGTGGAAAGAAGAGAGAGAAAAGAGGTGATTCTAAATGAGTAAGATAAAATTAAGCTTTTATCTGTCTTATTAAAGAAAAAAATTGATCCTATGAACATATATTAAAATTCTGTCCTAGGTGCTAGTTTACCAGCTGGAGTGATGAAATTTGTGTTCTCCCTGGCCACCTTAGAATTTAAATAATTTTATGTGACAGAGCTGATGTGTTGATCAATAAAAAGACAACAATCATTTACACTGTGAGTTTAGTACAATTTCAAGAATCTGCATTAACAAGCTGAGTGCTTGTAGTGGAATCAATACACAACCACCTTACTTAGTGATGTGCATAAATGGAGTATGACTGCATTTTCAACACCAATGAATATGTATTAAAGAAAAATCAAATCATTTGAAAGAATGGGTTTTGGAAATCACATACAGTATTTTTGAGCACAATAAAACTAAAAAAAAAAAAAAAAAAAAAAGAATCCAAGAAAGCAAACAGATGTTCACTTCCATTTCTATTCTTTCTTCTAGCATTTATCTTATCATTTGGGAAAAGCTTTCTTGTATTGCAGTTTGATTACATGTGCATTTTGCAATCTTCCAGATGTATTCAAATGCTTTAATATACATTATGGCTTTATATTTTAGGTCTCTATGATTCCCTAATCAGCGTTCTTATTTCTCTAAACACCAAATGAAACAGAAAATTTTCATATGTCTTATTTAGTTTGAGAGTATTATGGACTTTCTTTCCCCAAACAAGTCTTTCTAGATATATTGGTCTTCCATATACTCAACAGATAAACATGCCCATTATGTTGTACTATAATCATTAATTCACTGAAGAGAACACAGGGTTGCAAAAGTAGGTTCACAGTTGTGAGTATGTGGAACACAGAGTTACTAAAGTTACTGTGATAATCATAGCCTATGTCTTTTTCCATACAAACAACTGTAAACCTACTTTGCCCTACCTTGTATTTACTTTTCTGTAAAAAAAAATCTTTTGATAGATGAGATTGAAATAATTTACTCTCTCAAATTTGTGCAATAAAATTTATGCATTTAAAATAAACATCCTTGCCCTGGCTGGTGTGGCTCAGTGGACTGAGTGCTGGTATGTGAAGCAGATGGTCATGGTTCGATTCCCAGTCAGGGCACATGCTGGGTTGTGGGCCAGGTCCCCAGTAAGGGGTGCGTGAGAGGCAACCACACACTGATGTTTCTCTCCCTTTCTTTCTCCCTCCCTACGCCTCTAAAAATAAATAAATAAAATCTTTAAAAAAAAAGACTAGCATCCTTCCAGTAAAGGTGGTGTTCATAGTGGATTACCCTGTAATGCTTATTGAATAGTGTCCCCCATAAGAAATGAAATTGATTCTAGTATTATGGATTTAGACAATGAACATAAATAGTAAATTTATTAACTTCAAGATGCAAGCCTTGTGGATGAAAATACAAACAGAGGCAGACTGCAAAGTGACGCTGTCAAATTCAAGGAATGTTTAGCTACTAACAAGACAATGTTTCATCAAAGCAGATCAGTGCTAACTTGAAACACAGGGCACTGTGACAATTGTGAAAGAAGATGTGACAACCTAAACTGAAATCTTAGCAGAGGTAGAGTGCTGGGCCTGATGAAATGATGTAAGACCTGTGGTGAATGCTATGTAGTTTGGACACTCTAACAAGCATCTGAATCTGCATTTTTATGGACATAAGAGTAAGTCTGAGGATATCTATAATTATTGCACTAAGTAAGGCTTCAAAGTCACTGAAAACAGCTAGAAAGGTTTAAATAAAAACAGCAATAAAATCATGCTTTAGTAACACCTGTGAAAGAAAATATGAACAGTAGTTTGAAATGCAAGGGGCAGTTTAAGAAGACAAGAGAAAGAGGATTGGGGAGAGGGCTAATGTGGATTGCCCAAAAGAATATTATTCAAAAACGTAGAGTTGGAATGATCTAAACAAAGATGTTAATGGAAACGGACAGAGAAGCTTTGAAGGAATAATGCAACAAGAAGAGAAAAATGTGTAAAATGATTTTATATAAGAATAAAGCAGAACAGGGAATAACTGGCTACTTGGAGGAACAGTTAGGATGTCGGCGTCCGTCACTATGGAGGCACCAAACAGTTGAGCGACCCCTGCCCTTTCATTCATCCTGCTGCTTCTACTGTAGAAAACTGACTCCTGTCCTAATGACCCATTACTGCTGAGTCTGGGCAACTGTTAAATTGGTCAGAAAAAAATGATGTTTTTTCCCAAGGCCATGGTCAGAGCTTCAATTTTTGTTTAACAATAACTGAGCCTTCTGGAGTGAGAAAAGAATGACCACAGCTAGGCACACTCGGGCCTCGAACAGGCCTCTCTCTGGTGAGTGTCACTGGGAGCAGTGCAGCCACCCAACAGCACACACATGAGCCCAAGGTTCTGAGTGGTGTTTACAGCACGGCTTTTCTAACAGAAGTGATATCTAAAACCTGGAACAGAGCTTTTACATGTTTCATTGTGTTTTCACAAACTGCACTCACGAATGGCAATCCTGAATCCTTTACATTGAGGGATCACGTTGAGGAGTCAATGGAGTAAATTAAAAATTGTTTCATGTAATTTTGTAGATTTTTCAAGTATAAATTTCTGTGATTCCACCCTAATTTGACTTCACTGTCAACTAGTGCTATTCTGTTTTCACTCTGTGGACTAAACTTTGTGTACATCTTATCAGAGATACAGAAGTCTGGCTGAGGGCTGCAGGATATTGTAGTGAAAACATGGTAAAAAAGAGCCACAGTTCAAAAGGTTAATAAAACAAAAATCCACAAAAGGTATATGGAAACAAACCCTATATACTTTAATTGTGAATGTAAATGTTTCCCTTGAGTATATTATTGAAAGTAATATATTATTTTGAAGGGAATCAATTCTGATGGCACACAATATCTAAGTCCCTCTGAAACAAGTGGAACTTTCATTTATATAGATTAATGAGCTTATGACAAGTTCACATTCAAGAGTTATTCAGGCAGTCCTTTGCTCCTAGTTGCTCCTTCCTAGAAAGAATAAATTTATTTTATTCATTCACTGTAAAAGTTACACTTTGTAATTTCTTAGCTATATAAATCATCACAGAATAAGAAATGAGGCCTCCATGCTGGCAATAAACTTAAATCTGTTCAAATAAAGACTTCACAATGCTCTTTCCAATCGTGTATTGCAGTGATTTTCAACCTTTTTCATCTCATGGCACTCATAAACTAATTACTAAACTTCTATGGCACATCAAGAAATTATATATTTTTTGCCAATCTGACAAGAAAGAGGTATAATTTTGATTCATTCACATTATGATGGCTATTGTTGTGTTGGCTGTTGTCATTTTTAAAATCTGACAATCTAAGGGAAAAAGAGGTCAGTGCCCCTGACTAAATAATAGTCATATACTGCAAACTCTAAAAATTTTTGTGGCACAGCAGTGGAAAAATCACTGGTCTATTTCTTTTTTTAAAAAATATGCATCACATACTCAACTGAGAAATTAGGCAATTTATGAAAGTTAACCAAATTCAAACCTGAGGCACACAAACAAATGAACACAAAATCCACTTAAAGAAGAGAGCTCAGGATAAAAATGTCAGGTGCCCTTGGGTAACTAAATTGCAGCAAGTGATTACCTTGGAGAAGTAAAGCCACTTCAACACACTGGGGCTTTTGTTCCTTATCTTCAAAGATCAACCCACTTACATTCAGAATCAAACTCTACACAATACTTGATCACCCTACATCAAAGCACTTTCCTTTTCCTTAATCATTTTTTAAATTAGAACTAATAAAGATATGGATTTACATGCTGACTGAGGTTTGTAGTAAATCCCTAGAAAACACAGTCAAGAAATTAAACAATTTGATTTTAGTTTTCATCTCTGTACAGCCATCCCACCCCTTCCCTACTCAGTACCTGACAGGTGCGCCTCGGCTGTGTGCAGGCTTCAGCATGACTGTCACTGTATTGTCAGTTTGATTCAAAGGGGTCTCAAGTTCATAAGTCGGCATAGAGGGTGCTGGGGAAAAATGCATAAGATTGGAGACTCATTATTTCTGGTTTATCGTTTCAGTTTTCTGTCTACTTTCTTTTATGAAGAACATTAGGAACACAGTGCACTTAGATTAAATTGCAGATATCACCTGACCATGAGCAGCCTTTATGTACATACCCTACACAAAATATCAGGGACAACTGCTAAAACTAGTATATGTTGTCTTCTTTGATCTCAGAGATCAAAGTTGGGAGAGAGCAGGAGCAAATCTTGTGAGGTGTTAGTAATATTCAGTTTTTCGAGTTTCTGTTTGGATTCTTGCTAAAGGGATGTAGTGAGCTTGTGAAAATCTACTGAGTTGTACACTTATAATTTATGTTCTTTTCTTCAAAAATATACTTTAAACGTATATTTAAGAAATAATTACCGGGATCATAAAACTGAACTTCCCAGTTCTTCCATCTAGATCAATGTTTGTGTGTGTAGCAAAGATCTGTCGGGGGATTTGAGGAGGATGGTAGGAGCCAGAGAGGCTTGCTGAAATTAGTGACCACTGGTGGGCTGTCATGAAAAGCATGGAGTAGGAAAGATATGGGAATTGAAATAAGAAAGTCATGGGGTTGACTTTTTGTTGTGCTGTTTTAACCAGCCTAAGAGCTTCAGCACATTATATGAGGAACTTTAGTTTACTCATCTTTAAAATAGGAGAAATTATCCTCTGTGGCTATTATAAAAATTCCAAACAATATACAAAGAGAGCCCAGCAAATACAATTCTATAAATGTTAGTTTTCTTTCCAATGTGAATCCTATTTTCAAGGCCATTTCATGGCATTACTTGCTTTCTAGATTGTTAACTCTTACTATGAGAAGACAACAACAGGGCTCTCTGGTGATTCTGTCACCACCATGGCTAAGGGAAACCATTTAATAAAGGCTGGGATGTGAGAGGGCACATGGTCTCTTTATGACCCACAGGTTACAGGCACCTGATGAGAATGCTAGAGATCTTTTTACAAATATAGTTTTTAAAATCTCCGATATATAAAAGACTTTATGTAAAAGACATGGGTTAGTTCTCAGTTCCATTTATTGGATTTTCTCAGCATTAAAAATTAACTCCAGTTCCATTAAAAATTAACTCAAATTCATAATACAGAATTACATTTTGTATATAGGGTAGTTATCTGAGATCCATGAACACAGAAAGTAGGGGCCCATAAATTGTAATTTTTTTGAACTATAAAAATTACACGTTTATTCTTGATGAGCTTGTTTAGGTTAATTAAAATGTCAACTATCTTTGCTTTTGGATAGAGTTGTATAAACTTGGTGGGCTCACAGTGCTCATGCCAGAATTTTTATTTAATAAAAATGGTAAAAATGAATTGTTTTTTGAAAGAACACATCCTTTAAGATAATAATCTTTTGAAATATGGTAATCATAGGGGAAAATTACAAATAAACAGGGGCTTGGAGGAGTAGACATTGATACACATTTCCTCTTTAAATCTCCATGATAAATCCTTGTACCAGATACTATCATCTTAATACATATTGGGGAGTAAATTCACTTGATCAAAATCAGAGAGGAAGTACATAGGAATATTATAACTAGAACCCGTACTTTCAGATTGCAAGTCCAGTAGTCTCTCTAATCACTCACCTGTACCCTCTGTCATTTTTCTAACCTCCCAAGGCCTTCTTCCTCTTTTCCAACTCTCCATATTGTTCTTATAACTAATGCTTCATATCAAGTATCAGGTGTATATTAAACTTGAAGTCAAGTTTATGTTCATAAATCAAATCTTACACAATGAAAAAATTTCCTTTAAGTTATAATTGTTTAAAAACAAAATTCTAAGCCTTCCTCCTTCAAAATCTAGTAGAACACTTACATTACCTTAGTTTTATTCCGTTTCCTTCATTTCCAAACAAAACTTGTAAAACTAGGAATGAGGGACAATATATATAAAATCAGGCTAAATATTACATAGCTACCCCTGACTAAGTTACCTCCCTCACCCGCCTTCTGCTCATCTACCCCCAACCAAAACAATTAAGTCCAAAATCAAATACTTCCCCCACTCATACCCATGGGGGGGACAAATGGAAAAAGAAAATATCCATGGAATGTGTTTAGTGCTGTTACATATCCCATACCAGATGGCAACTCCATTTCCTCTATTCTAAAGCACAAAGAAATTTTCTGCACAGTTGCATATGCCCAGAAATAATTCTCAAATTTTATCTTTTGTTGGATGGTGTAATTGAGTCTGTGCAAGCGAAAAGCTAGAGGCTGTAAGTGCCTGGTACAACTCTTCTATAGTGCCTTTCTCTTTAGAACAGTAAACTACTGATGGTGAAGGTCCCAAAGAAGGCTGGCTGATCCTTCTGGCACTGAACTCTATATAATGCTGTCTTTCTGTTGTGCACTCAATCATTTATGAATCATTACAGAGATTTTTTCAATAGTGTTGCCCTGGTAATTGGGACTGTGAAGGGGATAACAGTGAGCAGAAGAGAACCTTCTGCTCATGTCCAAGTGCTCCAATACAGACTGCTGAAACAGTGACTACTTCTTAATAGAGAAGGGAGTTAAGCTCCCAAGTTATAAATATTTGCAATATTTCATTTAATTCCATAATTCTTATATTCAGACATCCAAAAGTATTCATCTGAATATAATATATAAATTTGGGTGAGCTTTGCATCCTTGATAATGGGAATGAAAAAGTACAAAATGCCACTTCTGGTAAAAGACATAACTCTGATGAAATACCTGATATTTTGGTGGTGAACTGATTTGTTGCTGGAGGTCCAAACCCCTTAGCTGTGCTAGCTCGGATGGTAAAGGAGTATGTTGTCCCCGGGTACAGTCCAAAAAACAAAAAGTGGGTTTCATTTCCCAGTTTTGAAACTCTTCCACTTTGATTAGATAAGTCTATTTCTGGGTCAAAAGAACTGACTGCTTTGTAGGTGATCTGCAAGAGAATAAGAATGTGATTAAGTATCTGGAGCAAATAGTTCAAGATTGTGTCTTTATCCAATAAACCCTTCTGATGTATGCACTGTTACACACTTTATGATAAGCTCTCATATTCACTTAGACTCTTCAAATCCCAGATCCAGTGAAGGGGCACAGGAACTCAGCCAAAATTGTTAAGAGTTATTACTTTTACAGACAGAAGAACTTAAAGCCAGTAGATTAGAACAAAAAGGATGAGTTCAGGTTTAAACTAATACCTTGAAGTTGTTTGTTTTCAAAATGTCATTTTGGAAAACCCCATTACAGTTGGTTTCAAACAAAATAATAAAATATACAACGGGCTCAAACAGATAAGAACCTGAGAAGGGTAAGGCCTCACTTCTCATGCAGTGGTCACAGTCTGATTTACCACTGAACAGATTACTGTCTCCTGGAAATGAGTGTACTTTTAAGTGGTTTTACCAATGTGGATGAAGATATCTGCACCAAAAATAAATCCTAGACAAGTGTCAGTAGTTCCTAATGCTATGACTAGTTCTCATGTTGGGTCATATTAACATCTTTTATTTATAGCTGTCCAATAGAACTTTCTGTCATGATGGATTTGTTCTGTTCTACACTATTGAATATGGTAGTCACTAGCCACAAGTGGCTTTGTGGCACTCGAAATGTAGCTAGTGAGACTGAGGAACTTAAAATGTAATTTAATATAATTTAAATTGACTAAAATTTAAATTGCCACCTGTGAGTAGGAACTGCCACTTTGAACAGTGAGACTCCAGAAGCTTTCCTGATATTTGCCACATGACAGGTGTTCAGAGCATGCTGGAAGGGTCTGGAATGTGTGAACATAAATATGATGTAGGTGCCTTTCAATTTTGCCCTTTCAAATGAATTTTAAAAGAACTTTACTGTAAGTAGTTCATCAACTATTCAAGAGCATACAATTTTAGAAGTGATTACTAACTTCTACCAATTGTAATGACATAATTTTTAAGTGTGGAATATTCAAAAGTTTTAAATTACAAAACTGAACACTTCCCTTGCTTTTAAATAGGCAAACTTACATATAATTTACGTGCATGAACACTAATACTGTTATTATATGAAGTGATAATTGACATTCTTTCTTCTTTATTTATACCATATCATTATAATTAAGGAGACCACTCTGAAAGAATATTTAGATTGAGTCAACTAAGCTTTGGCAAGAAAACGTTTGCTATATATATTAATCCCTGTGATGATTGGCACTCTCAGAGCCAGGCAGCATATCTGTTAATAACCCTCTGGCATATTTCCCTCACAAGGTTACTCTGAGTCAAGAGACAAGACCACATCTACCATGCAACTGCTGTGGCTGGAACTTGAGTACTGTCCTTGCTGTGTGCTCAGTTCATTTACTCATTCGTTAACTGCATGCTTCCTATGCCACAGGCACTGTGCTCTGAGCTGGGGCTTCATATGGTGATTCAGACATGATACCTGCCCTGGAGGAGGTAACAGTCTCGGAGGAAGGAGAGAAGCAATTCAACAATTATGATACAGTGTAATTCAAATAAGGACTAGCACTGCCCACCAGGGCTAGGATAATCTTCTTGTTCATTTTACTGCCTTGTTAAACACTTTAATAAGACACAAATGTACTTGTATATCAGACAAAGTCCAAACTCCCTAACTTTGTGTTTAAGACCTGCCTACCTCTTCCCCAAACTTATTTCTGAATACTTGATATGATGACATTATATTACCTTCTGTCCTGGTTACTCTGCTACAAACACCTACTGGGCTTTTCTGACTGCTTTTGCTCACTAACTTTCACCTGCCTGCTACACCATAGGGTCATCTCTGTCCTGTTTCCTTCTGCAGATCCACTCGCTCCATTCACATACTGACTCACTTAGCACACATTCTGGGAGTGCCGTGGTCAGCAGGTGGACACAGGCCCTGCCCTCAGGTAACTAAGAGTCTGGACTGGGGTGGGTGCAGATGGGGAGAAAGACAACAAGTAAATTAATAATTTTAAAATAGCAAGTTCTATAGAAGAAACAGACAGGGGTGCTAAGCTAAAGAATATTGGGGGAGGCAGGTAATAGAGGAGTTTTTCTTCCTGCAGTTTCATTATCCAGGGTCAAGCATAGTCTGAAAATATTAAATGGAAAAATCCAGAAATAAACAATTCTTAAGTTTTAAATTGTGTGCTGTTCTTCGGAGCGTGATGAAACATAAACTGTCCTGCTTCATCCTGCCTGGGGACATGAATCACCCCTTTGTACAGGGTCTCCCTGCTGTGCACACTCCCTACTGCTCAGTCCCATAGCCATCCCGGTTATCGGATTGACTGTTGAGGGACTGCAGTGTTTGTGTTCAAGTAACCCTTACTTACAGTGCAAGGGTAGTGATACTGGCAACCAGGAGTGCAGGAGAAGCCGTAAGGTGCTTCCTTTAGGTGAAAAGGTGTGCATGTATAGGACAAAACACAGTATATGTAGGGTTCAGTACTATCCATGCTTTCAGGCATCCACTGCAGGGGTTCGAAATGTATTCCTTGTAGATAAGGGGGGACTGCTGTATAAGTAAAAGCAGGATGCTGTGATAATTCTGAAGGTTTTTGGAGAAAAAAATCCCATAGACATGCTTATTAAATTCCAGGAGAAAAATAATGGGAGCTGCAGTAATAAATATAAATTGGCATTAGATCACAGAAGGCCTTGAATACTACAGTGAAACTTCTTAACATGGCCCCTAAATTCTACTTCTTTCAACACTACTATCTATCTCAGTCAACAGTGATTAACTGAGCCCAGTTACCCATGTGCTGGATTTTGAAGTGCCTTTCTTCAACTCTTGATCCATCAGTGCCCCACTCAGCTAACCAGTCCAGACAGACATTTCCACTTCACTCTGAGCCCAAGCAACACTCCACTCTATACTCCATTCACACATTAGACTGATTTGCATTTGGCACTAATTTCATTCTCTCTATAGGTAGTTGCTGTTAGAACTGTTACTTCTAGTAGAAAAGGGCAGTACTTTCTGTACTTTTGTCTTCTTCCAACACCTTACACACACTAAATTAAAAAACAAACAAACTGGTTGATGTATTACCCCCATGACCAAGAGTTTGGCGTTTTCTCCCTAGTCAACCAAGAGCTGTGTAAATTTAGTGAATTATAATGAAAATGGTTGGATATACATCCCTGTACATTCGGGAGTATTACTGACTGGTAAACTTCTAGAAATAGGCTTGATATGATATGCAATGTTCAAATTTTGATAAGATACTATGTAAGAGGTTGCAAAATGTTATGTTCCCATCAATAGTTTATACAGACATACATTTCCCAAAGTCACTGCCTAATACTTGATCTTTACAGTTTAAACTTTTTGTAACACTTGTTTTATTTCATTTTTCAATCATTAGTAAGGTTGAGTAGATATATTTTCATATGCTTACATGCCATTTGGATTTTTTTCTATGAGTTTCCTCCTCTTACTCTTTATTTTTTCTAATGGAGTATTTTGTCTATTGTTTCATTAATCTACATCAAGTCCATATATGATAGCCACCAGCCTGTTGTTGACTGCTATAAATGTTGAAAATAATTTCCCCAAGTCTTCTGTTTGTGTTTAGACTTTCTTCATGTTATCTTTCCTTATTCAGAAGTTTAAATTCTTATGTAAACAAGTTTGTCAATCTTTTTTAAAGACTTACTGGGTTTTATGTCAAATGTAGGAAGATAGACAGTTGACCCTTGATAATGGGTTTGAACTGCATGAGTTCTCTTACATGTGGATTTTTGTCAATAAATATATAGTTGGCCCACTGTATATCCAGGTTCCTCATCCATGGATTCAGTCAACCAAAGACTAAAAACAGTAATTTTGATCTGAGGTAGACCGTGAATCCACAGATGTAGAGGGCCAACTGTATATATTGTTTTACATCACTTTATATAAGGGATTTGAGCATCTGAGAATTTTGCTGTCCACAATGGTGCTAGAACCAATCCCCTGTGGATACCAAGGGAAGACTTAAGTTTTGGGAGAGTCAAAATTTACATGTGGATTTCTGACTGTGTGGGGGTTAGTGCCTCAACCCTGTGCTGTTCAAGGTTCGACTGTATTACAAAAATGTCATCCCTATTTTCTTACAGTTTAATTTTTGTGTTTAGACCATGAATCTATTTGACATTTATTTTTGTATGATGTGAGGTAGGGTTCTTATATAGCATATTATTCTCGTAGGAAATGCTGGTTTACTAACATTCATTAAATTTTATCCATCTGTATTTATAAATGAAAACTTGCACTATAATTTCTGCCTTGTATAATTTTGTAAGAGCATGCAGTTGTTAACAGTAGTTACCTCTGAAAAGTGAAATTGGGAAGCAAGGATATTTTATTTTGAATATCCTTTCAGAGAGCAATATTACAATTGTAATTTCATAGAAATAAAATTTTTGATAGCTATTGAGGAAGAATGTAATTATCAGTCCAGGTTTTAGAAAGATGACTGATAAAATTAAGTGGGTGGGCGATCAGGATGTAAAGTATGAGAGGGGTTGGAGGTAGAAGAAAGACAAGGAGAAGGGAAAGGAAAGCCTAGTTTAAGATGCTGAAGGTGGACATCAGAGGAATGTAAAGGAGAGGACGAAGAATAAGACCAGAAGAATGCTTTAATGCTGTTAATTGCTATAACTCCTGGCAAAAAAGACAATGTCGGTATTTTCCACTTACTAATGGTTGGTAAGTAAAGAGAGAACTTGAGAATAACCTAAATTTATAGCATATTCATTTATAACATCTATACCATTCAATCTGTTTTTCTTTTCCCCTTCAAACACTAAGTGGGCTCCCTGCCAAAGAAACACCTGTACCATTCATTGCTAAGCTTTTTTCCAACTACGATCATTTAGCTCTACTTCCAGTTTTTACCTGCAGTCAAATGTGTTTCTATGACATAATACACTGTTCCTAAGGTCCCTGCTTCCCTTTGGGCAACTGTTCTATTTCCTTAACATGACTTCTGTCTCAGGAGGCTGTAGCCATCCAGAGAGGGAACTGAGTCCGGTTCAACATCAGTGCTTGGCTCCAGGAGGAAGCTCTGTCTCTCCCTGACTCGGCACAGGCTGGGTGAATCATGGTAAGCAGTGCTTCTTCGCTAAAGAACAGCTCCCTCCTGAGACCCCATCTAAGGCCTACCTTGAGAAACCTGGAAGTCCCTCCTTCCTACTTCTAAAAAACATGGACAAAAGGGAAGGGAAAATTTGGTGGTCAGAAAACTTATATTTAATTACTTAAGACTGGTACACACAGTTGACATTTTGTCTATGGTGTCTAGAAGAATGAAACAACCTGCTTTACTAGCCTACATCCAATTTTGAAAACTCTGATTGATGACACTTCCTCACATCCCTCAATGCACTGTGGGAGCCTTTAGATCAGTGTTCAACTGGGAGATCCTGGCTGCTGAAGCCAGAGAGATCAACAGGGTCTTCTTTTGAATTATTATTCCTGTTGTTTCCATATTAAAGTTACTTTATTAAACAAAGATATATTTCAGTGGGATCAGAAAGAAAGAATCTGGATATTACTTTCTGTCTGTCTAGATACCAACATGCGGCCCTTGGAGAGGTGAATTTATTTCTTGGTACTTCAGTTGATTTCAAAGACTGTATCTTTTCTGGTAAAAAAAAAATCTGTTATTCTTGATGGCAAGACTCCCCAAAACTGAGACCAAAAATGGTCATGGGCCAAAAATGTTAACTAAAAGATTCTGTTCACTGAGAAAAAAAGTACAAACTTGTTTGATTTAATTATAAAACTTAACTCTATATAGTTAAGCCATGAATTTCCATAACACTTGATTCTTTTACAATGAAACGTCCATGACTTAACATGATAGTTCTTTTATCTCTTACCTTACTTTGTTTAGCTTTCAATTACCAATTTTTTTTTTTGCATTTCAATACCAATTTTCAAAAGGTATGAGGCAACATCAATGTGAGGCTAGGTGGGTCAGAAAAGGGGGTTAGCAGCGTTTACTGTCTGACAGCTAATCTGCTCAGGCTTTTGTCAGTAGCTCTGAAAGGTATTCAAGCAGAGATGCCATAGACGTAGCTGTCGTGAGTTTTAGAAACCTAACAGCATATAATTTGTTGAATTTGCATTCAGATAAATGGTTGCTTAAAAAATGCACCTGCTTGTTTCTATGACAATAGGCACTGTAAAATGATGCTCATACAGATGTGAGGATGACTGTCACCCCGTTATTACTATTATTTTCTTCCTTTAACAATTCATCAAATTCTTCTTTGTTATCTATCATTCAACCATTTGATATGCCTCAGTAGACAAACTATGTCACAAATGTCTAACATATGTTTTCCTAATACTAAGAAACCAAAAGGTATTATTCTATTGTTACTTCTGAGACAACATCTATTGACTTTGCTAATTGAATAATCAGCATTCTTCTATAATTCAGTAGTAAACTATTTTATACTCAGCAAGAATAGGGTTCTGTGGTTGCCTCCAAATCAATGTATACTTCAAAAGACTTGTTTTTAATACAGTTGATTCAAAAATATATTATCTTGTATTTTTATGTATAATATATAATCTGTAAACATCCAAATCATTATAAATATGCATCCTGAAAATATACATAATTAAAAAACTCATTTTTTATTTTTTCTCCTATATAGTAACCATTATAACTGTTCAAAGCATTATACTTCTTAAGAGACATGATGCTATTATGAATTTTTAAATATTAGGTAGTCTAGCTGTCATAGAAATTATAACAAAAATTAAATGACTAAAAAATGCATATACTACCTCATATAAAGTGATGACACCGTATGTTTGAATTGGTTCTCTCCACTGAAGAAATATCTTCTCTTCAAAGGTGCTTCCTTGAATGGATTCAGTAGGAACAGCACCTGGCACTAGAAGGGGAAAAAATAAGTCAATACATGTTTAAGGGACAAAGCAAAAAAAAAAGGTATTTCTAGACTTGATAGGTTTTTAACTCTTTATTGAAGCACAGGATTTTAATAATCCAGAGATATACTCAATTTTCTTTTAAAAATCTAAAATTCAAAACCATTTTGACTACACTTTTCCTATAAAGAAAGAAAACTCCCTCATTTTTTTTCTTTAAAATTTGAATCAATTAGATGAAAGTCAATAATCAACTTTTAAATAAATGTTTTCATTCTTCAAAAACAAATAAAGAAGGCTATAGAGCAATGGGAATTCCCACACATTGCTAGTGAGAGCATAAATTGGTACAGCCATTTTAGAAAATAATGGCTGTATTTAAGTAAATTTAAAGAAGCATGTATCATACAATCCAATAACCCAACCTCCAGGAATATTCTCTAGTAATATTCTTATACATATGTTCCAGGAAACATATACTACTATGATGTCATCATAGCATTTTAAAATAAAACTAATAAACTTGAGATAAACCAAACAGTTTAATGAATTATTTCCTTTTCATGTTCACATAGTAAAATACAAAAATGATTGAAAATAAATGACAACTATAACAGTGAGTGACAAAAGCATGTCAAAGAATATAGATGAACTACTATACTTATATGAATGTATCTATTAAATATACACTAACTAGAAGTTTTATAAATATTTGATACAGATATTTAAAATATTTATTTATTTTTTTATAATATAAGAGATATGGGAAAGTTTGATGCTATTTCTTTAAAACCCAAAATTATAACACCTCTTGATTATTTTGTAAGAAAAATCTAATAGAGATAAGGAAAGATAGAAATTTACTTGCCAAGCTTCTAAAATATAACATTTAATATTATTTAAAAATACTGTTTATGTCATCTTATGACTTAATTCAGTTTTAAGTATGCTTTAATTATACATAATTCAGTATATTAGTGTTTTTATCCTATTTATAAGCCAGTATAAAAATACTACTTATAAATGTACATATATTTAGGGATCATGGTCAAAATTGTTTGTGATGATGAGAGTAATGAAAAAGTAGTTGGGGAGTACTAACACTGAATTTCAAAAGTTACTATAAAGCTACAGTATCAGGACATTGTGTTATGAGCCTAAGGACTGACCTATAGATCAGTGGAGTAGAATTGAAGGTACATAAATAAAACCCCACTTTGCAGTCAATTAATTTTCATCAAGGGTGCCAGGAAAATTCACTGGGGAGAGAAGAATGTTTCAACAAGTGGTGTTTAACAACTGGATATCCACATGTACAAGCATGAAGTTGGATTCTTAACACATACCATGTATAAAAAATGTAACAAAATTAAAGAGCTAAAAGTAAGAGTTAAAACTACAAAACTCTTTGAAGAAAACATAGGTATAAATCTTCATGATCTTGGATTAGGCAATAGCTCTTAGAGAGAATATGGGGCCTCACAGGAACTTAGGTCTATTACCTATTTTAGAAGTTCTAGGAATTCAGGATTTGGGATATTTGGTCTTAAGGTCTAAGTCTGTGAAACTGAGTCTTATTCTGCCTAGTGATACCCTAAACAGTAATAAAAATAAACTTATTTCATAAACTTTCTCATGAAATAAATACTATTTCAATAAAAGTACTATACTACAATAAAATTCACAATGTCAGATACTTCTGGCCAAGATGGAGGCATAGGTAGGTACATTTTTCCTCCTTGCACAATCAAGAGAAGGTTACCTACAAACTTAAAAACAAAAAATAACCAGAACTGCCAGAAAATCAATCTATGGAAGTCTGACAATCAAGGAGTTAAAGAAGAAACATTCATCCAGATTGGTAGGGGGGTGGAGATAGGCAGCCCGGACAGAGAGGACTCACAGTGAGGTGGTAGCTGGCAGACCAGGTGAGGCAGTGACTGGCAGACCAGGAGGTCCCACATTTGCATGTGAATAAACCAGAAAGAACAACTGGGGAGCAAGAGAGATTGTGCAACCCAGGATTCCAGCACAGGGAAATAAAACCTCAAAACTTTTGACTGTAAAAGCCTGTTGGGGTTGTGGCGGTGGGAGAAACTCCTACACTCACAGGAAGGTTCACTGAAGAGACCCACAGGTTAGAGGTCTACAAGGTTATAATGTACACAAGCCCACCCACCCAGGAATCAGCACCAGAAGGCCCAATTTGCTTGTGGGTAGCAGGGGAAGTGACTGAAGCCAGCTGAGAGCCCAGAAAGTGGCATTGTTCCCTCTCTGACCCCTCTCCCACACAAAACAGCCAAGTGGGTTGCCCCACCCTGGCGAATACCTAAGGCTCTTCCCCTTACAGCCTAACAGCTCTGCCAATACAAAAAAAAAATATGGACCAAAATGAAAGAATAGATTAAAGCTCCAAAAATAGAAATAAGCAATAAAGAGATAGTTAACCTATCAGATGCAGAGTTCAAAACACTGGTAAGTAGGATGCTCACAGAAATGGTTGAGTATGGTTGCAAAATAGAGGAAGAAGTGAAGGCTATGCAAAGTGAAATAAAGGAAAATGTACAGGGAACCAACAGTGACGGGAAGGAAACCGGAACTCAAATCAATGATTTGGAGCAGAAGGAAGAAATAAACATTCAACCAGAAAAGAATGAAGAAACAAGAATTCAAAAAACTGAGGAGAGGCTTAGGAACCTCTGGGGCAACTTTAAACGTTCCAACATGTGAATGACAGGGGTGTCAGAAGGAGAAAAGAAAGAGCAAGAAATTGAAAACTTATTTGATAACATAATGAAGGATAACTTCCCCAAGCTGGAGAAGGAAATAGACTTCCAGGAAGTCCAGGAAGCTCAGAGAGTCCCAAAGAAGTTGGATTCAGGAAGTACACACCAAGGCACATCATAATTACATTAGCCAAGATTAAAATGAAGTAGAGAATCTTGAAAGGAGCAAGAGAAAAGGAGACAGTTTTCTACAAAGGAGTGCCCGTAAGACTATCTGCTGACTTCTCAAAAGAAATCTTACAGGTAAGAAGGGACTGGAAAGAAGTATTTGAAGTCATGAAAGTCAAGGATCTACATCCAAGATTACTCTATCCAGCAAAGCTCTCATTTAGAATGGAAGGGCAGATAAAGTGCTTCCCAGATAAGATCAAGTTAATGGAGTTCATCATCACCTAGCCCTTATTATATAAAATGTTAAAGGGATTTATCTAAGGAAAAGAAGATGATCAAAAATATGAACAGTAAAATGACAACAAACTCAGAACTATCAACAACTGAACCTAAAACAAAAACAAAAAGAAAAATAAACTAAGCAAACAACTATAAGAACAGATTCACAGAACTGGAGATCACATGGAGGGTTATTAGCAGGAAGAGAGAGAGGAGAGAATGGGAGAAAAGGTACAGGTAATAAGTAGCATAAATGGTAGGTAGAAAATAGAGAGGGGGAGATTGAGAATAGTATGGGAAATGGAGAAGCCAAAGAACTTGTATGTACAGCCCATGGAAATGAACTGAGGTGGGGGAATGCTGTTGGGGGGTGTAGGGCAGAGGGGAATAAAGGGGGGAAAATGGGACAACTGTAATAGCATAATCAATAAAATGTATTAAAAATAAAAACAAAGAAAATAAAATTCACAATGTTGGTAGATAAGTAGTGACACCACCATTCTTTTCTGTTCAAATATAGTATTGCTGACAATTATTCTATTTACATTTTTCTTTTCTCTGTATTTTTTGAAGTATTTTTGTTGTGGTTGTTGTTAGGAAACATAATTTGAAGTAAAAGTTTTTCTATAGCCAGAGACATTGAAATAAAGAACAAATTGAGTGGAGTACTATGCAGCAGAAAGAAAGAAGGAGTTCCTATCCTTTCTGACAGCATGGATGGATCTGGAGAGCATTATGCTAAGTGAAATAAGCCAGGCTGAGAAAGCAAAACACCATATGATCTCATCTATAAGTGGAACCTAATCAACAAAATAAACAAGCAAGCAAAACATAACCATAGAGACATTGAAATAAAGAACAAATTGACAGTAACCAGAGGGGAGGGGGGAGGGAATAGTGGGAGGGAGGAAGGAGGACATGTCATCAAGGAACATGTATAAAGGACACAAAGCCAAAGCCAAAGGGGTGGGAGATGGGGATGGCTGGGGTGCAGGGGAATGGTGGTGGGAAAATGGAGACAACTGTACTTGAACAACAATAAAACAAGAGATAAAAAGGAAAAAAGAAAACAAAAGAACAAACTGACAGTAACCAGAGGGAGTGGGGAGGGATATAATGGGGAACAAAGAAGAAGGGTAGTTAAGGAACATGTATAAAGGACACATGGACAAAGCCAATGGGGGATTTGATCGATGGTGGGAGGTGGGGATGGGTGGAGTGGGGAGGAGTGGTGGGAGGAAGAACAATAAAAAAAACTAAAACTACAAAGTTGTTCTACTTAACAGAATGCCAATGTGCTATAAAAATAATATATTTTTATTTGGCAAATAATACATGTTCTAAATTCAGAGACTAGCAAGATCACTTAAACAAACAAAAAAAAATAAGTCATTCCATTTCTAGCTCATGTCTCTTCTCAATTTGAAACCTAAACTTATCGAGTCGTTTCATGCTTCAGAAAGACATATTTGCTCATCTCTAGAAATGACTGCATATATAACCCTCTGTCATTGATTAAAACATTACTGTTGATTAAAATATAAATTAAATGATTATCAACAAACTTTATTGTTTTATTTAAAGACTAATAAAATATTTTTGAGTGTTTATTACCTACTCAATATTATATATATTGCTATAAAAGAAAAACAGATGGCTTCTTTTCTCAAGTAGTTTATAGTTAAGAGAAAAATATTGTATACAACAAGGAGAGACAAGGAAGGGTCACGATTAGTTGCTTTGAATTATTACAACAATAAGTGTACTCACCTACTAATGAACCCTATCTGGCAGCTACAAATAGATGTCTATGTAACTTCTTCTGACCCTAATATGCCTGATTATGCCTAGTTATTCTCAACCTTCCAGATGAGGAAATTAAGGCTCAGAGATTTAAAGATTGATCAAAGGCAAAAAAGGTCTGAAGGATGAGAGAAAAGTGGGGCTGGAAGAGTTGGAGACAGCTTTATGAAGGACTTGAAACTTGAGATCATTCGAGGGTAGTGGAGGAGATGGAACTGAAAGGCAGCCAGGTAGAAGGGCAGGTGGTGGATGACAACAGGAGATGAGGAAGAGCCAGGGATATAACAAGTGTGGCATAAAGGACAGATGCTGAGGTGACATTTTTGCAGAATGAGCTGCAATGGAGAAAGTTACTAGTTTTAGAGTATAAGTCGAGAACACAGAAGACCTTGGAAGTCAAGAACTGGATAAAGAGTCATTGAAGATTCTTGTGGACAGAGTGACATGATGCACATATGTTTTAATGATTAGTTTAGTGAGTAAGGTGACATTAGAATGGGGAAAAGCTGGAACTGCAAAGAAAGGGTAGGAACTATTACAGAAATTTCTGTATAAAATAATGAGAATCTGAATATATGTTGTGGAAGTTGAGAGACAAGAACAGTCTAATATCATAGAAGTAGCTATAACAAGAGTCAGGATCAAATTAAACATTGAAACGCAGGGGAGAAAGGGTTGAGGGATAACCTGTTGACAATGCTGACACCTTCATTCTTATTTCCTGCGAGATGAGGAAGAGTTGGAAGAAATAGAAATAGGACTTCCAGTCTCAGCCCTAACTACTATAAAACTAATACTCCTAACAAAAATAATTGTAATAAAACAACTATTTGGCAGCAACCAACTATTTTAAGTATGGAAGGACTTTAAAGGGATACAAGAAAAAAAAAAGAGAAGGATGTGGGGTGAGTCCCTCATTTACTTGGGCTATTTCCATGTTTTTCTTCTACAGCAATATACATGGTATTGTATAGGCACTACAATGAATACTTAAAATAATTTGTTAGCTCTTTAAATGAAATAATAAAGTGTTAAAATATTTGTTATAATAAATGATCAAAGATCATAATCAGCTACATGAAGAAACAAAATATTAAACATGTACATTTTTCCCCCAAGAATAAGCAAGTACATTTATTTTATGAGCTTTCCAAGTTCATTTGAGACTTACTCTGATGCCTGACAAATGACTTTTAGGTAAAATATATGATATACTACCACTGCATTTTACATGCTTTATGAACACATGATTGTACATCCCTTGTATAATCCACGTAAAAGTGCATTTATATCTATGCTATTGGATTTGAGATGTAATTTCACTTTTTAAAATTATTTTAGAGATTAACTGCAATTGTGTATTTACTTTTATGGATGAGTCATGATAACGTGTATAGTTTATTTGCTAAATTCTTGTCTATTAAGGTAATACCCAATTATAACACTATTCCTATGGGAAAATATGATCTATTTCATGAGTGCAAACCTAATGAAGTAATTTCTCAGCACTGTACTGAAAAGTAAGGGCAGCCTGTATTTTCAGCTGAATTTTTATCTGAACTATGAAAAATGTTTCAGATACTCCTTTAAATATATTTAAATAAACATTTCATATAAATGATCTAGTACCCAAAATAGTAAGTCTTCAGTCCAACATGATAATAAAACTTGAACAAAAAACTATTTAGAGCAATATAGAATTGTTATACACAGAAAAGTAACTATATGACTCATAATATGAATTCAAATAAACTTCTACATCTTTATTCTCCATACTATTTTTAATCAGTGTCTACAAAAGCACAGATACATATTTTTATTTTATTAATCAGTATACTAAACAGTCTTCCTTCCACTTCCATTATAAAGATCTCAACTTAAAAAGCTGCTTTTTTGAAAGGATATAGATTTCACATAAACATGTTTTCAGCAGGGAGGGAGCATAAGGGGATTAAATGGTAGTGGAAAAAAATACAATAAATTTTTTTAAAAAAGACATACAATCTGAAAACTTAAAAAAAAAGTACTCACGATCTTCATCCGTCTGTACTATGAGTTCTTGACTTTCCTTCCTCCCCTCAGGATTCATGAGGATGAGTTTCACACTAACATTGGTATATGGTGAGAGGTTAGTGATCGTATGTTGAGGGTGTGAATTATCTGTGTCCCAGCTTACTTCTTCTCGCACCTGTTCCTGTCCTCCAACTTGGTAACAGTAGTGGACTGTGAGATTGTAACTATGGCAACGAGTCACATTATAGCCAAATGGCTCCCAGCGGATGGTGATTTGTCGAGATTTGACTTCTACTACTTCCAGTTTTCTTGGCCCCCGCATGGGATCTATTTACAAAAGAAAAGAAGAAAAAAGGAAACTTAAGAGAAAAGAATTTTAAAAGCTCTGGTAAAGTCCAGATATCACATTGAGTCCTACTTGTCCCTCATATCTAATCTCCTCATCTTCTAGAATAACAAAATCTGTAAATTTTACCAGGACATAAGGCTACCCAGAATAAAGACTAAATAAAATTTGCAGGCTCTTCTGCAGTGAGATGTGGCCATGTGCCTAAGTTCTGGAGAAGGACAGAAAAGGTGAGAAGTCAAGAACAGGTTCTGGGAGGTGTCCTCATAAAGAAGGGGTTCACCATCTTTGTTCTGTCTGCCTTCCTATCAGCTAAATTAAGGATAGGATATCTGTTGCTCATGCAGCCATGATGAAACATGAGACTCTTACCCATTAAGAATTCAAGGCAAAAATGAAGAAGGAGCTACAGTTCCTGATATCTGAGTTGTCATACCAGCTTTGACTTGTCCACTTCCAAATTTTTCATTAGAGAGAAATAAAATGCTTTTATTTATGATGGGATGTCAGTGACCAGAGTGCAGAGGGGAGGGAATTTCAGGGGAGAAGGGAAGGGTTTACAGGAACAAATATAGAAGACACATGGACAAAACTATGGGGCTTGGAAATGGAAGGGAGGAGGGGAGGGATGGGTGGGTGGGATGGAATGGGAATAAAAGATAGAAACTGTACTGAATAATCTAAAATAAGAAAATTAAAAATTAAAAAAATTAAAAAAATAAAAATAAAAAAATGCTTTTATTTAAGCGTCTTTTCCTCTGGGTCTCTGATATAAGAAACCAATCTTTTTTAAAATTAAATTTATTGGGGTGAAATTGGTTAATAAAATTATATAGGTTTCAAGTGTATAATTCTATGACACATCATCTGTATATTGCATTGTGTGCCCACCACCTAATGCATATATTTGACCTGCTTTATCATTTACTGCCCTCCCCCGGTAACCACCATACTGTTATGTGTCTGTATATTTTTATTTGTTTCTTTTTCTTGTTTGTTCATTTGCTGCTTTCAGTTTTATATCCCACATATGAGTGAGAAAACCAGTTTTAGTGAGAAGATATATATCTTTTAAAATTAATTTATAATTATATAGTTGGAAAACATAAGAGTAAAAGCTTGAGAATCCACCATGAAATAACATAGTGCATAAACTTCTGATGAAGAAGCATAAACTTTTGAGCAGAACTCCAGGTCTTTTGAGACTTCATTTATATACAATTCCATACAATCAGTGCTAAAATATTTCTTTCCTATCCCTCACAATGTCTTAGTATTATTATCCCTTAGCCTGAGCTCTAGATACAGAGTTTCAAGATTAGGAACTTAATGACATTCAGGGAATATAAACATTTTGAATGGTTTAAAAGAAAGAATATATACAGAGAAAACTTAAACTTGTTTATGAAATGATGATGAAAATATAATAATACTAAATACATAATATTTATTGAGCACTATATGCTACATACTTTTCTAAAAAGTTTACTTTTCCTGGGTTTTGGGAGAACCTAATCTAAAATGATCTGATTTGGTATATTCATAAATACATTTGATCTATATATTTTGGTTTTTCTTTTCCTGAATTGTGGTCATCATATATGAATTTAAAGTGATCTACAGCTGGTAAGAGAAAATAAGCATGAAAACTTGAGAAATAATAACTACCATTTATTGTATGTGCACTTACAGAGTATGTAAGTCCCTTTATAGATATTCTCTATTCCTCAAAACAATCCTGAGGATTAAGTACTATTTTTCCCAGTATACAGATGAAAAAAGTTGTGGCCAACATTAGTTCAATAGTTTGATGAGGATCAAGATTTGACTGTGGCATTTGAATTCATATCCATCCAACAAGTAAACACATGCAGCCTCAACTCTACTGCACAGTCTCTACCAAAAATGAACAACATAAGATAAAAAGAAATTAGGATGTTAAAGACACCTAAAACATGATCACAGAATGTACTAAATATCCCATGTATATTACTCATGGGTCAAAAATGCTGGAAACAATCCTTCTCCTATCTCCTAATTTCACAGAAGAGGGGTCCCCTGCCATGTTCCCCAGCTCAGCTTTCCTAGACAACCCTACCTAACTACACTTTGCAGTGACCGGAAATTTGTCCGGACAATTATTGAAGTTCATTTCTTGATTTGCATTTGTGTAGTATACATTACCTATTATCTCATCATTTAGGACCTAGAGAGAACTTAGAACCATCCACTTTCCCCGAAACTTCCAAAAAATGAAAACGTTCCAAGTGAAATAATGTTTTGGTGTTTTATAAGCTAGTTGGGATTAATCAGCCAGATATCTGCTAAGACCATAAAATGCAGTTAATAATGATTATTCATTATTGATTAATTACTCCATCTTGTAATAATTCTAGAAACCAAGGATGAGAGAGATGAAAACATCCCTAGAGAAACTTGAGTGGCATTCTCATGGAATATTCTTTTTTATAAAATTATTTTTTATACTTGTTACTAGTGTTACAGAACATAGCATAAATAAGTTATTTAGAAATAACATTGAAGGTTTTTTCCCCAGTCTATATACTTTACACTGTAGAGGAAATGTCTAATTTTATATAATGCTTCATTAGTTTATAAAAACTTTTAATAAGCTCCAGATCCCTAATATATAAATGATTAGCATGCATCTCTTTGCCCCTTTCCTTATTAATCACAAGTCTCCACAAGGACTGTTCTTAAGCATTTCCCCAAGCTTTTCATCAATTTTACTTACTAATAAAATGACTAAGTGCTTCAAATATTAGTTTAAACAAGCTATGCAGTTGTAACTTAATTTCAATAGAAAACTACTTTTCACTGTATAAATAAGCCTATATCATTTCAGTATTCCTTAGCCAAGAGAATATACACATGAATCAAGCCACAAGATTTAAAAAAAAACAAAGGTTCTACCTGTCTTCCTATTGTTTTCTTGAAGAGCCTACTCCCTTCCTCTCTATTATTACCTGTTGGAATTCCATCATAGTGAAATTATGTTTCAAACTTCCCATAAATTTGCTGAGTATAACAGCTAAACTTAGCACAAAACAACCATCTCTGTGACCAAGGCTCCAGAGTCCCTATTGTCATGAATGGTAATTAACAGATTTGAGAAAGAGGCGGTGTATATGAGGTTTACATCTCAGATGAAAAGAGGCTTGTGCTCACTGGCTTCTACTTTCTAATCAAAATAAACCACCTTACCGAAGCTTTCCAAACAGAGTATTTCCTTTGTGGCCTTCATCTCCGATATAGTTCTGTTCTATCTCCTGATACGTCAATATCCACATGGCAGGGGCAAATAAGTTCTACGTTGACTCAGATTTCTAAACACTTCACCCATTAGTCAAATGTTTAATAGAGAACCAAATACCTGTGATAACATCCTCCTTTGGTGATAGCATTGACAAGGTTAAGTTCAATGACTAAGGGAATGTGACAATCCTTTCAACTCAGCCTTAGCAAATGGCCTGATTTCATTGCTTCTTTTTTTCCTTTCTTCTGTCATTGTACAAAATTGAGCTCTGATCCAGCAATGGTTTATAATAGTTACATCCTCAGGTAGTGTTGTGCAGTACTTGTATTTTTAGTGTTTCTGCTGGAACCATTTCTATTAGTTTGCTGCTAAATGTGAATGCAGCATTCCACAGGGACATTTACTCTAGTGAGTTATACCAATGATCACTGAAAACTTTGAGGGACATCGTTGTAGAAGTATATTGTACTATAGGAAATGAATGGCAACTTCATAATCAGAAATGTGTAATTTTAGTAGGCTGATTACAGCTCATACTGCATTTCTGGGAGTAGAATACATATTGCCAGGAAGATGGCAGTGACATAGGTGTGAGCAGACTCCACCTCCCCCTGCGCATGGGTGAAACACCTAGCAGATCTTCTGAGGAACAGAGCGAACAGCCAAAGGTATCCCAGCATATATGAAGACTAGAGACTAAAAATTGTAGAGAACATTGAAAAATCAAACAGTAAGGACAGTGCTTAAGGACAATAGGGTCCCTGGGACTAGCGCGGGGGACCAGGGCGGCTACAACCCTAGACACGGCGCACACTGGGTCTGCTGCAAGATTCTTGGGAGAGAGCCAGACTGGGCTGTGTGAGAGGCCAGCTGCTTGTTTGGACTGGTGGGCTTGAATAGGAGGAATTTTTCAAAAAGAAAAAGAGAAAAAAGAGGCACTTGGCGACTGTCAGGGGAATTCTCTGCAATAGCCGCCCACCTCCTCTGCCCCTATCCTGCAGCCCCCAGGGACCGCATGCACCCCATCAGGGGCCAGCGGCTGCCCACCTGCGCCCACACCTGACACACAAGGGAAGGAGCACCTCCCACCGGGCCTCTGTGCCCAGAGCCCTGCAGGGCCCACTGGCTCTCTAGGAGGAAGGTGGAAATGCCCTGCACAGGGGAGCTGCAGGGCTAGGAGAGTCAGGAGTCCTAAGACAGATTTGACTCAGTGGGGGTGCTAAACTACCCTGAAGGGGCACTGAGAGTCCATAGCATCTAGGACAGCAAAGAGCAAGAAGGTGGTATGCAAGTTGTCCCTAATTGGTGCACCTCAAGGACAGCACAATTGGTGGAATAAAGGCCTAGGCTGGGCGCAGAAGGGCACTGGGGACTTGGCAGCAAACTGGGGATTGGGCTGGAGGCTGAACAACAGTGAAGAGTGTGGCTCAGGAAGGGAGAAAAGCGAAACCAATTCCTCCTCAGCCTGATGCAACCAGGAAGAACAGCAGAACTGGCTTGACCAGTTTAAAGCAAGCAGAAGGCTTTATTTTTTTCAAATACCTTCTTCCTTTCTTTCCTTCTCTCTTTTTTTTACTCATTTTGCTTTCCTTTGTTCCTTTCCTTTTTTTATTCCTTCTCCCTCCCTTCTTTTTTTAATTTTAATTTTTTTAAACTTCCTTCTTTCTTTTTTATTCCTTCTTCCTTCCTTCCTTTCCTTTTTTTATTCCTTCTTCCTCCCCCCCGACTTTTTTTCTTCTTTTCCCACAGGTGGGACAATAAAACCTGGAGCTTTGAAAAGATCAGAGTTAGACCCAAAGAGAGGTCATCCCAACAACTGAGACAGTGAGACGAATTTCACTTTGCTACTTCAGAGAACTTGCAACGTGGGAGCTGTGAACACCAGTACATCTGCTCAAAGAGGAAACACACCAACAAAGGAACCACCAACAGATAACAACGGAAAAAGGAGAAGGAGGGAGTGGAAGCCACACTAACCTCAATCTAGTACCATCTGGAAATACAACTAAATAGTGGAGAAATTACCCAGAACAAACAACTGAACAAGAGTGAGAGAGAAGCCTCAAAACCTTGCACACACAGAAGAATCAGCTTCAACACATCCTGTCCATACCTGCACAACAGAATACAAGACGTGGTGGATGGAGTGACCCTCAGTTAACCAGATGGAGGGAGGGACCAATGAAAGAAAGACCCAACAACAATCAAAACCCAAAGACATACACAGAGAGCCAACATAAATGACAGCCCAAGACCAGCAAGCTCAGGAGATCAAGGAGACTGCACCACTGAATCTCACAGATCTTCTACCATAGAAGTTCACATCAGAAACCCAGGGAGTCAGAACAGATCAATGTAAGAAGCAGAGGCTAACAAGAAGAGTCTCATAAACAATGGGAAGACAAAGAAACAATCCCCAAATGAAAGGAAAGGACGAAGCCTCAGAAAGAATGCTAAATGAAATAGAGGCAACTCAACTATCAGATTCTGAGTTCAAAGCAATGGTTATCAGGAACCTCAATGAGCTCACAGAGAATTACCAGAAACTACAGGGAAACTACAACAAACTCACTGCAAACTATATCAACATGAAAAAGAAAATAGAAACTATCAACAAGGGCCAAGAAGAAATGAAGAATACAATTTCTGAACTGAAGAACACAGTAGAAGGAATCAAAACTAGGTTCGATGAAACAGAGGATCAGATCAGCAAACTGGAGGACGAGGTAGAACAAAACACCTAGAAAGAGCAAGAAAAGGAAAAGAGGCTCAGAAAGAATAAAGAGGGATTAAGGGAAATGTAGGACAACATGAAATGTAATAATATCCATACAATAGGAACACCAGAAGGAGAAGAAGAACAAGGGATAGAAAACCCGTTTGAAAAAGTAATGATGGAAAACTTCCCTAATTTGACAAGAGAGAAAGTCACACAAATCCAGGAAACACAGAGTCCCAATCAAAAGGAACCCAAAGAGGCCCACTTAGAGACATATCATAATTAAAATGGCAAAATTCCAAGACAAAGAAAGAATCTTAAAGGCTTCAAGGGAAAAACAAGAAGTAATATACAAGGGAGCCCTGATAAGGCTAACAGCACTTCTCAATGGAAACACTCCAAGCCAGAAGAGAATGGTAAGAAATATTCCAAGTAATGAAAACCAGAGGCTATTTTACCCAGCAAGGCTCTCAATCAAGATAGAAGGCCAAATAAGGAGCTTCCCAGACACAAGCCGTCTAAAAGAACATGCCTCTCCCAAACCAGCTCTGCAAGAGATGCTAAAGGGAGTGCTTTAAGGAAAGGAAGGAAAAGAGAGAGAGATAGATGAACAAAGGTACGTAAATGGCAATGAATAAGTACCTACCAATAATAACCTTAAACATAAATGGATTAAATGCCCCAATCAAAAGACACAGAATATGGGAATGGATAAGAAAACATGACCCACACATAGGCTGCCTACAAGAGACCCACCTCAGGACAAAAGACCTACACAGACTGAAAGGGAAGGGTTGAAAATAAATTTTCCAAGCAAATGGACAGGAAAAAAAAGCTGGGGTAGCAATACTCATATCAGACAAAATAAGCCTCAAAGAAAGGGCCATAAAGAGAGACCTAGAAGGTCACTTCATAATACTCAAGGAAAGAATCCATCAATAAGACATAAAACCTGTAAATGTATAGGCACCCAACATAAGAGCACCCAAATACATAAAGAAAATCTTTGAGGACTTCAAGAAAGATATTGACAGCAACACAATTATAGTGGGGGATTTTAACACCCCACTGTCAAAAATGGACAGAACTTCCAAACAAAATATCAACAAAGATATTGTGGCAATGAACAATGCCCTAGAGGAAATGGACTTAACTGATATACATAGAGCCCTTCATCCCAAAGAAGCAAAATACACATTCTTTTCAAATGCACATGGAACATTTTCAAAGATAGACCACATGATAGTACATAAATCAAGCCTCAATAAATTCAAGAAAATTGAAATCATATCAAGCATTTTCTCTGACCACAAAGGACTGAAACTAGAAACCAACCTCAAGGAAAAAAAAAACCAAACATTCAAAAACATGGAGATTGCATAGCATGCTATTAAACAATGAATGGGTCAAAAATGAAATTAGGGAAGAAATCAAAAAGTTTCCGAAAACAAACGGAAATGAACTCACAACAAACCAAAACTTATGGGACACAGCAAAGGCAGTCCTGAGAGGGAAGTTCATAGTAATACAGGCCTACCTAAAAAAGATAGAAACATTTCAAACAAACAACCTAACTCTATGTCTACAAGAACTCGATGAACAACAACAAAGACAGCCCAGAGCAAGTAGAAGGACAGAAATAACCAAGATCAGAGCAGAATTAAATGACATAGAGACTAAAAGCACAATTCCAAGGATTGATGAATCCAGGAGCTAATTCTTTGAAAAGATAAACAGAATCAACAAGCCTTTAAGCAGGCTCATCAAGAAAAAAGGAGAGAGGACCCAAGTAAACGCAATCAGAAATGAAAGAGGAGAGATTACAACCGACACCACAGAAATGCAAAGGATTGTAAGAAATTTCTATGAAGAACTATATGCCAAGTAATTTGAAAACCTAGGTGAAATGGATAAATTTCTAGAAAAATATAATCTTTTAAAACTCAATGAGGAAGAAGCAGAAAGCCTGAACAGACCAATAATAGCAGACAAAATAAAAGCAGTAATCAAAAAACTCCTGACACACAAAAGCCCTGGACTGGACAGTTCACAGGAGAATTCTACAAAGTATTTAAGGGAGAGCTAACCCCATCCTCCACAGATTATTCCAAATAATCCAAAATGATGGAAGACTCCCAAACTCTTTTTATGAAGCCAGCACTATCCTAATCCCAAACTAGATAAAGACAGAACAAAGAAAGAAAACCTCAGGCCAATATCACTGCTGAATATAGATGCTAAAATCCTCAACAAAATATTGGCAAACTGCATCCAGCAATACATTAAAAAGATCATACACCATGACCAAGAGGGATTCAGCCTAGGGATGCATGGATGGTACAATATTTGCAAATCAATAAATATAATATATCACATAAACAAAAGCAAAGACAAAAATCACATGATCATATCAATAGATGCAGAAAAAGCATTTGGTAAGGTGCAGCACCCATTTATGATAAAAACACTCTGCAAAGTGGGAATAGAGGGAGCATTCCTCAACATAATAAAGGCCATATATGAGAGACCTACAGCCAACATCATACTCAATGGGCAAAAACTAAAATCTTTTCCACTAAGATCAGGAACAAGACAAGGTCGTCCACTTTCACCACTTTTACTCAACATAGTATTGGAAGTTTTAGCCACAGAGATCAGAGAAGAAGAGGAAATAAAAGGCATCCAAATTGGAAAGGAGGAAACAGAACTGTCATTGTTTGCAGATGACATGATAGTGTACATAGAAAATCCTATAGACTCCAGCAAAAAACTGCTCGACCTAATAAATGGATTTGGCAAAACAGTGGGACACAGAATCAATGTCCAGAAATCAAAGGCATTTTTGTATACCAACAATGAAACAGCAGAAGCAGAAATCAG
This sequence comes from Trachops cirrhosus, assembly GCA_028533065.1. NCBI lineage: Eukaryota > Metazoa > Chordata > Mammalia > Chiroptera > Phyllostomidae > Trachops > Trachops cirrhosus. Next base: position 43,256,436 of record CM052547.1, on the reverse strand, counting down.
GAAAAAAAATCCCATTTGATATAGCAATAAGAAAAATAAAATACCTAGGAATAAACCTAACCAAAGAGGTAAAAGACCTGTATTCAGAAAACTACATAACACTGAAGAAAGAAATCAAGGAAGACACAAATAAATGGAAACATATACCGTGTTCATGGATTGGAAGAATTAACATCATCAAAATGTCCATACTACCCAAAGCAATTCATAGATTCAATGCAATACCTATTAAAGTACCAATGGCATATTTCACAGACATAGAACAGACACTTCAAAAATTTATATGGAACCATAAACGACCCCGAATAGCTGCTGCAATTATGAGAAAGAAGAACAAAGTAGGAGGGATCAGAATACCTGATACCAAACTCTATTACAAGCCCACTGTAATCAAAACAGCTTGGCACTGGCATAAAAACAGGCACATAGACCAATGGAGCAGAACAGAGAGCCCAGAAATAAACCCAAGTCTCTACAGTCAATTAATTTTCGATAAAGGGGGAAGAAGCATAAAATGAAGTAAAAATAGCCTCTTCAACAAATGGTGCTGGGAGAGCTGGACAGCTACATGCAAAAAAATGAAACTCGAGCACCAACTTACAGCACACAGAAAAATAAATTGAAGGTGGATAAAAGATTTAAATATAAGTCGTGACACCATTAAAGTCCTAGAGGAGAACATAGGCAGGAAAATCTCAGATATTTCACGCAGCAATATTTTCACTGACATGTCCCCTAGAGCAAGGGACATAAAGGAAAGAATAAAGAAATGGCATCTCATCAAAATAAAAAGCTTCTGCATGGCTAAAGAAAACAGTATCAAAATCAAAAGAGAACCAACCATATGGGAAACATATTTGCTAATGATACCTCAGACAAGGGTTTAATCTCCAAAATATATAAAGAACTCACATGATTCCATTCTAAGAAGACAAGCAACCGAATTAAAAAAATGGGCAAAGGACTTGAACAGACACTCCTCCAAGGAGGACATACAGAGGGTCCAGAGACATATGAAAAGATGCTCAGTATCGGTAGCTATCAGAGAGATGCAAATTACAACCACAATAAGAAGCCACTTCACACTGGTCAGAATGGCCATCATAAACAAAGCAACAAACAACAAATGTTGGTAGGGTGTGGAGAAATGGGAACCCTAATGCACCTTGGGTGGGATTGCAGACTGGTGCAGCCACTATGGAAAACAATATGGGATTTCCTCAGAAAACTAAAAATGGAACTGCCTTTTGACCCTTTAATTCCACTGCTAGGATTATATCCTAAGAACCCTGAAACATCAATCTAAAAGAACCTATGCATCCCAATGTTCATAGCAGCACAATTTACAATAGCCAAGTGCTGGAAGCAACCTAAGTGCCCATCAGTAAATGATGGATCAAAAAACTATGGTACATTTACACAATGCAAGTCTATGCAGCAGAAAGAAAGAAAGAGTTCCTACCTTTGCGACAGCATGGATGGAACCAGAAAGCATTATGCTAAGCAAAATAAGCCAGGTGGTGAAAGACAAATACCGTATGATCTCACCTTTAACAGGAACCTAATCAACAAAACAAACAAACAAGCAAAATATAACCAAAGACACTGAAATAGAGAACAGGCTGACAGTGACCAGAAGGGAGAGGGGAGGGAATTTCAGGGGAAAGGGTGAAGGGTTTGCAGGAACACATGGACACATGGTATAAAAGGACACATGGACATAAACTGGGAGATGGAAATGGGAGGAAGGTGGGGAGGGCTGGGGTGTTTGGCTGGGGTGTGGTGAAAAGGCAGAAAACTGTACTTAACAATTAAAAAAAAGAATATGTAGTGCCAAAAAACAAACAAAGAAACAAACAGCTTGGTATACTGTTACTACTATTCTGTGTGTGCAAAATAAATCTTTTATTGAGTTAGATAATAGGGTAATAAATTATATTCACAGGACCACTACTTGTAGAATATTTGCTTCTCTTTCCTCACAATAGTAAAGATGCTAAAAGGACCTGAGTTGATTCCAAGGCCCTGCCTGTTCACACCCACACCCTTGGCCCACACCGGAATGGGAATAGAGACAAGCCCCACCTGCTGGGCCCAATGACTCAGGATAAGAGACTAAAACATCCTTTCGAAGGAATACAAGGGCTGTTGCTCCCAAAGTTTCGTCAGGAACTTTTTACTTATTCCTCTGCTGGCTGGCAGCATTTTTCATTCTATTCTCTTCCTGACAGTTTGAGCCAGGTTTCAAGCAGAGAAATCTGACAGCTGCAGTCCTGACCTGAGGGACCAGCAAGCCGGGTCCTAGCCTCCAGCCCTTTAGCATCCTTGTAAATCAGTGATCCTGGCTCCTTCTACATTCACTCCTGTTTTTCTATGAATCAGAGAAGAAACTGACTGATAGGATCAATTTCCATTGCAGGTTCAATTCACAGCTCATTTCTCTGGGAGTCTGCACCTTTACCTTCTATTACTACTAGAGTGCTTTTTTCAGAAACTCAATTTTAGAACCTGTGAGATATTTGGGTGTAATTTTAGGATTCTGTCATTGATAATCAAAAACACAGATTACAACCAATGCTCCTGCTAACAGTTTTCTCTTTTCTCCATCTTCATGAATTATCTGGAGGTCTATTACAATAACAGGAATACCCACCAGAATGGTGAACCCCCTTTGGCACCTGCAGCTACTATATTTCTGTTTTGCCAGGTACACAAAAGAAGGTGACAAAATAATAAAGTAATAGCTTAGTTTACTTCACAATTTCGTTAATTCAAAGCGAAGACCTGACTAACTAATATTATATTAACCTACCCAATAGTTCAGTGTTCCTAAGCATCAGGGAATTAAATTCCAGGTACATGATGGCACTATTTTTAAGTGAAAAAACTATAGTTTTTGAGTTAATTTATTCCAGGGTTTAAAAAGTGCCCTTTGTCAGTGAAGTTGAAAATTCTGAATATACCAATTGTTAATTTATGCCACCCTATAGGCACCTATATACTTGTGATATAATTGAATAAATTAAAATTTGTCACAAAAATTATATGAATTTGAATAGTCCCTTATACCAAAATACTTTTTACAGATATTGCATTAATAGTTTTTACATTGTATCATAATTAGAATAAAAAATTACTTGAAAAGTCTCTTTTCTCTTAACTATATCACACAATCCTATACTAAAGAATAATTTCTTCCTAAACAACAAACTGAATTTCAAAAATAGTACTAGTTTAAAAGATGGAAAATGAAACTGCAGCAATGCCAAGCCTTACAGAGAATCAGACATTCTACATTATTTTGAGTTAGGATAGGCACATTCTTCACAATGTCTTTCAGTTTTACAAGAGCTGGTTGGAACTTGGTATAAGTGCAAGTTGGTGTAGTAGGTAAATAACCTACTACCTCATGATTTTGGGAAATGGAATATCCACAGGTCAACTGTATTGATCATTTTAATTTGATCACAGGAGAAGCTAGAATTCCTATTCACATTTTATGGGAAATGTAAAAGATTATTTTACATAACAAAATGTCCAAGATACATACTTCTGTGAGAACACAGACCCTCTCAGGACAGAGGCTAAGGCTGCCTGTGCACTCTGAACAGGAGCAGCCAATGACACCCTACAGGAAGCAATCTGTAGCAGTGTTAGGTGACCCTGCAAGAGCTGTGTGTACAAAAGCTTTGTTTACTTCCATATGTACATTTAAAAATATAATAAAAGAATACATTTTAGGCCTCAGGGTAGTCATTCAAGTTGCCTGGTTTAAGGATAATTTCATCAAGTTTTTTTTTTTAGGTTCTACTGATAGGTGAGGTCATATGGTATTTGTCTTTTACCACCTGGCTTATTTTGCTTAGCAGAATGCTCTCCAGATCTATCCATGTTGTTGCAAAGGGTAGGAGCTCCTTTCTGTTGCATAGTATTCCATTGTGTAAATGTACCACAGTTTTTTTATCCACTCATTTGCTGATGGGCACTTAGGTTGCTTCCAGCACTTGGCTATCGTAAACTGTGCTGCTATAAACATTGCGGTGCATAGGTTCCTTTGAATTGGTGTTTCAGGATTCTTAGGGTATAATCCTAGCAGTGGAATTGCCTGGTCAAAAGGTAGATCCATTTTTAGTTTTCTGAGGAAATTCCACACTGTTTTCCATAGTGGCTGCACAAGTCTGCATTCTCACCAACAGTGCACTAGGGTTCCCTTTTCTCCACATCTTCTCCAACACTTGTTTTTTGATTTGTTTATGATGGCCATTCTGACTGGTGTGAAGTAGTGTTTCACTGTGGTTTTAATTTGCATCTGTCTGATGGCTAGTGATGCTGAGCATTTTAATGCATATCTGAACCCTCTGTATGTCATCCTTGGAGAAGTGTCTGTTCAGGTCCTTTGCCCAATATTTAATTGGATTGTTTGTCTTGCTGGTGTGGAGTCATGTGAGTTCTTCATGTATTTCAGGATCAAACCCTTGTCTGAGATATCATTGGCATATATGTTTTCCCATACAGTTGGTTCCTTTTCATTTGGTTGATGTTTTCTCTAGCTATGAAGAGGCTTTTTTATTTGATATAGTTCCATTTCTTTATTCTTTCTTTTATATTTCTTGCCCTAGGGGAGGTATTGGTAAAAATATTGTTGTGTGGAATACCTGAAATTTTCCTGCCAATGTTCTTCTCTAGGATTTTTATGGTATCATGACTTATATTTAAGTCTTATCCACCTTGAGTTTATTTTTGTGTATGGTGTAAGTTGGTGGTTGAGTTTCATATTTGGCATGTAGCTGTACAGATCTCCAACACCATTTGTTGAAGAGATGTTTACGTAATTTTATGTGCCTGCCCCTTTTGTCAAATATTAATCGACCATGGTGACATGGGTTTATTTATGGGCTCTGTATTCTGTCCCATCTAGTTTAGATCTAGAGGGAGATCATATCATTTTAACTGGTATATAGAATACCATTAATATATGAACCATAATTTACTTTTTCATTCCACTACTGAGAAACAGATAGGGTGAGTCTACTTTTTCTCTATTACAAATAGTATACAATGAGCATCTTTGTATACATCCTCTTGGCTACAGTTTCCCTTGGGTAAATACAAAAAAGTAAGACTGCTGGCTTTTACAGTCTGTACATCTTTAAGTGCTCTAGATATTATTAGATTGCTCTCCAAAAGGAAAACAATGTTGAGATGTTCCTATTTCCCCAAAGAGATTTTATTTTGAGACTCTAAGCTAATATCAGTTTTTGAGGGCAGATCTCTTATTTTGGTACTGGTTTCAGCAAAATGTAAGTAAACAAAGTCTAATGTGGTATCATTTTATGAACTGCATCATTTATTTGACATAACTTTTGAAGTAAAAATGTACTCTGTACAGACCTATTTCTTTCCTCAGCCATAGCAACTCTATTTAACAAGCATTTATGTTAACAATCTGCCCTGGCTGGTGTGACGCAGTAGGCTGAACGCCAGCCTGTGTCTGGGTCACTGGTTCAAAGGGTAACTGGTTCAATTTCCAGTAAAGGGCAAATGGCTGGCTTGCAGGCCAAGTCCCTAGCTGGGGGTGCGTGAGAGGCAACCACACATTAATGTTTCTCTCCTTCTTTTTCTCCCTCCTTTTCTCTAAAAAATAAATAAATAAAATCTTAAAAAAAAAGGAATCTCTGCCAATAATCACTCATCATATCACATCATTACATGTAATTATCAAAGCAAAATAAAGTAGAAAATTCACCTATCAAAAAGAATAAGATAAATTAAGAAATTGATGGTTAATATAGCTCTAGAATAATCATTAAGATTTCTGGTTACAACAAAATAGCATACATATCATTTACCATGAAGAACTGACTCTCCACTTCAAAAGAATAGCTTTTGCTTACGATAATTATTTTATTGCACAGGATGGGATATCTTCCCAGTGGGACATTGTACCTCATTCCTTGTCTAAAACAAAGTACAAGCTCAACTGATAGCTCTCCAATCTAAACACTGACCTTTGAGTCAGGGGCAGCATGGGGAAGCTAAACCTGATGTTCCCAGGTTAATACCAGATGTTGTACTTGAAGTGTCTAAGCATACATAGTCAGTACTGTCCTTTTTCCTAGATCTCAGCAGACAAAAACACAAACCTCAAACAAAATCATTCGTAAATTAAGAGACCTGCTTTTAAAAATAAAGACCAACAAAATATAAACTCATTAGCAGAGATCACCAAAACCACCAGAAAACAAACTGCCATGAATAAGAGTAAGCAGAAGTATGAAAGAGCAGATTTAGATACCCAAATCATCAGATGCAGAATACATAATTTAAAAATGTATCACAAAACGGTATATGCCAGTATGAAAAATAACCAGGTCTATTAAAAACTAAATTTAACCTGTAGAATGAAAGATTTTTAATGTAAAAAAACTGCAATGGATGGATAAAGGTGGAAAAATTAGACACAGCTTAGGAGAGAAGGAATAAACTAGAAGATAGAATAGAGGAATTTATCTATAATGCAGCACAGAGAACTAGAAAGAGCAAAGCAAAAAAGAAAGAAAAGAGAGACAGAGGACAGAATTTGAGGATCTAACTCATTTCTAATTGGCATTCCAGGAGGAGAACAAAGATGACAGAGGTGAGGCACTACCTGAAGACATAATGTCTAAGAAATTTCCAGAAGTGACAAAAGATATCAATTTAAGATACAAAGAGTATAATATATAAAAAAAGGATAAGTAAAACTAAGGCCATACATGGATATAGTGTGGCTAACAAGAGATAACAAAACCAAAGAGATATTAAAAGCATCTGGACAGAAAAGCTGCATCATTGACAAAGTGATGGCAAGTAGATTAAAAGAAGGTTTCTCATGAGCAACCACAGAATGCAGAAAACAGGGGAATGATATATTAAAAGTACTGAGAGAAAACATGTATAATAATTAAGAATTGTACATCCAGAAAAATAATCTTTCAACAAATAAAGGTGAAAGAAAGTTGGTTTCAAGGAACTAAAACTGTGTGAGTTTACTATTAGTAACTTACAATAAAGGAGAAACTTCATAAAAAAATATTTGAAGGAAGGTCTCAGATACTAGGAGAAATGGTAAGCAAAAAATATTTGTAAAATATTAATAATGTATAAATTGAGAAGTTTTAAAAATAATATAAAATTAAACTATTGACAATAAAAGAATTATAGGCAAAGCAGACTATACATGAAAAGTTGAAAGTAAAAGAGTATAAAAAGATAACAGACAAAATTAACTAGAAGAAAAACAGAGTAGTTACATGAAGGAACACAGAGAATCATTAAATGATGATAAAATTTTCAATTTATCAAGAAGTTACAATAATTATAAAATTTTATGCAACATTAACTTAGTATTAGAATATATAAAGCAATTTATATCTTAATACAAAGTCAAACAAAAATAATGTGTAAACAACATATTTCATTCACAAGCATTGATGAGTACATTCCAAATAAAATAGTCAAATCCAGCCATGTTTATATGAAAGTGATACCACTGCATGACCAAGTTAACTTAATTAGGATAGTTTAACATTAAAAAATGTATAAATGTATTCATCACATTAATAAATTAAAAAAAGAAAAACATGATTGTTTCAATAGATGCAGAAAGAGCATTTGTTAAAATGTCCGTTCCTAATATAAAAACTTCTGGGAAATTAAGACTAGAATGAAATTTCACAAACCTTATCAGCAAACACTGTTTTAATGATGACACATTAAGAAGCAACACAAGCATGTGAACTATCACTGTATCTCCTGAGTACTTTCCTAGAGGTTTTAGCCAGTGTAGCAGGATATAAAAGTTATAAGAAGCAAAAAGGAAAAAAAACTCTAATTATACACAGACATTGTGAATGTCTTAGTGCACCTTCAGGCTCTACAAATGATAAGTAAGAAACTGTAAATGTTTAGCAAGGTGGTTGAGCACGAGATTGATATTAAAACCCTTTGTATTTTTATATATACAAGTAACAAACTAGAACACTAATTAAAAAAATACTATTCACAATATGACCAAATGTATAAGGGTCTCAGGAATAAATATTACAAGAGAATAAAAATTAAAATTCAAAAGTTTATTGGAAAGCATTAGTGAGGATCTACATAACTGGAGAGCTATACCATGGTCACAAATAGGAAGATTCAATATTGTGAAGGTATTGGTTCTCCCCAAGGTAATCTAGGGAATCAATACAATGTCAATCAAATCTAATTAAAGTTTTGAAAAACATGGTAAGTTGATTCTAAAATATATAAAGAACAGAGGCTAGTCATGACACTCCTAAAGGACCCATGGACAAAGACAATGGGGCAAGGGGAGGATTGAATGTGGAAGGTGGGGGTGGGTAGGCAGGGGAGAGTAATGGGGGGAAAATGGGGACAACTGTAATTGAACAATAAAAATATATATTAAAAAAAGAAAAATGGAGTGCAGAAACTTGTCCTATCAGAAAGCAAGAATTATTTAAAAAGTATAGTAACTCAACTGTACAGTATTATTGAAAAGAATAAACACAGAGCATAAGAGAAAGCTAATATGTGACCGAAGTGGGAATTCTGACTCTGACTCCTAGAGAAAACACAAATGGTGCAGGGCCACTGTGCATACAGATGGGAAAAAAAAGGCAGGTGGATTCCGACTCTGTGCCTCACACAAAAATCAATTCCTACGGAATTAAAAATGCAAACATGTAAAAACAAATTTAAAACTTTTACCAAAGCATGTGGGGGATTATCTTTCTGATTTTAGGGTGAGGAAATATTTAAAAAATAAGAAACAAAAAGCACCAAGTATCAATGAAAAGCTTGATGATTTATACTACTTAAAATTAAGAATATACATTTATTAAGTTGTACTAGAAATAAAGTGAGAAGCTAAGACATAAGTTTATTTTTGGAAGGAAAAGCAAAGTAACCAAATAGAATAAGGATACAAGATATAAATTGTCATTTATTGAAAAGTAGAAAGGCAAGTGACAGGGCATGAGACACTAGCAACCATTTAACAAAGGAGAGGTATCTAGAATATACAAGAGGTCTGTCCTGGAAAAGTCCAGTCATTATTAATATAATGAAAACAGTTTTTGCAACCTTAATATAACTTGGCAGCCAAGATACATGGACTGGAATGTGCATGTGTGCACAATGACTTCACTATACTTAGTCAGAGGGGGTGGTAGATGCCATTGAGTGAGCATGTGTACTGTGTGGCCATCACATTCAAAATGACTGAGTGAGAAGAGCAACAAATCTGCATCAAATTTTGCATTAAACTTGAACATTCCTCTGTGGAAACTACTCAAATGATTCAGAAGGCTGCAGCTATGAGCAACCGATGATAGGCAGTTTCATCAGGACACACGCCCACTCATGCATCATGTCTCGTGCAGAGTTTTTTTTGGAAACATCAAAGCACTCAGGTGACTCAGCCCCTGTCAGCCCAGATTTGGTGTCCTGTGACTTCTGGCTTTTTCAAAACTAAAAATCACTTCACCTTTGAGAGGAAAGTGATTTTGGAGCATTGATGAGATTTCAGGAAAATATGACAGGGCAGCTGATGGCAATTTAGAGAACTGTGTGAGGTCCCAATGTGCCTACTTTGAAGGGGACTGAGGTGTCACTGTCCTGTGTACAATGTTTCTTGTATCTTGCATCTTCTTCAATAAATGTCTCTACTGTATACACATTGTCTACAAATCACAAGAAAAAGATGAGAATTCAAAAGAAAAATGGGTGCAATCTAAGAGTAGGCATTTCACAGAAAAGGAGAAATAGATACTAAACATATGAAAACACGCTTATGGTTAACATTAATGTGGGAAATGGAACTTAAGGTCACAGTTGGCTCCATTTTATACAAATCAAATTAGCAAAAGTTAAGAAGTCTGATATACTATCTGTTGGCAAGATGTAGGTGAATGCAAAGTATTACATATATACTTCTCTAATGAGAGCGTGAACTGGTACAGGCCCAAAAGGAAACATTTTGGTATCATCTTGTACGCCCTACAACCCAACAGTTATATATATCCTCAAACAGTACTTTCAAACTTTAATGATAAGAGTAATCCGGAAGACTTCCTTAATATTAAGCTCCCTGGGCCTTTCCCAAAGAGATTCCGATTTGTTGATCCTCTATTGATGCCACAGAATTGGTATTTTAAAGAGAAATCCAAGTGATTCTTACCACCAGAGAAGTTTGGGAGAGAAAGCCTAACACCTGCTACTCAAAGCAAGGTTCTCTCTCACACCAGCAGCAGGGGCACCGCCTGGAAGCTCATTAGAAATGCAGAATTCCAGGTCCCATCTCTGATCTCATGAAGCAGAATCTGCATTTGCACATTAACATTTCAGAAAATGACTCAGGAGTGTTTTTTTTTTTTTCTCTCAGAGTGCAGACTGGGTCTTAGACTAGCATTGTTTCAAAGAAAAAGAATAGAAAGAAAACATTAGAATGCAATTTTAGGTCAAAATGTGAAAATTATGTTGTGTGTTTTTTTGTTTTAGGATACATAAATAATAATAATTATGTCACAATATAAAATATATTTCCTGCTGCAGTACAAGAGTTTGAAAACCCCTTCCTAGAGAAATCTTCCCTGGGGACACAAGGACATACAGAAGTGTTGTTAGCAGCACTCTTGACAAAAGAATAAGAAAGAAATGTGTGGAGCCTACACAAATATCTGCTGACCAGAAAATATAGTACAAAAATTATTCTATAGTGAAAATGAATAAAGCAATAATGAATGTTAGCATCACAGAATTAAATGAAAAACTCAAGTCAAAGACTACTATGACACAATTTTAAAAACTGAGAACCAAGCAAAAGGAAATTGTTTAAGAATATATACATATGTGATAAAACTGTTTCAAGAACAAACTGAGAGAAGAGCAAAAGAAAAATTTCGATGAAAACTCAGGACACTGGTTACCTCTGTCCTAGAGGGAGAGGATTATAGGGTAAGAAGCATGTAGTTAGACACAAAAATTTTATGAATGTTCTATTTTTAAGCTGAGGAGTCAATTATTGTTATGCTACACAATTTATGTACAATATATATAACCATATATTCTTCTGTTTAATGTAAATATGACACAATAACTTCAAAAAAGATTATTACAGGAAAGGCATGACTGTCCCAGAAACACTGTTGGCACTTTGCAATTCCCATCCTGAAGAACAGTCTACCTTCCGTTTTTATGAGAGGAAGACAATGCTCACTACCAGCCAGACTTAAGGGAAGAAAATAATATCTCATTAAAGACTTAATTGCCTGGATCTACACCCATAGATGGGACCTCTGGCTTTAAAAAGCACTAGAAAGCCCTCTTTTCACCAGGTGTAATAGGCTTTACACCAGCAATGTTCTCATTCCTGAAACAGGGATCCACTGGGATCCTGAGGGCTGAGTCAGGGCTTGGCGCTCAGCCTGGCTCTGACACTCAGATACAGTTATTGCTCCCCCACCACAGTCCAAACTTCTGAACCTCGTTTTCTTCCATTCTTGCATACCTACAGCAAGGTCCAAAATGGAACCCAGGGTGGTCATGCCAGGAGGGGAAGGACACAAGGAAGGCAATTGCCAAGGCCATGGCAAGCCCATGTGGTATCTTTATAATGTGGTTAGAAAGAGTATCCCTTATTGTCTTCTGGAAAAATACCACCATACAAGTGAAAATCTATGAGGCTTATGCTATGAATGGGCACTGTATGTGTCCACAATGCATGACCCAGGTAGATCAGGTAGAAAGTATATCATATATACACACACAGACACACACACACACATATATCAGGAATATACACAAGAGGGGACACAAAAAAACCCGGAATACTTACAAAAAGTGGTGTATTTCTTACATGTTTAAACTTCAGTCACCTTCAAAGTACTCTCAATTTGATGCAATACACCTATCAAGACATTTTTTTCCTCTACTCAAAGCAGTTTTTGAACTCATTGATTTTGATGCCTTATTGTGCTTCTGCCATTTTTTGTTTCACCTTTTCCACATTGGCAAAACTTTTCCCTTTGAGGATTTTTTTCATCCAGAGAAACAAAAAAAGTTGTTTGGGGTGAGATCAGGTGAGTGGGGGTGTAGGGCACAGGGGTCATGCCATTTTTGGTCATAAACTGCTGAACACTCAGTGCAATGTGGGCAGGTGTGCTGGTAAATCACCCATCACGAAACGGGCAAATGTGTTGCAAGACTCTTCCAAAAAAATTCACTGAAGCTGAATGCAACCTCTCACAACAATGCCAGCTGGTACACTGATACAGATGGGTTCCCAGAACACTCAACTAGTAGGGGAAGCCTGTGCTACAAGGAGCCCATCTTCCAGAAGATAATTCTGCTTTTTGGGGCCCCCCTCAAATACATATCAGGTGGAAAGCTATATATATATATATTACATATAATATATAATAATTATATAACATAATATGTATATAATAATATATATGTTTACACATACTAAAAATTCTTAGGGAAGACATTTTTAATGAACAATTTCAAAACTCTGGATACATCAGTTCAGAAATAGATGTGCTGCGAGATAGGCATGCTGACAGAGGTAGGTGGATTTTTTAGCCACCTAATGCCATGTACTCATTTACCAGACTTCAGTATTCACACATACACGTAAAGTACTTAAACTGCATTTTCATGAAGGTGCTAATTCTAGCTACTCCTCCCTCATCTTATGAGTCCCTCATGCTGCTGCCAGAATGACTTTTTTATGTGACATTCATTTGAATCAAAGGACTTTTAATTGTTGCCTCCTTTTTTTTAAATCGTTGACTCCTTATAGAAATCAAATAAAAAATATTTCCATTAGTAAATCACAACTATCAAGCAGATCACAATCATTCCTTCTTTCTGCCCCAGTCAGGTGACTCTATCTGCTGTGTCCCAAATACAGTTGGCCCTCCAAATTAATCTCTCTCTTCTCACTGACCCATACGCATACACACATAGTCACCTTTCATCTGCCCAAAAGCACCCTTTAATTTCTGTTCATATGGGTTCAAAATCAATCTCTCTTATGACTGTTTCTTCTTAGTTAAAATAAAAACTCAGAGAGACTTTCATGGACCCACATGGTCAAAATTCTGATGCCCATATTTTGATTATGTTTCTATGTGATTTACTGTGTCAGTAACAAGTTTATTGAACAGTGATACCATACCTAATATGAATGCTTTAGAAGATGTCTACATCTGCTAATCAGCACATTTACTAAAAGGATAGTAAACAGAATAATAAATATCAAGCATACAGCTCAATTCCTTTGTTCTTCTAAGTCAATTCAGGAAATATCTCATATTCTCAGTATTTACCCATTTTCTAAGGAAAACATTTCCAAATTCTGTATTGTGACTCGCACCTCTTTTAGTTATCTCTTTAAAGAAGCCATACTATAAATGTGGTTTCCACTAACCACTGGAATGGTCCGTTTTTGCCTGAGTTTCTTGGTGACATTTCCAAAGTGTAAAGGTCATCACTGTAGAAGGAACGCTACTGCTATACAGCAAAATTAGAACCTTCAATTGTTTCAATGCACTGGGATGAACAAATTGCAATTCATCCTATAGATGAACTTTACAAGAAAACTGTTGTATGAAATGAAAATGAATCTACAGTAAAAGACTTCCTTGGTATTTATTTCAGACTATATAACATAGGAAGAGGCAAAACAATTTCCACGGAGTCGTTCAGAAGTGTCAGAAATTGGATTGGAATGGGTTTTGACCTTTTCTAACCTCACATAGCTGTGGTCCCCACACAAACCTTGGGAGTTTGGATCTGATATTTTACCCAGAGCAAAAGAGCATTGAAACCATTCACTCTTTGTTAGAGAAATGTGATCAGTGTCAGATAAAAGCAAATAAAATACAATTTAGCTTTACCTATAGTAACCATTCTCTCTAATTAACAGTAAACAGAAAATCTTATTTAATATTTTTATCTGTTTAGAGACTCCTATTTTGAGACTTACAATCATCTTATTATTGCATAGTTTCTGTCTGAAGTTGACTACAAGTTTGGGCAAATGGTTTCACGTAAGACCACACTCAACTATGTTAGATTGATCACTATACTATATTTACTCTTCTGTATTTCATCAACAATTTGTTTTAAAAAGAGCTTTCCTTAATTTAAAATTGCATCTGATTGATAAGTTTGTGTTTAAAAACCCAAGTTTTCCATCTTTCACATCTTCCAGGCAAGTGGAAGAATGAAAGGGTAGAAAATGCAGATTCTAGCATGTTGCTAGAATCCCACTGAGAATTTTAATATCAGGAGACAAATGGCTATTATGAGCCAGTTTCTTTAATTTTGAAAAGATAAGGAAAAAAACAAAGGTACTAACTTGATATTTTTTGTTTTCCCAAACAATAAGCAATTAAAAAAGAAAAGCTTGCTCTTTTGTCAAGAGTAGTTTACCTCCCTATTGAATTATCTTCATATTTTGCTATTAAATTAGTACTGGTTTAGAGTCAATTTACCCTAAAAGTAGCTTTGTGTAGGATTAACTCCATTTTCCCACCTTTCTGATTTTGGTATGTTACTTTTCTAACCCTCCCCAATATTAAGCCTAAGGTAATATGAAATGCTCAATTTCTGATTTAAAAAATGGAAGGACAATATGAAATTTTTGTTGTTTCTAGGCTCTAGAAAATCAACCAATTATTTATTGAAGATATACTGATTCATAGTCATTTTTATTTTAACAGTCTTAGAGGCCTATCCTCTATCTGCTCCATATCCCTTGAAGGGTAGTTTATTATATTTATTTATTAATAACTACCTCAATCTGCTCTTTCAAAAGAACTTTTGCCTCCAGATTTCATAACATTCAATTGGCAAAAGTTCTAGACATCCTCATCTCTGCAGCCCACAAACATGTGGAGGGGGTGGGGTTACAAGCCCTGCAGGGAACCCTTGCCATTTCATGCACTGACCTCACTGCTCCCACCTCCCTGGATCATGACAATCACCTATCTGCAGGGGGGGTGGGGGTGGGGCTTAGGAATCAGGGCAAAGCAGAGTTTTATAAAGCTCCCCAAGTGATCTGGAGACCACCCTCCTCCCACCTAGTAAAGACTCCTTGAATTACAAACGTACACAAATAGGCTATTAATTTACCACCTGGAAAAGTGCACTAAGTGATTGATACAATACAGCACACTTTTGTTCTTAGGATATTTGGTACTAACTTTTGTTTTTTACAAACTTGCTATATTTTTCAAATATCACTTTCTTGAATAAAATAAGAGAACTATCCCAAATAAGGATTATTATAACAGCTAACTACTTACTCAACTTGTGAAAATAAATTGCAGTTCATTCATATACACTTCTTTCATTTTTAATTCTGTTTATTTGGCATAGAACCTTTTAAAAAATTATTAACAAGTATACATCATTAAATATTGCTTAGAAATGGCTTAGAAACTATGGAATATATTAAATAATCTTAATAAGGTATATATATCCTCCATATGCCACCTAGTGCTCAGTTCAGTTTATAAAATACTCATAATTTGGACTTCTGGCCAAGATGGAAGCGAAGGTAGACACACTTTGCCTACTTGCACAACTAAAAGAAGGACAACAACAAATTTAAAAACAAAAAACAACCATAACTAACAGAAAATCAAACTGTATGGAAGTCTGACAACCAAGGAGTTAAAGGAGAATAATTCATCTAGACCAGTAGGAGGGGTGGAGATGGGCAACCAGGGCGGAGAGGACTTGTGGCAAGGTGGCAGCTGGAGGACCGCAGCAAGCGAGGAGGAGGCTGGCAGAGTGGGTGGTCCCACATTCATGTATAGATAAACTGAGAGAACAACTGGGGAGCAAGACAGACCACCCAGCCCAGGGTTTCAGTTTGGGGAAATAAAGCCTCAATACCTCTGACCAAAAAACTGTGGGGGTTGAGGTGGCAGGAGAAATTCCCAGCCTCACAGGAGAATTCATTGCAGAGACCCACAGAGTTCCAGAATGTACACAAAGCCACCCACCCCGGAATCAGCACCAGAAGGGTCTGATTTGCTGTGGGTAGAGGAGGAAGTGACTAAAAACCAGCAGATAGCTGAGCAAGTGGCATTGTTCCCTATCTGACCCCTCCCCCACGTACACAGCCAGGTGGGTTGCCCCGCCCTGGCGAACACCTAGGGCTCTGCCACTTACTATGTAACTGGTGCACTGAAACAAAAAAAAAATATGGCCCAAATGAAAAAACAGACCAAAGCTCCAGAAAAATATACAACTAAGCAATAAAGAGATAGCCAACCTATCAGATGCAGAGTTTAAAACACTGGTAAGCAGGATGCTCACAGAAATGGTGGAGTATGGTCACAAAACAGAGGAAAAAGTGAAGGCTATGAAAAGTGAAATAAAGGAAAATGTACAGGAAACCAGCAGTGACAGGAAGGAAACCAGAACTCAAATTAATGATTTGGAGCAGAAGGAAGAAATAAACATTCAACCAGAAAAGAATGAAGAAACAAGAATTCAAAAAAATGAGGAGAGGCTTAGGAACCTCTGGGGTAACTTTAAACGTTCCAACATCCGAATCATAGGGGTGCCAGATGGAGAAGAGAAAGAACAAGAAATTAGAAACTTATTTGAAAAAATAATGAAGGAGAACTTCTCCAATCTGGAGAAGGAAATAGACTTCCAGGAAGTCCAGGAAGCTCAGAGAGTCCCAAAGAGGTTGGACCCAAGGAAGCACACACCAAGGCACATTATATTTACATTAGTCAAGATTAAAATGAAGGAGAGAATCTTGAAGGCAGCAAGAGAAAAGGAGACAGTTGCCTACAAAGGAATTCCCATAAGACTATCAGCTGATTTCTCAAAAGAAATCGTACAGGTAAGAAGGGGCTGGAAAGAAGTATTTGAAGTCATGAAAGGCAAGAACCTAATCCAAGTTTACTCTATCCAGCAAAGCTATTATTTAGAATGGAAGAGCAGATAAAGTGCTTCCCAGATAAGGTAAAGCTAAAGGGGTTCATCATCACCAAGCCCTTATAATATGAAATGCTAAAAGGATTTACCTAGGAGAAAGAAGATGATCAAAAATATGAACAGTAAAATGACAACAAACTCACAACTATCAACAACTGAACCCAAAAAACAAAAAACGAACTAAGCAAACAACTAAAACAGGAACAGATTCACAGAACTGGGGGTCACATGAAGGGTTATCAGCAGGGAGAAAGAGCAGGGAGAATGGGAGAAAGTTACAGGGAATAAGAAACATAAATGGTAGGTACAAAATAGAGAAGGGGAGGTTAAGAATAGTATGGGAAATGGAGAAGCCAAAGCACTTATATGTATGACCCATGGACATGAACTAAGTTTGGGGAATGCTAGTGGGAGCGGAGTGCAGAGTAGAGGGGAATTAAGGGGAGAAAAAAAAAGGGACAATTGTAATAGCATAATAAATAAAATATATTTTTGAAAAATAAAATACTCATAATTTATATATTTTGAAAATCAGACATTTTCATGAGGACCCACAGATAATTCTAATGGATTTTTGATATAATAAACAGGAAAATATAGTTTTATCATCCTTTCTGAAGATGAATTCTTAGTGGAGAATTAAGTTTCTCAAAATTCAAAACAATCTGCCTTTTATTTGGTGCTCATTTTCGTGCATTTCCAGACACTTTTTCACTTCCTACTAGCCTGTAGCAGGAACAAATGGTGGGCCTGAGGTACCTGGACAGGGTAAGGAGTAGGTGATATTTAGCTTTGATGTGGTGGCCCAGGAAGCTTGATTTTGAGCATAGCTGTTTAATATTATCACATCAATGCTGTGACTGTAACAACTTGACAAAGTCAACTGACCTCATTGAAAATACTGGAAAGTTCTGGGTCTGGAAACTAGATCGCTTGGTGGGGTAGGTTAAAAAAATACAATAAATGATATCTATGGAAAAACATAGACTCAAGCAAGGAAACCACGTCATGAAGGACCAACAGCTGCAGAGATTGGGGGTCTTGGAGAAGGGTGGTAACAAACAATCATACTTCCCAACTGCTTCTGCTTCCCCTACACTAATTTGGGAGCCAAATTAAAAAAAAAAAACGAGTCTAGATACAAAGTGCATACAACAGAAAATAACAGATGCAAGATAAAGACAAGATGGAGATAAGGTATGAGATGAGGTATTCTCAGCTATACATAAATTTGTCTTTGGTTTTGGAAGGCCAATACCTAACAGTCTGCCTTCCCTTTCCTGTTTTCAAATGAGACAGAGAGACAAGTATAGATCATACTGTCAGGTTCATTACTGATAAAAATGATTGAAGAAAAGGACTTATATCTGTGGCTTTCTATTGCATTCATTCTTACTCTTCCTTATTTAAGCTCTTTTTTTTTTCAACATCCTTTTTTGAGCTCTCATTCACATGTCACAAAATTTAACCATTTAAATTGTAAAATTCAATGTTTTTAGTACATTCACAGAGTTGTCCAACCATAATCTACATTTAAAAGATTTCTATTCCCCCTAACTCCATGTGTTTTAACAGTTACCCCCACTGCCCATCAGTGATATAGCCTCCAGCCCTGGGTGACCATTAATCTTCTCCTGTTTCTATTGATTTGCCTATTCTGAACATTTCACATAACTGAAAATATACAATATGTGGTCTTTTTTTAAAAAAGATTTATTTATTTATTTTTATGGAGAGGGGAAGGGAGGGAGAAAGAGAGGAAGAGAAACATTGATTGGTTGCCTCTTGCACGTGCTGTAACCAGGGGGACTGAGCCCCAAACGCAGGCATGTGCACTGATGGAGAATTGAACTGATGACCCTTTGCTTTGCAGAACAAAGCCCAAGCAACTGAGCCCCACCGGTCAGGGCAAATACGTGGTCTTTTGTAACTGGCTTCCTCTTACTTAGCATGATATTTCCAAAGCTCATTCAGGCTGTAGCATATATCAGTATTTCATGGTATAGATATATCATCTTTTTTTTTAAAAAAATAAACCTATTCATCAATTGATAGGAACAGTAGGAACTGTAGGTTGTTTCCACTATTTGGCTATTGTGAACAAAGCTTTCCTGAACTCTCATGCACAAGTTTTCGTCTGTCTATCTAATTGAGAGGAAGGGAGGGAGAGAATCACTGATGTGAAAGAGAAATATTGATTGGTTGCCTCTCATAAGTGCCCTGACCCGGGACTGAACCCACAACCTAGGTATGTGCCCTGGCCCGGGAATCGAACTGGGGACCTTTTCCTTTGCAGGATGATGCCCAAACAACTAAGCCACACAGGTCAGGGTAGTTTAGTATATTCTTGGTTATAACACTAGGAGAGGGAATTACTGGGTCATTTGGTAAGTCTATGTCTAACCATTTGAGAGCTGTGAGACTGTTTCCATGGTGTCTACACCACTTTACATTCCCACTAGCAGTACAGGGTGGAGTAAGAGTAGTTTTACAGTTGTATGTGAAACACAATTTATTTTTCTATTATCACTTATTATTGTATTTTTTTTCCATATGAACAACTGTAAACCTATTCTGCCTCACCATGTATATTAGGGATCCACTTTCTCTACATCCCTGTTAACAGTTGTTAACTTCTTTGGGTTTTAAAATTTTTTATTTTACCTTTTTGTTACAGCAATCCTAGTGGGTGTGAAGTAGTATCACATCGTGGTTTGGTTTTCAGTTCTCTAATACCTAATGATGTTAAGCATCTTTTCCTGTGCTTATTAGTCATTAGTATACCTGCTTTAGAGAAATAGCTACTCAAATCCTTTGTCCATTTTAAACTGGATTATTTGCCTTTTCATTATTAAGTTGTAAGAATTCTTTAAATATTCTAGATGCCAGTCCTTTATCAGATACATGATTTGAAAAAACTTTCTCCAATTCTGTGCACTGTCTTTTCATTTTCTTAACAGTGTTCTTTGAAGCACAAATACCTTAAATTTAATTATGTTCAGTTTACCTGCTGTTTTTACCTGTACTTTTAGTGTCATATCTAAAAACACCACTGCCTAATCCCAAGTCACAAAGATTTATACCTACATTTTCTTCTGAGAGTTTTGTAATTTTAGCTCTTACATTTAGGTATATTTTCCACTTCAAAGAAATTTTTTGCAAATGATGTAATAGGAAAGGTGTACAACTTTATTTTCTTGCATGTGGATGTCCAGTTGCCCTAGCACCATATGTTGAAAATAGTATTCTTTTCCCATTGAATGGTTTTGGCACTCTTTAAACATTAACTGACCATAAACATAATAAAAGTTTATTTCTAAACTTTCTATTCCCTTGATATGCCTATCCTCATGCCAATACCACACCACCTTGATTACTGCAGTTGTGTAGTGAATTCATTCTTTATTTTTTTAAAAAATATTTTATTTATTTATTTTTAGAGAGAAAGGGAGGGAGAGAAACATCAATGTGTGGTTGCCTCTTGCACACCCCCTACTGGACCTGGCCCACAACCCAAGCATGTGCCCTGACTGGGAATTGAACTGGTGACCCTTTGCTTCGCAGTCTGGTGCTGTATCCACTGAGCCACACCAGCCAGGGCTGAATCCATTCTTTAAAAATTAAATTTACACTTCATCCTTTATTCACTGTGAGAATCCAAGCGCTTTCCACCCTCACCTAGGGGAGGTCAACTTATCTGTAGCTATAGAAAAGAACATTCATGTTCTGAGGACAATAACAGGAAGCTGATCAAATATCCTCACTTTCTTTTTCATATATCATCAATCCAATAACTCACTGCTCTTCACAGAAGAAGGAGTGAGAAGTGATGAAAATTCTCTCCTTGGCCAAACTAGCTAGGCTCCTCTGAGCCCTTTCTCAACTAGACCTCAACTTTGATCAATAGACTTGAACAAACATCAACATCATTTCTAACAGCTCAATGTCTCATCCCTAGGTGACTCCAGTCTCCCTTACAGTGTCTGCCTGAGAAAAGTCCTTGCTGCCCAAAGAACTGTTTCTTTCAGAGAACAGCACCCTTGTCTCGCAGCCTTTGTGGCGGGGAGGAGCCTAAATCTGACAAGCACCAGTTAGCAACTCAGATGCATTTCATTTGGACCAACACACCCTTCCAGCTTTCTCTGATTTTTACCTCCTTGACTCTACTGAGTCCCCCACTTGCCTCTTCCTTACTCCCTCATTCTCCCTTTAGAATGCCCAGTCACCTCTATACAAATATAAGTTGAGTTCAGTTCACACTGAACTCTTTTCCCTATTTCAATAATTATGACTGATTAAAATCTGACCTTAACACTGTAACTGGTGTTTGGCTTTGTTTAGATTTGATAGAGGAGAACAGAAGGTGGGGCTGGGGAGAAAGTCCTTTACTAGTCATGGAAGCATAAAGACTAGAGAAGAAGCATTCCCCCAACACAGATGATGTGAAAAAAACTAAAAAAAGCAAACAAACCAAAAACTAAATATATAATAAAAATCAACATAACTTATTTCTAATGTAAATAAGACTAGTAAGTATATATTATAAAAAACATTACCATGGAACCAAATAACAGAGAGATAGGAGAGCTATTCCAGGAAGAGTGCACCAAATCAATGAAGTCACAATGTCAGGCGATCACACCGCATGTCTATGCAGCAGATTGAAACAGTGGTGTCAGGTTAGCATGAGGAAGTGCTATCAGCAACTAGCAAGGTCCTAGGCATTGAAAGGCACAATACTAGGCATATTAATAAGGAAAAAGGTCAGATATTGCAATAGATAGGCACCTAATTGACTGGCATGGTATATAAATTGGCATTTAATCCTCTCAGTTATCAGTGGGGTAAAACAAAATTATAAGGCAGCCAGAAGCAAAGTGACTACATGCCGAGTCTCATGCCATCTTCAAATCTCCCCCGCATGAGGTCAGTAAAGGTTCTGGACACAGAACCTTTGGACACGGTATAGGATTAGGCATACACAGGGGCTCAAGTGGACCTAGCAATGTGTGGTGTCTGCCCTGCCTGGTTTCAGGAGCCGTAACCCCCCGTGGCTAAAGCTGAGTGAGAAACCTCCCAGAATTGGGAGGCCTAAGGAGACAAAACTTATTTCCCTGAACATGGGCACTGCCTGCTCTGCTATTCCCTTCAGCTTGATCGGATAGTCCATGACAGGCAACCATTCTCTGGAAAGAATGGACCTAAGACAGACATGATCACGTGGGAATAAACCATCAGGGAAGAGACTCAAGGGGCTGTGAAAGTGAGGGAGTGATGGACATCACCCCTGCCCCCTCGGCTTTGCAAATAGCCTGAGTCCTAGTTCTGGATGTGAGAAATCCAAGTCTCCTGGCTGCCTTTGTCTCCTCCGACTTAGGGCCTGCCTCAGGGCCTGCGGAAATAGCAGGGGCGGTGAGGCTCAGACTAGAGTCCGCAACACCTGGGGTAAATTGGACCTGAGGCATAAGATATGTAAAATCCTGTGAGACCTGCTTGCTAGGATGCTCTTGGATGTGTAGGCTCTGGCAGGAAACGAGACTAATCATGTACCTGTTAGGTGATACTAGCCCCAAAACCCAGCGTGAGACT
>CM052547.1:43184424-43224679 GCA_028533065.1 Trachops cirrhosus | reverse complement strand
AGGGCGCTCTCCTTTGAGAGAGTGGCCAGGCCACTCGGAGGCACCCTCCCCTTGAGAGGGTAGCCATGCCGTCACTATTCCTCCACAGGACTCGGTAGTCCGTGTGTATGTTTCTCTCGCCACTCGCAAGCCATCTACAACGTCTTCGGTCCACCGTGGGACAGTGGACTGCAACAGCAATGCAGAGAGGAGATCTGATGAGCTGGTGAGGCAGACATGGGTGACCGACCTGTCATGACAGATGGAAAGGAGAAAGCCTGGAGGAAAGGTCTCAGAGCCTCTCTAGAGGTTCTCACAGGATGACTGTGTTGGCGATGGCAAACTCAGCCTGTACCAGTAAAATGGCAATGTGAGAAATACCTTAGAAACACAAATCATGGGATGTGGTTGATTAGATGGTCAGTGGAGGGTAGGGCAAAGGACAGGAAAAGGATGAAAACATGACTCAAACTGAAGACAGTCTTGCCAAGCCAGAGCACAAAGGGAGAAGAGCTTGGACAGAGAAGTACTGGACTGTATGCTGCTTGTGCAATATCTGTAAAGGGATACCTGGCATGCCACTTAAAATAAATCTGAAGTTCACGGTCAGGGTGGAAGATGTGGAGGTTACATGACTGTTCAGCCCACTGGCATAGATGGTGGTTTCAAGGAAAAGCATTTTAAAAGAAGAGAGGAATAATGACAAAGACCACATTAGCTGAACTTCATTTACTTTGATTTTATGTGTTTTTTTTTTAAGATTCTTCAAGGCATCTGCCCTCCCATATGAAACTGACAGTAATAAGATATTAAGAGTTATAATTTTAAGCCATTCATTCTTTGATATATGCCATTTTCAATACATTATTTTGTAATAGATTTTCCTTGAATTTTAAAAGAAGATAAATAAGTTTTTAGTCAAGTAAAGAATTTTCAGCTGTGAACACGAACAGCCAAACTGGTATTTGGATTTTTATATTTGATACATATTAATAGTTATACATTTTAAAGAATGCCTCATTTAAATTCTAATGTATTTTAATAAGGAATGAAAGAAAATATCATCCAGCATATTTTTTTTCTTAAATTACCCCTAGTGCTTGATTACTCCTCCACAATCAAAATCATGTCTTAAATATGAATGATACAAAACAAGACTGCAGCCTGGATGTCTAGGAGGGAGATTTTAGCTGCTTTTTTAAAATGACATACCTAGCTATTCAGTAATCACTTTATAATAACCCCTTTCATTTCCAAGTCTACTTCACCATCAGGCAGCAGTGAGGAAAAGCTGGCAGCAGTTTTTACAACTGCACATTAGTTTTGCATTTCATGACAAGCTAATTCTAGAGAGTTCTAACAAGAGACAAGCACGGGTTCTTGTGATTTTCTTTCCTTTGCGTGAAGGGAACATGTGTCTTGCTGTTAAATGAAAGATAAAAGAGTACAGACATATATTTTTCACTTCACCCTATGTCAGTGACAATTTGCCCCAAATGCACCCCAAGTGCTGTATTACGTATCTAAGTCAACAAAAAGTAACTAGGCTGACAATACTCTTCAACCCAGGCCAAGGAGCTGTAATGCAGAGGTTCAGGATCCCAGCCACAAATGGACTTCAAGACAGTATGATGATGGGATCTTCATAAGAGGTCTTGGGTTCAAGTGCTGTGTAAACATAATGCAGGACTTCAGTTTACACATTCTGTAAGGCAGAAATATAGCCACACTGTATCAGTAATGACAAATATGCTTGGCTATGTTGATTTGTTCACACAAAGGGCATTCTGATGCAGACAAACTCAAGGTCATGACTTATGATGCCTGTTATTAAATGCAAAACCCTACCAAGTGTCAAATGTGTCTCTATACACCAAAGAACTGAAAGAGCAAACTGATTTTCAGGGCATTATTTAAGTCAATCCATGGTCCATACCTGAGCAGTACTTTAATCTCTCAGTTTAAGCTTTTAAGGTTGCCATGAAAATCAACTGGTAAGATGATAAACCATGGTATAAATCTTCTCAGGTTTTAGCAGCTCTATCCTTCCCAGGAAAGCACAGGCACACATGTTGTTTATAATGCTTTACAAAAATAAATGGGGTCTGCTCTTTCATACATCAGTCTGAAGAAGATGTAGCAAGATGTTCTTGCTACCACTACAGTCTATTGCTGCTGACAAACAGCATTAATTCTAAGTCATTATCCCCCAAAATGTTAGCTAAATCAAGAATTCAAGACAGGACTGAACCAAAGTGACAAGACTGTGTGGCCATATAAATCTATGCTAAAGATGCCATCAATTAATGCTACGTGGTTATATAGCAGAGTCAATTTTTTTCAAAATGGATACAGTCTGATACATGTAATCAACCTGAACTAAGGAATGTAGAATGAAATTAACTTTGTAAAATTAACTCTTAAATGCAAACTGATAAATGAACATTATTCTCCAGATCAACTGGTGAAACAAATTTTGAACTGCTCAGTGCATTCTGGCCTAGAATGAACAGAAACAGCTCTCTTACCAAGTAGTTATGCATTAACTGTTTTAAATACAAGGAAACAAGACAGAATAGAGGATGATGTGAAAATGGAGAAACTTGAGATTAAAAGGTAACAAATGAAAAGAAATTTTCTTTTAATTTTTGATTGAATCATGTTCTTTCTACATTTCCCTGTACAAATAATACATATCATTGTTTTTAAAAAGCCTGTGATTCTTCTACATCCTATCACCACCAATCACCTTGAACTACATCTTATTCCTTCAACTCCATGTCAGCCTTTGGTTGACTTGCTATTTTAATACTAGCACACATACTGTTAGCCCAATGCAACCATAATACTTAATTGTACCCAACTACAATACAGTGTTCAGTAGTAGCTGGCTCTGGAACTATGGTATCACCCAAGTACAAAAATAATTCTGAACGGGAATGTTATTTGGGTGAGAACGAGGGCAGCAAGGTGCTGTCAGAGAAGGCATGCCAGCCAGCACCTGCCCACTTTTCATAAGCTGAAACACACTGTCCTGAGTTATTGCTGAAATCTGGAAGCTTGGGATGGGTCATTCATAAGCCCGAAATTCAAAGAAGTGACACTGTGAGTAGCAAAGACATCACATCATCACTGATTAGGGCTCTTAGGGCGACAGGACGTTGAATTGTGTTGGGGAGATGCGAGAGGTATCAGAGCCTGAGAAGCTGTACGTGGGGGGAACAAGTGGTCAGGCCGGGGAGACGGATCCACAACGCATGCATCCAACTCTCAGCTTACGGGGAAATTTCCCACTGAAAGTTTCGTTGTTTTCCCCTCATGAAAATTTTTACTCCAGTAAAGCTATGAATGAAAAAGATTTATATTACTAACCCTAATGTTCTATTAATTCATAACATATTCACTTTGAAATCACCCAAGAAGTTTTTTATTTAATTGAGGCCTTCAATGATTATTTTTGACTGGTGTGGGTATTCACACTATAGGAAAAGTGCTTTCAATCATCTCAAAGCCTCAAAACCTTCTTTAGCTTCATCTCAATTGCCTGCTCTTTCTGAATATCTTCTGTCCTGGAAAAAATAAATATGGATCTAACCATGTATCAAATAGCACATTTAAAATCATAACATTAAAGATGAGAGCTTCCATTTTGCATACTTATGTTAAAGTAGTATTCTAAGTAAGTATACATACATATTTTCAGCAAAATTATTAATTAAATATACAAGGAATGATTATAAAATTACACTTAAAACTTTGTGGAAATATAAGATTAAGATTAATTGTCCTTTAATTTAAATAAGGAAGCAGCATTAAGTAAGTATCAAATTATTGTGGAGAGAAATATAGCAATCTTAAAAGTTCCCACAACTTCTTAGGAGGCTTCAGTTCCTCATGATGATTTATATGCATACAAAATAATATATAAGATATAATGGGTATTTTCAACACTGACAATTGCATTTTATTAACTTCAAAGGCTGGCTTCTAGACAATAAATCTGGTGTGTTCTAATAATGTAGGTATTAAAAATATGCTACTTAAAGAGTTATGAATTTGGTAATTACTTCTGCGTTGCATGAAATCATAAAATGTATCATGCTTTCTCTAACATACTTCTAGTAAAAAATAAACTTTAAAAAGTAGTTCCAGGTATTTATTAATATTAAGACCTTCTTAAGACATTATAAAGACATGTTTTTAACCATGTATTATGTTCCTAGAAATAACTCTAGCAAATGCCCTAATTCTGGCTATGTGCTTAACTTCAGTCACTTTGCAGTTTCTGAGAACTCAAATTAGGGAGGAAGACTTGCGGGATAACAGCCAGGAGGCTGTAAATGGCTACTGAAATCACAATATCGTCACTGCCAACACCGTGACGATATTGTGATTAGAAATATGGCTACCTACTAAACATTCAAGGAGCTAATGGCACAGGGGGAAAAAAGCAGAAAGCTACTGTATATTTTCAAAACCATTTGGGCTCCTTCCTCCCTTCTATCCACACAGCTGTTTCCCTCCTGCTAAAACCAATGAAAATTTGATAAACATGACAAATTAAACTTATTTTAAATTCCAGAGATGTTATCAGAGTCTGGTAGGAGACAGAGGTAGACATACCCCTCATTCTATTCTAAAGATTCCCAAGTGGTATTTGGGGGGAAATCTTCAGTCACTCAATGAATGGTGAATGAGCATGTATTGTATCATTGAATTATGAGGAATACAAGGAGCTCCGAGTCTATGGCATCAGTCAGAACGGAGTAGGAACTTCAGAAGTAGAATCATGCTCTTTCAATGGTGATACATAATAGGGGAAAAGAAAACCAAAAGTATTTACAGGCAAATGTCAGTGACCTTGAGCCCACAATGCAGTTCTAGCATCAGGACCATCCCAGGCACTGCCGGGAGCCAGGCACTACTCCAGGCACCCTTCTCCCCAGACTAGAAAGGCACCACTGCCAAGTTCACATCCAGCTTTTAAAAAGCCCTCCCCATAAGAAAATATAACCTATTTTAAAGTTTTATAAATCTAACTGGATTGAGAAAAAAAAGTAACCAGAGAATTAGAACCTAAAAATATTTGTGAAACTATTATATTAGACAAGGTGTACTTACAAGGGTGGAGGATTCAAACTGCTTTTTTCACATATACATTTAACTCATTTCTCAAAATAAGAAATTTAATACCTCAAGGGAATGGATATTTTTTGATAACTGCAGTTAACTAAATACAGGCTTCTCACACTTACAATGTTGAATCATCAGTAGAAAAAAGACCGTATGCTGCTTCAGTAATTAAACAGTAAAAACACACCTAAAAAGCAAAGAAGAAATTTTCAAACACCTAAAGAAGCCATTATCTGAGGCACAAAACATTCTTCCTCATAAGTACCTTCTGAGAGCCTGGAAAATTAGTAAAGATGTAAGAAATTTATTTTCCGTTAAGCAGATGAGACAGTAATGTGGTGATTCTAACTAATGAAGGTACTGAGTGTGGGAGAGGCACAAAGCTACTGTGCGCAAAAGCACAACTTTGAAAAAACTTTATCTGTTCTCAGAAGTCAGCTCTAAAAATGGGACTTTTCCCTTATTCTTGGAGGGTTTTATTCAATTTCATTTTTTTACTTACATGCAATGTCCATATTTTTTCAGATCGCTTATCTGGCTGGAAGTCTCACTCTCTTTTGAAAGTATGTGTTCTTTAATAAAACAAAGAGTTCACAATGCCAATTCAGAGAATGATCATCAAGCACAAACCGCAGCACTAATTAATACCCTATAAAGGGCAACTTAACTTCCTCTGCATTATGGAGGTACAGCACTGCAGACAGAGGAGATGAGGAGAACCACATTTACATTATCAGTTACAAATGTGTAAATCTTTGAAACGAGATAGTGCATATTCAATTTAGATATACCCATGTGAAACGCCCACTCTGGTGAGCCACCCAAATGTCTCTTCAGTGTTGCTGAAGCTCAGGGAACAGTAGAAGAAATAAACAAAGGTCAGACAATGCCTGAGAAAAGTGCCTAATTCTTCCATGTGAACTGGTGTTCCATCTATCAACAGTTAATAATAACTCTGAGAAAGTGTAACATTTAATTTCTATATATCTGAGTGCCGACAAACTACACACATTCTGTCCACAAAAACTAATTGCATTAAGCACTGAGAATAGTAAAGTCACTTTAAAACTGTTTTTCACTTATCATTTTCACAGCTTAGCTAGTTCCTCCATCCTATAGGCAAGTATAAAGTTAGAGAAGCTAGTTACAAGAGGATGTCTTCCACTTACAGCCTGGCTTCCCACTGTTTAGCACTGAAAAGGAACTAGGGACAGTTTCATACAACTTTCTACCCAATGCATGAATGCCTCTTAAAAATCTTTCTGTCTCAGCATGCATTGCCTCAAGGCAGCCGGTTTGTTGGGACAAATGTTAAGTATAGAATATTTTTTCCATTGTTGTCACAAAACCTCCTCGAATCAACCCATTTTTTCCCTTTGAAGTAAGTGGAAATAACTTTTATCCTTCTGCCACCCAGGGGTATCCTGCCATATGCAAAGGCCTATGAAGTCCTACAAATCTTATTTTTAAAAATTGAATGGGTTGAGACTTTTGAGGATGTTGAGTTAAGACAAATGTATTTTGCACCTGAGATGGCTGTGAATGTTTTGGGACGAGGTGGTATGCTGCGTTAGATTGAGTTGAAAGCCCTAAATATAAATGTCTATGTCCCCAAACCTGTGAATATGACCTAATTTGGAAAAAGTATCTTTATGGATTAGTTATAAATCAAAAACTGAAGAAATCACCTTGGCTTTGTGGGCACACCCTAAATCCAATAATCAGTGTATCTGTAGTAGATACCAGCAAAGATTCGGCAAACATATCAATCAGCTGGACACTTTTTCCAGTCCCTCTGATGGCATGTCCACCTGTTACTGCTTTGCCTACGTTTCCTCTTGGTATTGGGGGCCATGGCACTGCAAATGTGGCTCCATTTCAGCTGCACCGTGCTGTCTTTCTGTACTGCACTCACTTCAGATGCAAGAGGTAGACACCTTTTTTTTTTGCCCTGACTTTTTTTGCGGAACTGGCTTTCTGTCCAGACTGTTTTGTTTCTGGCATTTTCATTAATTCCACGCATATTGCATCTGACAGAATTACTGCTATGTTTGTTGACAGAACCCTCTGGTCTCCAAACATCAAACGCATGATGTTGTTATCAAACTTGACACATGTTTTTCATTCCCAGGCATTGATTTTCCACTCACAGGCCAACATATTTCATAGAAAAAACTGTTAGCACTATCTGCAAAGTATTGATTGCAGTAACACTGAAATCCCTACCTGAAAATTTACAGCCTTAATTTCTAGCAGGTTATGTCAGTTATCTCTGAGTGCGTGAAGAGTTAAGAATGTGATCAGAATGTATTAACTAAAATGTTAACTACTAAACAGCCTACACAACTTGCAACTTATGAGAAAATTTTAAGAGAAATAAATATTAATTGTTTGATTAAATTTTTCAAAGATCAGATGAAATGGCTACTGTTTTCCAAGGAAAGAATCCAAGGTAAAGAGATCCAAAACAGAAAGAAATTGCAAGTATTCCATGTTGCAATTTAGGAACAAAAGACTGGGTAGTTCACAGGTCATTTATTCAAAGCTTAAGGATAAAAATTCTGTTGCAAAATGTTATGACACAGAATTTATCACTTTATGTATAAAACATATAGAGTGTCTCTTAAATTTAATGATCTCATTCATCATTCAACAATAATATATTGAGGAATTATGTGTTAGTTACTATATTAAGAATTTCACTTGAGTCACCTCATATTGTCCTTACATTACTCATAAGGTTGGTACTAATATCCATACTTTTTGAGAAGGAAGATTTCACACTGGAATTCACTCTGTTCTACACAGAAGAGACACAGAGAAAATGTTTTTGGTAATGGAATTGAAAGCTGTAATATTTCAAAATTTATTATATTAAAATAGACAAGCTTTAAGAGAACCACAAGGTCGGTATGCTAACCTGTTACTCTAAGAATGTGAGCTGCGGAAACATCACTAACATATATAAAGTATCCTACACAAGTGGTTTTGAGTAATTCTCACTTTGAGGCAACATGACAAGGGAAGAATTATTGGGCACTTACTCAGAAGTGACTTTGGGAAGCTAGTGTATCAGGTTCTAGGCCCTCAAATATTTTCCACTCTATTTTCCTATAGAAACAATTACTGATTACTCACACAATTAAGCCCAATACTGTGTTCAGTAGTGTTGGGAATACAACAAAAAATAAGGTATAACACTTGATGCTCAAAAAGTTTGTTATTTTTGTGGTGGCTATGAACCTAATGAAGATGGCACATGATGGCCACACTGTATTGTATGAAGCTGATACAATTTCTTCTCTGAGGTTCTGAGAAGACACACTGCACAGGCTGATGTTGGCTATATACTTTTTGAATACAGTAGTAGCTGAGCTCTTCAAGTGAGAGAATGGTCTGAATCATTTAATAAGTGGGGAGAAAGAAGAAAGGCAATTGAGGCAAGGAGATGACATCACTAGCAAAAGCTTCACATGGAATGAATGTGTCTGGGACAAGGGCCAAGGCCATGTGGACAGGCTGGCTCAACAACAGGTGAGATCAGATCACCCAAGGCTGTAGCAGAGTTTGAACTTCATCCCTTGGACATCAGAAGAACACAAAGAGAAAACTATTTAATTCAACAAATATTTACTGAGGGTCTACTGTGTGCCAGGTACTATATTGATGCTGGAGATACAAACTGAAGGAGAAATAATCCTTATACTCAAGAAGTTTACATTCAGTGGTGAAGGCTTACATAGAAACTGATAAGAATTATAAAACAGTTTATCAGGATAATAATAAAAATATATTCAAGGCATGAGAGAACACAGGTAAGAAATGAATAACTTCTTAATAAGGGCATGAGGAAATAGTGATGGGGGTCAGTGCGAGGAAGGCACCCGAAGGAGGTGCTGGTGACACTACAGCTAGGAGAACAGTAGACAGATGATGGCCAGACATGCAAGGCTGAGATGGGCCCTCCAAGTGGGGCAAACATGTCGGAAGGTAGAGGTGAACTTGAAGTGGAGGAAACTGTATGCATGGGACCAGATAAGAAGTTACTTCATACTCCATTTGGGAAATACAGGCTAACCCTCTATATAATGAAGGCCTAGTCCAGGGCATTGGGGAAAAGAAGAAAACAGGATTTCACTCTCATTTCCTGGAGGATTTGGCTGAATTATAATGTTCTACAAAAAAAAATCAAAGATCATGAATTGAATTGTATTGACCTTGCCAGCATTTGAGATGTAATTGTCAAACCATTAAAAGATGTAATGGTGAAAGGGGCTCATTTTCAGACTACATTCATGATCTCTTTTGCACACTTTGTGTTCCTCTATCATAACCTCTTGGTAAATTTTATTGCCATTTAACCAGCTGAATATGTTAGAAATGGAAAAGTTATTTTTGATACTTTACTTGTGTCCCTCCTCTCTGCCCCTTGGAGGCAATACCTCATCAAGTTCTGTGTTTTATTTCCTAAATATCTTTTGAATTAATAATTTTTTCACCATGTCCATTTCCAACACCACAGACCAAGCTACCAACTTTTCCCTAGATTATTGCAATGACTCTTAACTCCAGTATTTGATATAAAAAGTTCTCAATAAATATTAGTTTAATTCAAGAATAATTTAGCGATTAAGGGAACTGCTAAGTAGGGTTGTAGGAGGTAGCATGGACAATAGTGTATGTTTGGATTTTAGGGGCAAGTTCTGGACAGTAAGTCATACTGACCATGCCTATGAATTAAAAACAAGTTGAAGGTGCTACATATATATATATATATAATGCACATGTTGTAGCTACATTTATTTAATAAGTTTTCCTGTAGTGATACTAAGGTCCAACCATTATGCTCGGATCTACCTGGTCCTCATTAAGAAGAAAAAATAAGTTAACGGATGAGGGATCTATACATCTAAGAATGGTAGCCAGGATGGATAATCAGACTGCAAGGCATTTAGAAAGAGCGAATGGCCTTGCCAAGCAGCATAAAGACAGCCAACTACAGAGCTGCGGTAAAGATCAGAGGAGGGGGGCTTGGAAAAGGAAAGAGAAGAGACAATGGGGCGCGAGGTAAAAGGAGTGATAAACAGAGGGAAAGAAACCCAACGATAGGTGCCATTTTTTATTTGTAATTTTTAAAACCAGAAGACTTGTTTTTGTGTCTAGCCAACAGTTCTAAAACTGGAGCAAGCCTGTCACTTTATCCTTGGTTCTACTTTGTTGATTCTTCTATACTAATTCAAAATTATGTTCCCCTTTTAAAATCAAACTTTCATAGGTTAAAGTCCTTCCTGGTTAGATTGCTTTGATTTTGTTGCTGTTGTTTTATTTTGCTAATTGGGAAATCTCTTCAGTGTTTGCTAATAAATAGATATTTTATACACATCTCTTTGACTATGAAGTGTTAGCAGAAATGTGCAGAGTCCGATTAAATAGAAATTTCAAAATGATTTACAAAGGTAATTACCTCACAAGTTTACACATTTCCATACAAAATATATTCCAGAGGAATGTAAAATCTTAATAACTCTAATATGTCAAAGCTGCAGGGACTTCCATTTTCTGAAGAGATAAATTTTCTCATTCTAGAACATAAGAGAATTAATTATCAAGTGATCTCTCAAGTAAAAATTGATGTAACTAGGAACACAATATAATTGTCTAATTTATACTAAGATAATAAAAAGATTGAATTATGTGTCAGTCAAATATTTAAAGACTAATGCTTAGTCTTTAAATATTTAGATAAATGTGTAGATCAAAACTTAATCAACTTTAATAAACTTTATAGTGGTTTGTTAGAAGTAAATTTTTTTTGGATGAAGAAATGAGTATTAGCAAACTCAGGCAAAGGCTTTTTATTTTATACACACATTACAGAAGACTATAAATTGATTCCAATGAATATCTATTTCTGCACTAATAACCAGCAATAATTTGGGGACTTTAGTACCTATATTTTAAGGAGTTCCTTTGACAGGGGAAATGGTTTGTTTATGAATATGTTACCAGCATCAGGAGTTTAGTACCTTATGATATAAGACACTCAACAAAGACTGTAAGTTGTATTTTTAAATGACATGCTTTGACTATAAGTATGCCCAAATTTGGAAATTTGGAATACTGGTCATATATACTTCATATATTAGGAAGTTAGAATGAAATTAAGTAAACATAATTACTATTATTGTTCCTTTTACTTCTCTTGAGACTCTTAATGTATGAATATGTATCCTGTTTTTTTTGTATTTAATATATTTGTATATCACTACACTATACTGACAAGAGTTATTTTAGTTCATACATACCATTCAGTTTGGAGTTCTGATACACACCAAGTATTGGGAAAGGATTTGAGACCTTGCATATGGCTAAGCAAACAGAAAAAGAAGTCGGTGTTCCATAGCATCTGCACTGCCTTCTCTCTCCCCCGCCCACAATGGCCATGCCGTTCTCAGACTGTACCTACCACCCAAGTGGGCAAGAACATCCTATGAACTTGTAACTCCGAAGTGAGCTGAGATACCCTGCCTCTTCAATGCCAAAGAAATTGTCTTCGACCCTGTGCCTTAGTCCGAGGGTGCCCTGTGCCTGTGGCTAGCAGTTTCTCTAAGAATTCTTGAGGAAGGAGTAAATGTATTCTCTCTTCCTTTCAGCTCCGAGCTCTTGGTAAATTCCTTCTGTTGATGAGTCTCGTGCCTGTTTCCAAGTGCACTCATGCTGCACAGCCATTCCCTGAACAATACTTTTCTCCTTGTACTCCCCTGAAAATCGCACATCTTACTGAAGTTCTCTGGAAGTGACCAGGAAAGACTTGAGAACAGGTCCATGCAGTAGATATCTGAAGATTTAAAGAGGGTTTTTGAAGAAAAAAGGGTTTTTGGCCATTTTTTACCCTGAAGCTATCACTATCTCCTCTCACTCCTCTCATCTTCAAATCCCTGTCTTTATTCGGAATGGTTTGGTTATCTTTGTTTTCTTTGTACCTGAAAACCCATGGTCTTAGGTTCTATTGTCAGACTAAGCAGTTTTCCCAAGGCATTTTCCCAAACAAAGTGCCTTTCCTAAACTAGTACCAGTTGATGAAATAACTCATTGCCTCATGTTTATGTGATTGTGAAGTACTGCATATTATATGGAATACCAACATAGCAAACAAACACAAAATGTTCGTTAAATGATATCCTCCTTTAGCAAGTACATTTGCCTTATATTAAAACCTGTCACTTCTACGCCATAGTTTTAAATGGAAAGTATAATACAATTTTCCTGTTTTGAGAAGTGCAAATGATTTGTAAAAAAATGGGCAATTAGAGACTTTGCACAGAAAGATTATTATCTATAAGTAGAGTGCTCATATGCCCTGATTTATAACAGGCAGTCCTGGGAGTTAGCCTGTTCTTCTGGCATTATTATTATTTGCCAAACATACTGGGGTTTGGATGACAAAGTAGATGACTACCTTGCCTGTCAGCCATGAAACTGCCACCATATTCTAGACCCACAGTCATCTTTGGCAGAAATGCCCACAGCCATGGGACAATTAGAGTGATAGCCCAAACTGTGAACAACCCGATCAGGCCCCAGCTGAAACTAATCAGTGGAAACCAACCAAAAGATAAGACTGTCAGACATTTGACATTTAAATATTTTGTTAAAATATTTACCTGAAATGAAAGGAAAAATTGGCAATGCTCAAATCAATGAATAAGATCACTAATGCTAAAAAGAGGCAGAATAAAAACAAATAAACAAAAACAGAGCTCATCTCCTTTCAGATATGAAAAATCATTTCTGCCCTTAAAATACACAAGACTGACACGATATTTCCTAAGGGCAAAGTACAGTCTCTTCCAGATTTTTTAAAATATGGATCCATAGTGTCAACATAAAGGCATACATCCAGGCCAGTGATTTTTAACCATTTTAATTTCATGGCATGCATGAGCCAATAACTAAAATTCTGAAGCATTTTGATGCATTCACACAGATGGCTATTGTGTTCGCTGTTGTCATTTTTTTTAACTTGACAATCTAAGGGAAAAGAGGTCAGTGCCTCTGACTAAACAGTCAGGTATTGCATATTTTAACAATTCTCGTAGCACACTGGTGTGCCTTGTGGGGGTTGAAAATGACTAATCTACCTCATTTATCAATAAACATATAATAAGCTGAAGCAGTCATATCGATGACTGACTTGGCTCTCAATCTCTTGATGAAGTCAGAAAACAGTTCATTTGTAGATGTGTACATGTGTGCATATGGATGTATGTATTCTGATAATTTACCATTATAAATTGGTAAATAACTAATTATTATTCACTTTATTCATTATCCATTAAAGTTTTTTAAATGCAGTGCCAATGTCTAGGGAGGGGCAGGGCTGCTAGCTTGACTCCTTGCCTGGATGGGTCAGACTTAGGATATACTTCGTGACTGCTATGCTGTATTGGCTGGGGATCCAAAGCAGACAGCACTGAGCTACCTGGCCAGAAAAGGCCACCAATTCATCTCTGCAGGTGGGTGGAGCCACTGGCTGGCATCTCTGCTCAGGTGCCACTGTAAGCAGGAATACACTCTGCTAAGAACTGACTGCTGTTTGCTGTTACTCCAGCCCCCTTGCTCCAAGTCTATCTGATACCCAGGGGTCAGGCTCCGCTGACTGCCCCAATGATCTTTGGGAGGTGAGACTCCAGTGGGTCTCCCAGAAAGCCTTCCATCATACTGGGGAAGCTGGATGTCCACCCTGGTTCTGTTTACCCCACTGCAGAAACTGTAGTGCAGGGAGGGTCCTCTGGGTATGGCAGGTGCTGGCCTGGGGAGGGGTGTTGCAGTAAGAGTGGAATCACTCCCCTTAGTCTTCTCATGAGGTCCTCTGGGTCTCTCTTGCCCAGGGGTTGCCTCAGCCTCACCCCTGGGTTCTGGGATTGGGATTTTCACAGTGATGTCTTGTCTACAGACAGTGGCTAGTTGGTCTTTTTTGTGAGTGTCACTGAACTTGGGAATGACCTATGTTGCTATCTTTATTATGTTATTTCCCTTGAGTTTCTCATTTAATTTAATAAGACTCCCCTCACATCACTTAGTTCAATTCTGAATACTCTAAAACTACCCATTTATATACCAATTTACTGCAATGAACTATAAAAAAATTTAGTAGTTTCTTAGAATAAAATCCTTTGTGTCAAATTGTGAATGCAAACTTATAACCAGCTTTACTTAAAATAAAACTACACCTATTATTATCTTCAGCTAAATATAGATAATAATACAGTCTGTCTTGTAGCCAATCAGAAGATATTCTATGTCTTTTACATTAGTGCATGATTTCAGCAATTCATGCTCCTGAGTTCATATAGGTACTTTATTATTACCCGGAATTAATGTCCCTTCCAAACTGAAACTTGACAGAATCTCCAGTTTCTTCAACTTATCCATTTCTCCCAGGCCATCTATCCCTTTCCTTTTTCACTTTTCCTTCCTTCACCCCTCAGCTGGGATGTCCTGCCTCATCCCCACAGACAGTCTCATTTTCACAATACCTGGCCCTAGTCTTTCCATGACCTCACAGAGCAGACCCTGCATTCCTGTGCTAGACTTTCATACTCCGACTCCTATTCCTTTGCCAAGGACTTTGCAAGTTGCTGGCTAACTGTGACTAAAAGGATGGTTCTATAAGAGATTAACGATGTCCAATCTTCCTGGGACTGAGACATTACTGGAAAACTTCCACTTATCTTCTGTCATCTCCCACTCCCTCCGGAACTTGTCAGTTTCTTTTCTGAATGTCTGCCAAACATTTTACATCCAAGCACTTACACAATACCCAGTAAACTACAGGCATTTAAATACCTTTAAGCGAACAAAAGTAACTTCTTACATATTAAGGAATTTGAAGGTCACTCATATAACTGAAGGGCACGACCGATTTCATATTGCCCCAGAGAGAAAGTGTGAGCCTTGGAGGGAAGCTACAGAGAAATGAACTTAGAAAGAGCTGCCTAAGAGGTCCTGGCCAGGTGGCTTAGTTGGTTGGAGCATTGTGCCATATATCAAAAGGTCATGGGTTTGATTCCCAGTCAGGGCATATGCCTAAATTGTGTGTTCGATCTCTGGTCAGGGCACGTAAGGGAGGCAATTGAACAATGTTTCTCTCTCACATCTCTCTCTCCCCACCTCACCCTTTTCTCCTTCCTCGCTCTAAAATTAACAAACATATCCTCGGGTGAGGATATAAAATAAAGAGTTGCCTAAGTGTTACTAACTTCATAAGACGTGAAGTTCCTACTCATACATACATGTCCTTCAGTAGTGGTGGGTGGACACTTGTTACAGGTTTTGGCAGTTGGCTGAGATGAGAAGATGATCCTTAAAGGTACCTTCAAGATTCAGATTCAAGAGATGTGTCATGAGCTGTGAAATGATAAGGATTATGTATGGAGAGCAATGAGCAAAAGTTAGTAGTAAAGAAAGAATTCTATGCTTTCTCTGAATTGCTGCCCCAAATAGCTCAGTACTCAGCTCCTGCTTATGTTTAGTGGAAGTGGGGTGGAAGAATGAGGAATACCAGGAGCAACCTATCAGCATATGAGGATGGCTGTAGGAGTTTTTGCCCAAGTCACAATTAGTCTTTTTAACTGGTCCTTTCATCCACAGAAGTAAGTCCCAGAAGTAATTTTACTTAAAACCTCCCTGTCCCTGGGGACACCACTTGGGAGCTCTGGATAGCCGTTTAACCTTTTGCCAGACCCACCGGGCAGGAGATGGTGGCTTTAGAGAGAGAGGAGGGAAAATGGAGATGGGAAGCGCAAATGCAAGGTTGAGAGTTCTGGTTTACATTTCAGGCAGGGTTACAGTTCTCCTTACCATGTCTCTAGGCATGTCTGTAGTCTTGCCATCTCTATCTCTTTTATGCTTAAGCATGTATCACTTTGTTTCTGTCACAGAAACAACGCAGCTTAACTATGACACCACAGCTCTGCTTGAAGCAGCCTCCTCACACCCACCACGGCCTAGGTCAGAAATGCTTAGCTGTCGCCACACACAGAAAGTAAGCGTTTTTCATTGCCCAATGCAATATTCCCACCAGCATGTAGCAGGACGGTCACTAGGTATTGCTTTTTGGAAGACTGCTAGCCTTTAATAACCTTCCTCTGAGACCTACTGACAGGTGTTTTTGGCCAGGATCTCCATACATTTATTATCAGAATGTATCTAACTACAACCAAATCCCATTACCACACTGGAAACTAAAGTCTCAGAGAATGCCACTGGAACTGTGCCCCGGAAGCTTTGGCGATCACAAGTGCCAGGGCTTTAAAAAATCAGAGTCCTATATAGAACTATTCCAAATAGCACTTTGTTGAGCACTTTCAGATTCTGCGCTTATCTGCTGCACAGAAACAATATGCAAAATGGGTGTTTACTGTGTTGGCTGATTGTCATCTTTTTCTTTTAATACCACCACTACACAAAAAAGTCTAGCAAGAGTGGAGGAAAAAACTGACAGAATAATGCACAGCATAGCATAAATATACCATAATTGGGCTGCCAACACACTAAGTACTAGGAGACCAAGAATTCAGCTGATTAGGCAAAGACACCCAACACTCTGTAGCACAGAGAATGCTCCACGTTCTAAAATATTTTTAAAAATTCTCATGGGACCTATAAATATTTTTGAAAGTATTTTCATCCTGCTAAAATAAAAAAAGCATAATGTGGAGCCCAGTGTAAGTCTTAGACTTCCCCCCCTCCAATTTTGAATATTCATGGGACTGGGAAAATTCTTTTAATCACACGCATTAGCCTTGAGACTCATAGTTTATAATAACACTGAGAAGACTCTCTCCTTTTTCATTCCATAAAGACCTGTAAACCTTCAAACAATGAGAATCCCACGTGCTTTTCAAATTAAACGAAGGTTTTTTTGGACAGGGGATTGGGATGACTTTGTCATGTGCATTAAACAAAGGATGGGTGTGGTGGGCTTTTATTAACTGGAGAGTAATGAGCACAGACACATCGGGTACATTTTTCCACAGACGCTTCAATAAAAACAGCTAATGAGGATCAGTGTCAACATATATATTAAAACTTATCTTTAAGACTTTTTCTTGATCAGGTTTTTTAAGGTATTAATTCTTGTTACCTAGATTATTGGAACAAGGAATAATGCCTCCTTATAAAATAATCATCAAGTTTCTTAGGGTGATCTTTTCTTTAGTTACTCTGAGTGTCAGAGATTTAACTCATGAACTTTAAGTCTATTTTACAAAAATAAGACATGACCTCTAACCCTTATTTAATTCCATTGACAACGAGCAACAAGAAACAGGAGGTGGGGCAAAAGGTGCTTTCTTTTCCACTGTCGCACAGTTTAAAAATATTGAATGACTAGAGATGGTGAAATTATTAGAAGTAATGACCAAATTAGAAACATGAGCAAAGCATCCTCTCATCTACTGTACTATTTTCTCAAAGATATAGGGTAATAATGCTTTTTATTCTACATGGGTCAAAACTTGAGAGAAATTTAGACAGACTTTTCTGATTGTGAAGTCTACTAAACAGTATAATAAATCAACTCATCTAATTCTTACAAGTCTGAACAATGTATGGAATCTCTAATTATAAAGCATGAAACAGACTCAGTCAAATTAAGTAACTTGTCCAAAGTCACACAAATAATGAACAGCAAAATCAATCCACTTTGACTCCCACTGCACTTCTCCTGCTTCAGTAATTCATCTTTGCAAATGGGATTTACAATGCATAGCAGGGTTTACACGTGCTCCTCCTGAGGAGAGTGAAGAGAATTGGTAACGTTCTCTGGAAGCTACTCCGCTGTGTTTTTATTCAGCACTTTTCTAAGAAGCCTGAAGCCCGTCACAGATATTACCTTATTCATCTTTACCATTTATCTGGATACACTGGTTTTTGATATTATTACTATTGTTATTATGGATGGGAAAATTAAAGTGAGCACTGGTGAGCAGGAATGTCAGCAAGTGAGTGGCAGTTGGGACTAGAAGTCTTGCCACCTAATACATAATCCAGAGACCTAGCCACTAAGTCTTGCTTTCTGGGATATGGTAAAACACACAAGGCCACACTGCTATCAATCTTTAATGAAACCAAATGTCAACTATACTGCTCTGAATCATCATTCAGTTTCTAGCCTAATATTTGGTATATTTTCAATCTTAAGACCACACATTCATATATAAAGGTTGAAAGCAAATCCAATTTCCTTTTATAATTACACAAATTATTTTTAACATGTCACAACAATTTTACATGAGAAAAAAATGAATTTCTCAATCAATTTACACTCAAACATTTTTGCTCTCTTTAAGGAGTCAATCCCCTAAAAATGTAGGTTAATTATTTTTCCTTAAAGAATTCTTTAAAAACAATGTCACTCTGATAAATGTTTCCTTTCCTATTCATCAGTAGCAGATGTCTACTTCTGCCCAGAGGACAAGTCTAATGCTCTGTGACAACAGGGGAGCACAACGAAACCATAAAACAAACTGTGTCTCTGGGTTCAAAATGCTATTTCTTCCTTTTACAAATGCATACCAAATACAAAAGCTGCCATTTAAAAAGGCACCTATAGATTTCTCGATAATCCCTAATATTATTAATTATCAGCCTCCTATTTTAGTTTTATTTTCATCAAAAAGTTATTTTTAAACTGGTCTCAGCAAAAATAAAAATAACTTCAGAAACACACATACATGAGGGTCAGGCTGTAAATTCTCAGCACATGACACATCCATTTCACTTAACAGAGTCACCTGACCAGTTTAAAATTGAAATAAAATTTAAAAAGTATGCCCTGGCTGGTGTAGCTTAGTGGATTAAGCGTGGGCCTGTGAACCAAGAGATCACGGTTCGATTCCCAGTCAGGGCACATGCCTGGGTTGCAGGTCAGTTCCCAGCAGGGAATGCACAGGAAGCAACCATACATTGATATTTCTCTCCCTCTCTCCTTCCCTTCCCCTTTATTTATTTATTTGAGATAAATAAATAAAATCTTTAAAAAAAAAAAAAGTATGTTAACCCCTCTGTGTCTCCATGAACACACTTCCTTCAGCCTCCACACTCTCCTGCTTTTCTCCTCTACCAAGATTGATCTTAGTTCTCCTTTAAGGCTTGGCAAATGTATAACTTCTGAGGTCCACCTTTGCTGGCACACTTTGGACTAGAACGTCGCCTCCTCTTGGGTTAAATAACATTTTGGTGCTTCCTTTATTAATCTAGCATTTCCCATTTGCTGCCTAACAGCGTATATGTCCATTCTTTCTAAGGTTGTGAACTCCTTGGGAGGTGGGACCAGGCTTGCTTTAGCTCTGTACTTCCTCTGCACATTTCCATATTTATTTCTAATACCTGGGCCATGAATGTTTGGCAAATGTAGTGCAGAAACCCCTTGAGCTATAAAGTGTTTGGGTCCAGTCTTGAAAAGGTAATACCACCCACTTCAGGTACTTCACTGTAAAATGGATCAATAACCCCTATAGCTGGGAACTTGTTTTCCCTACCCTGGAACATATTTCAAAATATGCTTGGTAAATTGCGTTTTGCTATATAAGTATGAAGTAGCATACCTATATGTGTATGTACTTTTGTAATATTAAATGGCATATACTATTTAAGACATTTGGAATACTGAATCATTGTCAATATGATAACATACACAGTCTCTCTGGAAAGTATCCAGCCATTTAATATGAGAAATAGAGATATTTATTGAAGATACAAGATACAAGAAACATTGTACTTAGGACGATGATGCCTCAGTCCCCTTCAAAGTTATGACCACTTGAGGAAATCTGGTTCATTGGTAGGAGGTTTGAATAGTGTTATTAGCAACTGCAGCACCATGTTCCTTCTGCTCTGGTATCAGAAGTCACAGAACAAACTTTGCCATGACATGTTTTGAGCCAAGATCCTGCATCAAAATCTCAGACACAGTAGTTTTTGGAATCCCCAGATCAACTTCTAGTTCTCCAACGGACAGTCATCAATCTTTGATTACAGCCTATACACGTTCAATATTCTCAGGTGTTTCGGGCCTTCCAGAACATGGATCACTTTCAACAGATTCTTGACCATTCTTTGAAGTGTTTGTGCCACACTTTTGTTAGTGCTGCACTCATTGCATCATCCATGAAAGCCTTATGAATCATCCAAATAGTTTCCACAGAGGACAGTTCAAGCTTAATGCAAAATTTGATGCAGATTCATTGCTCTACTTGCTCATTTTGAATGTGACAGGCACACAGTACACATGGTCCCTCAACAGCATCTACTGGCCCCGCTGACTAGTACAGTGAATTCATCATTGTTCACAAATGCACATTCCAATCCACTTTCCTTGACTGCCAGGTTACATGGATATTGTGTAAATTGTTCTCACTATATTAACAATGGCTGGAATTTTCCCAGATAGACCTTAGTATTTGATGCATCTCAATTAAAAAGATGCTTAAAGAGAATACTCCAGAAATAAGTAGGAAATAGAGCTCTACCCAACTGGTATCTAACTTACAGATGAATGTAACAAAAACATCCATATATATGAGTTTATGTAATGAACATCCAAGCACTTTATCACAACTACTATGGTAACTGCATAAATGTTGGGAACAGAAAGTAACTGTATCTACAAATACATGAATACTAGATAGCAACATAGACAGAAGAA
The DNA here is from genome assembly GCA_028533065.1 of Trachops cirrhosus. NCBI lineage: Eukaryota > Metazoa > Chordata > Mammalia > Chiroptera > Phyllostomidae > Trachops > Trachops cirrhosus. The sequence continues at coordinate 43,203,855 of CM052547.1, read as the reverse complement.
AATGAAGAGAGGCAGAATCATTACTTAAAGCTCTCACATACACTCTGTTTAAAATATGTGATCATCTTCAGATTATTTATATGGACAGAAATATTCTTTTAAAAATGAGTGTACATTTCTACTGATCAAACACTATCAACAGCTACATTAATTACATGTTCTTTGTCTAAGTAACCCTGTTGTCAATTTTCTTCCTGTTCTCTAGCTTCTGTGACCATATTCTTAGTTTCTGTTTTACCCTATACCCACCAAATGCAGAAATCAGTACCTTTTCAATGCACCAGAAAGAATTTGCTTATAGAAGGAATTGTTTTTTTTCATCCATCAGTATAGTTCTAGTTTTCATTCCCTGTCTTCCCATCTCCACCCCCCCACAATTATTTCTTTTCCTAATAACAGCATTTCAGGACCATCTCAAGTTTACTTCAAAATCTCATTTCAGTGTTTACACTACACAAAAAAGGAATCTCAGTTAATAGGCTGTATTTCTTAGATGGCATTCTAGGTACCATCTTAAGTTACTTGATTATATATACTTTGAGGTCTCATCTACCTCAGCAGCTTTTCCAATTAACCTTAGCATTCATTCTGAGATTAATTCTAGTAAATTCAAAAATTTTCCTATGTCTAGGCTCCTAAAAATTTGTGGGGTTTTTTAGGGGGAGGGGTGGAATTTTCTATTATAATTCCAATTGGAATGGCCTTAAATTCTTCTCGATTCTATACTTATCTTTAAAATAATAGGTAATAATCCTTTCAAAGCTTAGAGACATCTATATAAAGATAATTTCCTTCTCTGTCAGTTAATCATTTAAGCATTCTTGTCATAGATCCCATGGGAAAGTTTTGTTTTAAATTAATTTTAAAACTATCATACTAAATGAAGTAAACCACCAAACTAAGCTAGGTTGTCAATGACAGTGGTCAGATGGCCAGAGATTTAAGTCCTACTGTGTTACTCAAAGGGTTAGAGATTTTTATCTGTTGAATTTGAAGTTATGCTTCATATTTTGAATTTAGTATGAAGAACTTTAAATGAGAAGAGGACTTCCTTAAAAATAGAGGTTTTAGAAGCATATTTGTTTTCTGTCATCTTTGAAATATGAGAAATAACCTAACTGCAGAACTATTGTGAGAGCAACTTTTCATTTTGTTTTATACTTGTTCTTTGGAGAGAGCCTTCATGTTAGGGCAGACACTGGGGTCAGTGTTGGACAGTCTGTGACCCTTGTACTTGTCGTCATTAGAGCCGGGAAGTGCTTTTGTGCTAAGATTGAGTCAGTGATGGGCTCCCTCAACTACTTGCATAAGTGGATTCACTGAAAAGGACAATTTCTGAAATTCAGGGAGTTTATCAAGAATAACTTGAGCTGATAAGCCCCAATAACACTCCCAGACATCAAAGTGAGGGGCAGAGATCAGCAAGATCTCTTCTCTGAGGCACCATCTAAATACTGGAGCAGGAAAAATAAAGTCTGTAATTGATAAACCTCTAGTAATGCATTACTAGAATGCAAATGAAAGGAAGAGCTACTACAAAGGATAAATCCCTATTTTTCACCACAAATTTTGACACAATGTATAGACTTGTTTCAGTGTCTTGGATGTGTATATAATAAGTCTTGTGTGTGTATGTGATGTATATATACACACCTCTCCCTCTCACACAGAGGTATGTGTATATAGGTGTCTGTGTACATATTCTTGTTAACTTATTCTTAATGCAGACCTATCTATAACTTTCCAGATAAAACATAATTTCCCTTGTATTTAGATCTATTGTGTGCATTATTCTTTAGTTTAATATACAGTTTTACATTTCATTTAGTAGTAAGCAACTGAAGAATAATGTAACCCTAAAGGCGATTACCCTAACAATTCTAATTATCCTGTAATGCTTGTTCTTTGCTCCTTAAGTGTGTGGATACACAAGTGTTTGTTTTCTTTAAGAAAAAAAACACACAAAAAATGATGTTCTTTTTAATAATTCACTAATCCAGGAGAATGTCATCTCTTCAGAAAAAAAGTCTTTGCTATGACAAAATATGAAAAATAAAATTTCTAGTCAAAAGATTGCTTAATTACCATAAATACTGAATTCCTGGACTTTTACATATTTTTTAAAAGCTTATCTAAATTCCTGATGACAGGTAAGTTTTTTTATTCAAAAAAATCAGCCCAATACTAATTTCTTATATTCTAACAGGAAAAAAGATACCTAATTTGATCAAAATCTAATTAAATAATTTATACCAAAATAAAATCTCATTCTTACATTGCTTGTGTTGAAGAAGAAAAACTGGAAGTGATTCTGAAAACCTTAGTTTTTTTCCATTTTAACTTGAATGTTTATGATGAAATCCTGAATTTCAGCATGGCATGTTTAGATATAATTTTCACTAATGGATGTAAAAGAACTCTGAGCCTAAAACATATATTTGTACTCTTTTCTAGAAAGGCCTAAGTTTTTAAAGCTAAGAAGTATAATATCCATAAGTGGAGTGATATAACTTCTATAGTTTGGCATCTTTGAAACTGTAGAAAAACTATTAGAAACCCAAATACATTTTCTCCTTCAAATGAGTATGCACCCATTTCATCTAGTCCATTATTCCTAAACTAACATCACTTGTCTGTCAAAGGGGCTGACAAAGAGAGGTGCCACAGAGGACAATATTTGTTAAATTAAAAGGGACTGAAATCTAGGATTCTGATTGCTACAAACTAAAGCATTCTATTATTTAATACTACTTTAATACTGCTTTCTAAAGGTGCTCATACTGTTGAAAACTGAACCAGTCCTTATAAACATAAACACAGTAAGAATGGAGTAGTATCTTCACCCTCCCCATCCCTAAGGAGCAGCTGGGAGAATCCTCCATTCATCCTTGAGTGGTCTAGCTCTTTCATGTGTTTCCCACTCAACTCACACTCTGAGCAAAAGAAAAAAATACTTTATTTGAGATAGACAACATTCAATGAATCATGATTCCCTCTGTTAACTGAGAGCATTTCCAAATATGACAGAGGTGCTCTTGCAAAGAACAAAGATGTAACTAGAAGGCTGTGGAATGCCAGAGAGACAACTAGTAGGAGCAAAGTAACCATTCTAGACACCAGTCAGTCTATCACAGACATGGATATCTTTAGAGTTTCAGGAAACAAACCAAAAAAAAAAGTACTTCTAAAATAACTCTTAAGTTTGAAATAAAAGCAGATGTACTATTTCCCAGAGTTGTATGGAATCAATAAAAAAAAAAAAAAAAACTATGTGTCTAGACAACTTAACTACCAGAGGTCTAATTACTATTTTGAAGGAGGTGAGAATTCACTACAGTGCTGTAAATTGCACAGATTACTGTTACCTCCTGTCTCCTCACCCAGGGCAACCATGATCTTACTAGACTGATCCACTGGAGAGTAACATAAATACAGAAAAGGAAACCAGAACAACAATAAATCCTGACTTTCTTCTCCAAGGAAGGGAGGACTGAAATATAAGAAAGAAAAATGTACCAGAAAACACTACATTTTATACCAATTCTTATAATTTGGTCATTTTACTACAAAAGCCTTTAAGTGCTAATAAATGTATATTCTTCCTTTTAAAAGTGCAGGAGGTATCCCTTTGAAAACCAACAGTTAATGTTAATTCTTAGTTGTGTTATGATACGGTACTTAAAAATTTGTAACTAATATTCCAGTTGAGATCATTAGCCACCAAAAATCCTGTCCATCACCTGTAATAATTTTCCTGATAGCTAAAGTTTCATTTGAAAGTTAAGATTGGAAGAACCATCTACCTTCCAATCTGAGCACATGTGATCCGACCCATGATCTACTCCCTTCTCTCTCTCCTTGAACAATTTCAACCCAGATCAAGCCTGGTCCTGGTCTACAGGCCCCAATATCCCCCTCGTCTTTTTTGGAAATTCAGTTCTATTGGGCACAGACACTCCTTTTATTTCGATCTGGATATCCCAAAATCAAAATACATCTCCCTCCTTCTAATATTCTGAAATATTAAAAAGGATCTCTGGTTGGGCTTTTCAAAGTCTCTTGTGGAGGGTTTTTTCTTTTTAAACACCATTTAATTTGAGGTATTGTGGCCAATCCAAACATCTTCTCACAGCTTCACCTTTAGCTCACAGCTTTCTCTTGCCCTTTACCTCCTGTAGTCTGTAACACACGTCCTTGTATCTCTATGAACCACATTAGGAGGTAATCTGGCTCTAAGAATCCCAAGCTCCTTTCTTCCCCTTCTTTTTGACCTTCCATTTCAGGGACAATTTCAGCCTCAAAGCATGTTACCACCAACATCTTCAATTTAGATCTTACCCACTCTGGTCTCAGGCTCTCTCTGTCTTCGATGAATCTAAGTTCTCTGAACCTCTATGTTTGTCTGTCCTGTTCACAAGCTGCCACCTACCTAATGAGGCTCTAACATGTTTATATTTATATTATAAACATGTTAGTATGTCTTCTCAGTTCCTGCTCTTACCATGGTGAGTCTGCTCTCTTGGGCTGAGTCTTTTGTAAAGCAGAGAGCCTGGCTAGGCCGTGAGATGGCTGACAACAAAACTGGAATGGTATGAAAAGATGGGACATATTTGAGGTCTGTGAGTTAATTACATTAGTAGGAACAGAAATTCTATAAAGAAAAATAGTAAAAGATAACACTGAAAACAAAAGGTGAACCCAGACAAGAAAGACTAATACTTTTTTATTTAGGCTGGACAAAAGTCACTAAAGGCTTTTGGGCAGGTAATAACTTTACAAAGAAAATTAATTTGGTAATAGGACAGAGAAAAAGAAAAACAATAGGAGTCATGAATGAAATAATGAAGTAACCCTAAAAGGTCACTTAGTATGGAGTTTCCTCCTGTCTCTGCATAACATGTTATTACAGATACAACATCTGCCATAGAAGTAGACATTCTCTGATTTCCTACTTTCCTAGTTTCAAGATGAGACAGATACTTACATATAAGAAATACCCAGCCAACTCTAATCTATCTGTTCTTAAAATTTAACTCCCAAATAATTTAGTATTTTACTATTAGTAGGAAGGTAAAGTAAGTTTGTAGTCAAATGAAAATTACAGTTTAAATGAAAAAATGTAAGTCAGAAAAAGAATTGACAAAATGGTTTAATTCTATTATCTCCTGTACCAGTTTCCCTCACTTATTATAGCAAAGTAAATTTGCTATATTTTGAAGTGAGAGTCACAGTATATATCATTTAGTTCAACTGACATACTTTACATGGAAGACGCTTCAAGCATTATTTCAACTACTTAGCAACAAAATCAGGATTCTAACTAGAGGAGGAACTGACTCAGGGTCTGGGATTTAAAAATAAAAAAGGTAATACAATTGCTTTATTCATCATCTTCTAATATCTCATCTTTAAACAACCATTCTTCAAAGCAACAGTTAATATTTATTGCATACATTTCAGCATGAAATCTCATCTAGTGCACAAGATTGGTTTATGAATAAGGAAGGCTACTGTAAACATTTCTTGTTTGAAATACCCTTGCTTCATCCCCTCCGTTTACCTTGCTCATACCTCTCCAAGTATTGCCTGCCTTTCACAATTCAGTCTAAATTCCAAATCCTCTGGGAAGCTTTCTCCTGTGGCTGTTGCCAACCTAAGCATGTCCTGTGAAGGGCTAGTGTCCAAACCTGTGTGTGGAACACCACCATTCATCCCTTTGATGTGAACCCTCCTTCCATTCTCATTAAGCATTTAATTTTGACTCTTTGCTTTTCCTCTAGATTCTAAAGTCTGAGTGGGCGGGATTTATATCTTATATCTTCTCATATTCCCAGTGCCTGCTGAATAATATAAGCACAGAAACTATGGCAGGGAAGGGAGTGATGTCAGTGCAGATGTCTAACCATTTGCTCCTTTCTGTGGAGTTGAGAATGAAGAAGTAGCTTCTAGCAACAGCACTTTGTGGAGCCTCCAAAACTTCAGAGGAAAGAAAAAACAGCATTCACATCCAAAGCTTTGTGGAGTCAAACAGAAAAATCCATTAATTTTTCTCTACCTACCAACCACATTATTAAACCCTAAAACACCCAAAATGCAAAGAAGTAACATTAGTAGTTATTTAAGTTTTGAACCAAGGTATTCAAGTGCTAGGACAGAAAAGACTTTATTCTTTGACTCTTTAATGGTCTATTTCTAAAAACAACAAGTAAAGGTGTTTTATTTAAAAATACGAAAGAAAAAGGGGGGTTTTCTTCTAAGATTTTTAAGCTGAAAGATCTAATCTTTCACCAACCTTCTTTGTCAGCCTTTAATTTTCCCATAGTTAGTTTTGTCAGCTGCTATTTATTGATTTTCAGAAATTTATTCTGCGTAGTACAGACCTGAACTGCCGACCTCCCACTGTACACATCTGATAGGCTGCAATTTCACGGGGTGGGGGTGCTGAGATTGGCTGGTAGCAGGGCAGCTGCATTAGCATGTGATTAGGCAGGCACTGTGTCTAACACAATGCCACTTCAGTTGATATTCCATTCTTCGAACAACAGTCCAACTGCAAATACTTCATATATAGTGCAGAGATAATTTCCACCAAAATATTTCTTAGGTTTTAAATGGGCCCTAAAGAATAGGCAAAAATGTGCTGTCACTTTAAAAGCGAGGACAGCCACACAAGAGGAAGGCAGCTGGCATCCCAGGCATCTAAGGCAGTTAGTTACCTAGAGGAATTCAAATGAATAAAAAGGATCAGGATCAATTATTCTCCTGGCACCTTTAACTATTAGATGAGAATCTACCACTAGAAATAATCACAATGTATAAAGTAATGTAATATATAGTTTTCCAAATGTTAACATTTTAACTTTTAGAACTAAGACTCTTGGTGGCTAAGGCAGATTTACTACTGAATCTCAAACACTGGGTCCACACCAGTATTTTCTCCTGTTAGGTTGTTCCATCCTCCACAATAGCGAACCTCAACCGAGAGTCTCAAATATTTGACCAGTTGCAGTTTTGTTCCTACTTGTTAAATTAGGATGAACACTCGTCAAGAAGTGCCCTTTGGAAATTGTTCCCACCTGATGGCTTTCTGGGGACACCCATAGGCAAGTTACTCAAATATGCTATGTTGTTTTTTTGAATTTTTGTGAAGCCATTGTATTTTTTAATATATTTTATTGCTTATGCTATTACAGTGGTCCTGTTTTTTTCTCCCCTTTATTCCCCCTCTGCCCTGTACCCACCCTCCCACCAGCATTTCCCTATCTTAGTTCATATCCATGGGTCATACTTATAGGTTCTTTGTCTTCTCCATTTCCCATACTATTCTTAACCTCCCCCTGTCTATTTTCTACCTACCATTTATGCTACTTATTCTCTGTAGCTTTTCCCCCTCTCTTCCTCTTCCATTCCCATGCTGATAACCCTCCATGTGATCTCCATTTCTGTGTTTCTGTTCCTATTCCAGTTGTTTGCTTAGTTCACTTTTGTTTTTGTTTTTATTTTTTTAGGTTTAGTTGTTAATAATTGTGAGTTTGTTTTCATTTTAGTGTTCATATTTTTCATCTCTTTTTCTTAGATAAGTCCCTTAGATATAATAGGGGCTGGGTGATCATGAACTCCTTTAACTTGACCTTATCTGGGAAGCACTTTATCTGCCCTTCCATTCTAAATGAGAGCTTTGCTGGATAGAGCAATCTGGGATGTAGGTCCTTGCCTTTCATGATTTCAAATACTTCTTTCCAGATGCTTCTTGCCCGTAAGGTTTCTTTTGAGAAATCAGCTGATAGTCTTACGGGAACTTCTTTGTAGGTAACTTTCTCCTTTTCTCTTGCTGCTTTTAAGATTCTCTCCTTATCTTTCATCTTGGGTAGTGTTCTTTGGGACTCTCTGAGCTTCCTGGATTTCCTGGAAGTCTATTTCATTTGCCAGATTGGAGAAGTTGTCTTTCACTATTTATTCAAATGAGTTTTCAATTTCTTGCTGGTCTGGATGAATGTTTCTTTAACTCCTTGGTTGTCGGACTTCCATACGGTTAGATTTTCTGGCAGTTCCAGTTATTTTTTGTTTTTAAAATTGTTGCTGTCCTTTTGGTTGTGTGAGGAGGCAAAGTATATCTGCATATGCCTCTATCTTGGCCAGAAGTCTGAATTTGCTGTTTTTTAATATCACTTAAAAAAGAGGTCAACTACCGTATTTTGGCATATATAATACACACTCACATTTTGGCCAAAACTTTCAGGAAGAAAGTCCTTCATTTTAATTTTTTAATTCAATTATGTATTTATTTTTATTTAGATATTTGTTCTTTGTATTATAAAGGAATTTTAGTATTTAGTTTTGAACATATGGTACAAGAAATTTTATGCACCAAATAATTACAAAACACAAGAACAGATAAAAGGCATTTCAGGTGCTACCCATGTATAATGTATATCCTTATTTTTCCCTCAAAAATTTGAGCAAAAAGTGCACATTACAAGTGGCAAAATATGGTAACTATTTGATTTATTCCAGACTGTTCCAGTATTAGAGACAAGTGCTATGAGAGGCATAAGTTAGTAGGTAAAATTCAAGGTATTATTTAGGTAACAAATGTTTGTTCAAGAAACAAGTTCCATTATCCAAACCTGCCTCATCATAAAGTTCACTCCCACTTGTGATCATGCAGAGCCCTAGATCTGACCCCTGAGATTCAGAACACACAAGTCAGTATCTGACTAGGGTAACTGTAAAGGAGAGAGATGGGCAAATACATTTTATTCAGTTCAATGCATTGGGTCTTATGGAATTTAATACACAATCATTCATTTGGAGTGGTATTGTTTAATTTAGGGATGGAGAGATTAGGATCCACTTTGTGTAAAGTTGAAAAGTACCTGATAGAAAAGTAAAATGGAAAAAATTGTGTATATATATGTACACACACACACATATATGCACACACATTATACACATACACATATAATATATAAATACTACCACTATTAAAATATAATATGTATAATATGCAATATTATATATGTATTTGTTATCTGAGTTTGAGTTCCCTTGAATAGGACTTCAAACAACTCGAATAGAGTCAGATGACTTTTCAGAGAATATCTACATTAAAATCCACACTAAGAAGCAAGAACTGATATAAAAAACGCTTTTTCCCAAGTACCATTTCTGCCCCATCTCTTGAGAACATGACTGGGTGTCTGGGATGACAATAAGGAAGATCAAGAACCAGAACTGGGACACTATTTGGTGTGATTCAGAAGACCTGGTACTTCCCTGCAGAGGACTTAGAACACCAGGGTGGTCCCAAAGACCTGACTTTGTCCACGGCTGCCATGATTTTAGGGGAAAAAAAGACCCTTGTAGATTTAGCTATCATCTTCTGGAAATAGGGCCAGAAAGATACCAGCTTCCATCCTCGGGAAGGATAATAGGTGAGAGTGAGAAGTAGGAGGGAAACTGTCTTTGGACCTATATTTACAATGATGTTTTTGAAGCAAGGACTTTCCAAAATACTTTGTAATTAATCAAGTATAGGAAGGCCAGACAGGAAAACTCATAATGCAATATGCAAATATTTCCTTTTAAATATTTATCATGCCAACAGGACCATAGCAACTCACGTGCCTCTCACTCATACAATCACTGATCCTGGCTATGAGTTTCTGTTTTTGCATGACTTGTACAACTATTATCCTTAAGATGAAGTTTGTAAGTAAGTTTAAACGTCCCTGATATCTCTTCAAACTATTTATGAATGTTTGCTTGAGACAAAGGACATGAGCTAGTAATTCACACAGAAGTAGCTATTAACGATGCAAAACTAGATTTTTCTAATTGGCAATCAAAATACACATACACCTATGCTGGCTGGCAGCAGGCCTAGCAGGAGCTAGTTCAGATGATCTTCAGTTTATCTGCTCCCATAAACCGTCCACTGGGCCTTCAGCGGCCATAGGCAACCATCAGAAGGAGATCACAAATCCTTTAACTTCACATTCCTTTAAGCCACCTAACACCAAATGAATTAGGTAAAGCTCCACAGATCCAGAATGATTCTGGGGACTCTCTTAAGAATATCCCCATCTCCAATACAGGCTGATGCACTGTCATTCATAAAATAACTTTTAATAAGGAAAAAAAGCCACTTATTCCATAATTAGAACTTAAAAGGCTTAAAATACAAAAGACTGATTGAGGCAGTGTTTAAGTATAAATGAGTTTCAGCTGTAAAATAGCAATAACAATAGCATAATAATAATAAAATTATTGGGAACTGTAATTAGAGGGGAGGAAAGAAGAGAACACCATGGGAAGTACTAGTCTCCTGAAATGGGAAAGGCAACCCCTGAGGTGACAAAACAGCACTTGACCACAAAGACAAATGCCAGTGGAGGAGGGGGCAGGAGTCTTGGATGCAAAAATGTGTCCTGCTGTCCACTTGCTATAAAATTCCAGTTTTATCTTAAGTTTGCTGAACCACGGTTTCCCCGTCTATAAAATGGAAATGATGTAACTTCAACCATTGCTCTGGCATTAGATAGGATTACTTATGCAAAAGCATTTTAACGTATTATAGCCATGTATCAAATTAAAGTCATATTTGTGCATCAGAAGCGTAAGGCCAGGAAAGAAAACCTCCCAGAGACTCGACTTTGTCCAAAGTAAAACTGTTCCCTTTTTTAACGGGACAAAAACAAAGAGACAGTATGTGAAGCTTTTCTGGTGATGCAGCTATGAAATCAGGTAGTTCTACTGGAGGATTTCTGAATTGCTTGGATTGTTCATAACACAACTGACTTGATTATCAATGGGGATTCCTTGGTTGAGATACACTTTTTCCACAGCTATGTTTCCCTGACTTTAAGTATTATATTACCATGCAACAGTTCACCAGCCACACTCAAAGGACCATTCTTTAAACAAGCTCAGGAATATATTTAATACTCAGCTATACAAGCTACACTTTTGGAAAATACACTATAGGGTATGCTTATCGTTTACATAACCAGACAGCTGGAGTCTACAGAAATGCAAATTTTGTCATTACTTAAATGCACTGAAAAATATTCTTCACTGAAATGCAAGGATGAGTGGGAACCATTTGAGAGATAAGAGATATCAACAAATCCAAACCTTAAGTAAATAAAAAACAAATTCAACTTTTCTATAGAAGTAGAATGGGGACTGATTTTCTTTATATATTTCTGTTTATTCTGACTTAAGCCCTAAGCCATGAGCTCTCCTTACGGTTCTTTCCAGCTTTGTGAAATCCATGGTAATTAGCTGTCCTAGTGTCTTTTCTTTTCCTGGTGCTATAGGCTTTTGCTTCTTAAAACTTTCTTCCGTCATGCCAGAGGTCAGCCATTTTCTAAACTGAATCGTCAGGGGCTGCAAAGGCTGCTAACTCAGGCCAACACCCATCTTATCTTTGCATCACTCAGTTCCAAGCCTGTTAAATTATCTTTTCTTTCTTTAAAGTCCACCACATAGGCAGACAAACAGCCAGTCAAAATATGCTAACTAGTTCCAAATATTATCAATATGAATGTCTAAGCAATTTTTCTATGCAACTCCCTACAAGATAGATTACTCAAATGGCAGGCACACACATACAATTTACATAAAAACAGAAAAAAATCCACAAACTGCAAATTTACAGATTTCTGGATCTCTTTCATTATTTTAAAACAAGGGGCTTATCCAATATGCAACTTCTCAATGCTCACTCTAAATGAGGGTTGCTTTCAATTTAAAGCCCAAATCACTATTAGCCTTCAAATCAATCCTCAGTTCACTCTCAAAGCCAAGAAAATGATCTGGATTAGAGAAATTCAGTGCACAGCTGAGATTTCCCTTCTGTCACTTTCTCCCTCAAGTCACAAGAGTTTATGGAGGCTAATGGGTCAGTCCATGAACAAAGAATTTCTATTCCTTTCAAGAAGTCTGCACCTTCTGTCCTGGCAACACCCAACCATCAGGAAAGTTAAAACAAGAGGTTTTCAAGGCTGGAAGAATTCACTCAGCTCCCATTTGCCAGACTATTACTGTACTCTTGGAGGGTCTTGCAGGAAATGAGTAACTGGAGTTGGTGCTCCTATAGAAAAGAAAAGGAAAGGGAATATTTCTCTTCCGTCTTCTCTACATTTCCTTAAATAGAATGGTCACTGGCAGAAGGCCAGAGGCAGCACAGGAGAGCCTAATTAAGAAATGCCACCTCCTACGCAGTGCTGAATGAAGCGGTTAAACTAACAGTGTGATATAAAACAAATACACAATCTCTTAAAATCTTTAATATACATAATGTAATTAATTTCCAGAGATTCAGTTTAGGGCTTTGGGCCACAGCTACACTGTTTTTGCAAAGTTAAAATCTTGCTTTGCCCCTGTAACTCAAAGATGGCATGAGGAAAGGGACCCCTTCTTCATTCAGCAGATGTAAGAAGGCTTGGAAAATATCCTCTGCACGTGTGGAAACCATGTGCTCTGAGCAGCATTCTTCTCTTTCTGTAATCTGCAGAATGTTCTGTCATCTAAACCTGAAATGGGATACCCACTTTGCCAACTCTCTCTCCCAAACATGGCACAGTGAGAAGCACCCTGGGTAATATAGCACAAAAAACAAACAGCAGACTGTTCTGTATATTTCATTTTATTTTTGGTCCTAAGAGAGAATGCTTAGAGGATTCTTTAATATTCCAGTTTTTCATAGAAGAGAAAAATTTGGAATTTTAAAATAACTACTTTTCAAAACGTTTAGTATCTTGAGTTGCATGTCATATTGATGAGCGGAGATGTATCAGCATTTCTAACCCCATCTCAGCTTGAGGACTGTGACCATGGGCAGACAGAAGAGAAATTCACTTTATGCCTTTTGGGAGATGATTAGTTATTGGCTCTGAAACTTTAAACCACATCAGAATCACCTTAAGGGCTTGCTAAAACGTAATTGTTGGGTCCACTACCCAGAGTTTGTGATTCAACACACCTGAGCTGGGGCCTGAGAATTTGCATTCCCAGCAAGTTCTAACACATTGCTGATGCTGCTGGTCTAGAGATCAGACTTTAAAGACCCCTGATGTATAGTCGGTCCTTACGAGCACTGAGAAACAAGTATGCCTAGCTTCTGCCAGACTCACTGTTCTTTCTTACCAGAATTTTTCACCCCACACCAAGCATCCAATGATGATGTTGTGTATTTTCTGCCAGTGGCTCTGACTTCTCCTTAATCAAGAGTGGGTACTGATAGCTGCTAATGAGTTAGCATATGTTTAGGTCAAATCATAACTGGTAAGGAATTCCTCACTGTGCTACCTAAATGTATCACCCTGAGAGCAGAATATTAATTCCTTTCTGAATATCTGCTTCTCAATGTTATCAAGGTGATACATTGATTGTCAAGGAGAAACCAAGCTCAATTAAGAGGACAGAAACTGTATATATATACTCAGCATCCAGTCACCTAAATGTCTACTAGCCTCCTATTCCAGGTGTGCAGTTTTTCTGCCTTGGGGTAGGGCTTCATAAGTCAAATGCAGTTTGAATATGAGTAAATAGATTAGCCTGCAATTCTTCTACTATCTCATCCCATTTGGTTTATTGATGGCCAAATAATCAGTAGCAGTTCCAACATTTAACAATAACTGTTTAAATTCTGAATTTTAATGACATTAGCTGATGCAGAACTGCCTAAGGAAACCAAAGAAAAGCATCAATTACAATGCGCAGGAGATGCTGACAGTAAACTTTGTGCTAAAGAGACATAAATATGTGTTAACATTAGCAGAATATTATTTGATGAGAAAGACTAGTCTTAAAGTCTTCTGCCTGTAGGGCCAAATGCCTGACCGGGCCACTGTACAGTAGCCAACTTCATCAGACCAACCTGCTGTGGGAGCTCAGCAAAGAAGGGCAATGAACAGGGACACTGACCACTTTTCACTGAAAAAGATCAGTGCACGGAATGGGTCACACGTTTTTTTTAAACAACATATAAGCATGATTTATTTAATTTTTTTCAATTACAGGTTACATTCAATACTATCTGGTACTTGTGTAGGATGTACAGCATAGTGGCTAGACAATCTTATACTTTATGAAGTTTCCCCCCTGGTATTTCCAGTATCTGCCAGGCACCATAGTTATTACAGTATTACTGACTGTATTTCCTATGTTGTGCTTTAAATCCCCATGACTATTTTGTAACTACCAATATGTACTTCTGAATCTCTTCATGTTTTTTATTGAGTCCCGCAAACCCCTTCCCCTCTTCCAATCAGTTCTCTGTATCTACGAGTCTGTTTCTGTTTTGTTCATTTATACTATTCTTTAAATTCCACATGTAAATGAGATAATATGAATTTGTCATTCTCTGACTGACTTATTCCACTTAGCCTTATTCCACCAGGTCCAGAATGGGCCATAAGGTTTATGAGCAATGAGGACTGGACTATTTGATTCTTGGAATCATTTTATAATTATTCCTAATCTTAGAATATATATCTGAGGGTAAGAAAAAGGTCAAGTGTGTAAAAGCTGGTAGAGAGGAAAATCAAAACCCACACCTTTCACCCAGACTTCTCACCAGGAAACTCTTAGCCTGAGTCCAATGTCTCAGTAGCTCTTGTTCATCTCCAGCAGAACTTCCTGCAAACCTTTCAGGTCACACACACACACACACACACAGTTTCACTATGGTTTTGGTCAATGATGAGGACCACTCAAAACTGAGAAGGTGGTAGAAATTGTTCAAGCAGTTTTGGCAGCAAAGGCACCAGCACCTGGAGGCATAAGCAGAGAGCTCCATGCAGGGGATTCTGAGAGGTCCACAACTGTATCCCCTAGTAGAGGACATAGGATGAAAAGTGCCAGCCCTGCTCAGCAGAGAGATTTGATGATTCATCCACATACCAGTCCTGTCAAAGGTAGTGAGTGATGGATATAACTGCCTGGCGGATTATTTCAAGCATGTGCTGGATCAAGTACATTAGTCTGCTCTCTTTCAAAGCTTTGGCTGCTCACGCTTCTGCCTCAGAACAGATATTTTCAGTTTGCTCTAAAATGCCATTTTTCACTAAATATTTTGGAAATGCTGTTCTTTTTCCTAGGTGCCCACAATGTTTCACCAATTTATCCCAACCACCATTTTTCATATGTCTTGAAGTCATTTGCTGTGTTCCAACTTGATAGTTTATTCAAGTGCCTGCCACAACTGGAGAAGGTAAATAAGTCTTTGGAAAAGCACAAAGAAACATTAACAATTGTGAAAGCCAGCTCTGTTGACTTCCTCTATGTGAACATCTAGCTTATACTACCATCCAGAACTGACTGTTTTCTTCCCTTTTCTTGTGACTTCACGGTGCATGGATCACAATGGATGAGGCAGCCTGTGTAAGGAACACATCTATGTTTCTATCGAACTTGGTCTAAGATGCACAATAGACTAATGTCCATAAACATGAGTGTTCATTCCTAAGGATCCTATTCCCAGCTCAATTATAAAGGGTGATCATGTCTTTGCTTCAAAAGGTTTTGCAAATTTTTGCATCAAAATATGAAATGAGGTGAGGATCTCCCAAGAAAAGAGAACTCTGTTAGTCAAATATACTTGCAAAACTCTGTGTTATTTCTTAATGATATACAGTAAGACCATAATAAACCAAAGACAGTGGTATAAACAAATGAACTTGATTAATAACATACATATGTCACTTTAATAAATACATTTGCTAGTAGTTTATCTCATGGACTTTTGTCAAAATACAGCACATTTTCAGCTATCTACAAATTAAATTTAAATTTCTGGCATTCACAATTATGATGTTTAATTTTTTTAAATTCTTACCTGAGGATGTTTATTCATTTGAGAGAGATGAGAGAGACAGAGAGAAAGAGAGAAACACTGATATGAGAGAGAAACATCGATTGGTTACCTTCCTTATGTGCCCCTACTGGCAATCAAACCTGCAACCTTTTGGTGTATGGGATGATGCTCCAACCAACTGATCCACCTGGCCAGGGCTTGTGATGGTTAATTTTGTTTCAAATTGACTGGGCCATGGGATGACCAGACATTTGGCCAAACATTATACTTGTAAAAAGGAGATTATTATGCTAAGCAAACTAAGCCAGTCAGAGAAAGACCAATATCATATGATTTCACTTATATGTAGAATTTAATGGACAAGATAAACTGATGAACAAAATAGAACCAGAAGCATGGATACATGGAACAGACTGATAGATCTCAAAGGGAAGGGACGGTGGGGGGCAGATGATAAGAGAAGGTGAAGAGATTAGCCAAAGAGCATGTATACATACCCCATGGACACAAACCATAGTTTGGTGCTAGCCTGGGGGTGGAGCTGGGATGGCAGCTGGGTGGAGGTGGGCTAACAGGGGGAAAACCACGGGCATCTGTAATGTTGTAAATAGATAGATAGATAGATAGATAGATAGATAAAAGTTGTTGATCCCGAGAATCTAAAACATCACCCATATACCCCACGGTGGATTCTTTCCTATTAACCCCTACAAGTTATGAACTTCCTACACACATCCCTTAAGTTAGGAGCCTTTTTAACATTCACCGGTCATGTTTTTCTGGGAATCAGGAAGCCCAAGGGCTATTAATAAAATGTCAAAACAGTTAATAGAAATAAGTTCTCCTAAATCAGGCATCTGATATTTTATTAGTTTAAAACTGAATCAAACCAAAGATGTTTCCATAAAGTTGAGAGAATGGGTTGCTACTAAAAAATATAGATCTGTCTTGTACAGCTGTTTTTTCTTTTCCTTTAAGGAAAATTATTTGCTTCAAAGATGTTAATGAAATTAAGGCCCTGGGATTCTATTATGTGCAATTGCCTTGCAAACAAATATTTCTGTTTTCTTTTAATAATTACTTGTGCGGTTTGTCTTAGATTTGCCTCTGTCCCTTCCTCCCTCCCTTGCTTCCTCCCATCCTTCCCTTCCTCCCTTCCTCCCTTCCTCCCAGTCATGGGCCATTTTCCAGTCACAAAGAATAGTCATTCCATTAACATTACTGCCAATGTCACCACAATCCTCAGGTGGTTAAAAGCACTGTGTTACTGGAATAAAACCTACAACCTCTATTTTACATAATTCGTCACTTAAGAATGGTGACCACTGAACATGGTGTTTAACTTTAATAGTGGGTGATGTGAGAAGGGTTTTTGAAGAGGATTTAAAAAAAATTCCCCAATGCTTTCATGATATTCTCCCTGAGGTCAGGACACAAGTAGGAAAGTAAATTAGGAACCTCATTCATTCATTTTTTTCATTCTCAAGAACATATTGATATTAACTATAAGAATATAAATTCACTGATTCCACTGAATTACACTCAATTATACTGGGCCAGTAAGCTTCAAGCAAACCAGAAGCTTAATCTTAATCATTTCCACAAGGCCTCCATTAGCTACAAAAATCATTCATGTAAGAAACCATTAAACACACCCTGTCACCTGTAAAACCTGGCACACTGAGACAAGCTTCCTGCAATCTACCCCTCCCCCTGCCCCCAAGGTCCCACCATCATTTATATACATGGAACCAGGATGGCATGAACACAGAGCATATTCTTGAGGGGATAAACAACTAGCACAGAGGTGGGGTGAAGGGAAAAGGCACTCCTCTGTGTGGGTGGTCAGTACAGTCTGCCTGCATGGGAGCCTCCTATGCTTTCTGCTCAAGGACGGAAGGATAACATTTCATATCTGTGAATCAGTGCTAGTCAGCATTGTCAACCCTCTAGAAGAATTACTGACTCCTAGAAATAAATAACCCGACTGAAGCCTTTAACCCTAAAATATTTTAGATGTATATTAAATACTTTTTATATTAATTGTAATGATTATAGTTTATCACAAAAAATACCATCATTGAAACCATATACCAGACAGCAATCTATATGTGACATTATTGAAAGAAAATCAATATGTCTCCTCCTTATTAGGAAACTATAATCTCAATTAAACTGGCTGCAAATAAATAGGTCTAAAAAATCAACAAAACACATGTATCACACATAAAATCTTCACAGTGTTAAAATGCAAAGGCACTGGTGCATTTGGAATGGTGGTTAGTGTCAGGATAAATGTGAATGGTACATAGTCAGAAAAGGTAAGATCAGAAGAAAATACGAACTTGAAAGTTAGAGAAGACTTAGAAAAGCTGCATGGAGGAAGACAGAGTAGTGAGGCCTGTGGGAGGAAAAGTGAAGAGTAGGAGAGTAGAGAGTGGCAAGTATGTACATGTAGAAATGTAGCTTATATATTCAAGGCATAAAATATAACCTTATAGAAAGGTGAAATGTTGAATGAATTCAACATTAAAATTGTAGAATGACATACAAATGGCCAATGGATATATCAAAAGGTGTTCAACATCACTAATCATCAGGGAAATGCAAATCAAAATCACAGTGAGGTATCACCTTACTTGTGTTAGAATAGCCAGTATCAAAAAGATAAGAGAAAGTGTTGACATTATTGGTAGAAATGTAAATTGGTGCAGCCACAATGGAAAACAGTATGGAATTTCCTCAAAAAATTATAAATAGAACTACTATTTGATCCAGCAATTCCACTTCAGGGTATTTATTCAAAGGAAATACAAACAGGATATCAAAGAGATATCTGCACTCTTACGTGTACTGCAGCATCATTCACAATAGTCAAGATAGGCAAACAACCTAAGTGTTCACCAACAAATTATTCGATAATGAAGATGTGGTGTGTACATACACAATCAAATGTTATCATGCCATTAGAAAGGCCATTCTCCCATGCAACAACATGAGTGGGATTTGCGGGAATTATGCTAAGTGAAAAAAGCCAGATGGAAAGACAAATACTGCATGGTATCACTTACATGAGGATCTTAAAAAAAAAAAAAAAGTCAAACTCATAGAAACAAAGAGTAAAGAAATGGCTTCCATGGGATGGGGGATGGGGAAATCAGGGAGAAGCATACAAAATTTCAGCTCTACGAGGATTCAGATCTGAGGGTCTAATGTAAAACTCGGTGGCTATAGTTGATAACACTGCATTGAATAATTGAAATTTGCTAACAGTAAAATTTAAATGTTCTAACTGGGGAAAAAAGGTAAATTCATGAGGTAACGACTGTGTTAAGTAACTAGGTGGGGGGAATCCTTTCACAATATATACACATAGCAAATTATCACAATGTATGCTTTAAATACCTTGCAGGTTTTTTTATGTCAATTACACCTCAACAAACTGAAGTTTAAAGAAATGTTGTCTGGACAGCTACATGCAAAAAAATGAAACTCGAACACCAACTTACACCATACACAAAAATAAATTCAAGATGGATAAGAGACTTAAATATAAACCGTGACACCATTAAAGTCCTAGAGGAGAACATAGGCAGGAAAATCTCAGA